>JBBBDQ010001658.1:0-367500 GCA_037127315.1 Ascarosepion bandense | reverse complement strand
TAAGCTAAATAAACTCCAATATTCTTTAGGCGTTCGGAAATTTCCAGAAATCATAAGAAATATATATATGTTAAATGAACTAAAATATTATTTAGGCGTTCGGAAAATTCCAGAAATCATGTGAAATATATATATGTTAAATGAACTAAAATATTATTTAGGCGTTCGGAAATTTCCAGAAATTAAGTGAAATATATATACGTTAAATGAACTAAAATATTATTTAGGCGATCGGAAATTTCCAGAAATTAAGTGAAATATATATACGTTAAATGAACTAAAATATTATTTAGGCGATCGGAAATTTCCAGAAATCATGTGAAATATATATATGTTAAATGAACTAAAATATTATTTAGGCGTTCGGAAATTTCCAGAAATCATGTGAAATATATATATATATGTTAAATGAACTAAAATATTATTTAGGCGTTCGGGAATTTTCAGAAATTATGTGAAATATATAAACGTTAAATGAACTAAAATATTATTTAGGCGTTCGAAAAATTACAGAAATCATGTGAAATATATATATATATATGTTAAATGAACTAATATATTATTTAGGCGATCGGAAATTTCCAGAAATCATGTGAAATATATATATGTTAAATGAACTAAAATATTATTTAGGCGTTCGGAAATTTCCAGAAATCATGTGAAATATATATATATATATGTTAAATGAACTAAAATATTATTTAGGCGATCGGAAATTTCCAGAAATCATGTGAAATATATATATGTTAAATGAACTAAAATATTATTTAGGCGTTCGGAAATTTCCAGAAATTAAGTGAAATATATATACGTTAAATGAACTAAAATATTATTTAGGCGTTTGTAAATTTCCAGAAATCATGTGAAATATATTTAAGTTAAATGAACTAAAGTATTATTTAAGCGATCTGAAATTTCCAGAAATTATATTAAAGCAAATACAGTTAAATTTATTTAAATATGTATGTGTTGTATGTGTTCAGAACGTACTACACGTCAAAGTACATTGCGTCTCGCGTTATATTACACGGAGATAGCAAAGACAGGTAAGTAACAATATTCTTTTTCATAAGCCATGTCCCTTCAGGACGTAGGAGATGATGGACTTACACTTGCTCCCGTCTCTTATCGCTTTTAATATTTTTTCTCTTGGTATCTCGCCTAAACCCCACTCCGCCATCCATTTGCTTCTTTTTTGTCTCTCTTTACCTCTATCTGTCCTGTGAATATAAGATTCTCCAGACCCTCCTTCCTAAATACATGTCCCAGAAAGCTCAGTTGTCTCTTCTGGATGTTAAATATGAGTTTTCTTCTCGTTTACATCCACTCCAACACCACGCCGTTGCTCACGTGCTCGGCCTATGGTAACCTCATCACCCTTCTGTCGAAGCAAATTTCTGCCGCTTCGACCCTCTCATTCATCCCTGAAAAGATCGTCCAACATTCGGTGCTATATAGAAGGACCGATATCACGTAGCAGTTCAGCATTCCTGTCTTTGTTTGTCTCCTGAGATTTTCCTGTCTCTCAGTAAATATGGCAAATATGGTTAGCTTTTGAAATGCGTCCTGGACTATGCCAATTTCTATGGTAAATTCCACGAAGGGCCAAGCATCAAATGCCCAGAATCTCCTCCATCAGAGGGGGATTTTTATTTGGGTTGAACTGGGACGTAGAATTTAACAGAGTAATGATTTAGACGTCTATACGATGAACTACATTGATGGTCTTGTGATAGACTTTTTCTTCCACTACTGTGTTCAAATGACGTGAGCCTTCATGGCTCTCCACAATATCCTGTTTCTTCTAGTTTAATAAATTTCCTTTTCGTTATCTCTCCTGGTCACTATTCTGCTATTTATTTACAAAAGCTCCATGGATAGGTTATACGCTACTTTCATCTGCCCTTATTGCCTGTGAGTGTTAAATTTACAGGTTATCGTGAAACATCCTGCCATCCCCGAGAATGGAATGCTCTGGACAGTGACAAGCGGTACGAGGGAGCGCAACCGTCCTAGGCGAAGGCATTCTCTATTTCATAATTTATTCCACTCCTACTCGTTGATTGCTTATCTGTATCTTATTGTTAATTGTACAGTAGTACAATAAATTCGTTATATCGTATTCCTGTGTCGAGTACCATTCTTCTACTAATCTTTACACTGATATTTCTTTCCGGGATATATCAGATTGGGGTCTCATCGTCGTCGCCAATCTGATATATCTCGGAAAGGAATATCAGAGTAAAGATTAGTGGAAGAATGGTACTCGACACAGGAATACGATATAACGGATTTATTGTACTACTGTACAATTAACAATAAGATACAGATAAGTAATGAGTTGCTGCCCATGTTCAGTTCATGACATCCTCAGTATCTTTCTGTAGAACTACATTCCTTCTAGTTTGTTATTTCTCTATGAGGGGATTTCCAGAATTGTGTCGAGGTACCCGCGATAAATATCGAAAATCGATAATCGAAAAAATCGGGTTATAGAAGGAGTGGTCTGATTTTAATCAAATTTGATACACTGATAGACAAAGACATAAGAAACGATATTCAGACGTTTCAAGGTTGCAGTTCTTACAATAGTGCAGAAAATTGATAATATATATATATATATATAAAAGTCAAGATGTTTGTGTGTGTGTCTGTTTATCTGCCTGTATGTCTGAAATTATTTCAGCCCTTTTATTTTAGTTTTTGCTTCGGGTTTGGCTTTAAGTAGGTATAATTGTAGTTCTCAGCCATGATACCATTTACTCAGAGGACTTATTTAGCCTTCAAAATTCAGTTTACGACGAAAAAACTGATTTGATATCGATAATAGGAAATCAAAATTTGACTTACATCCATTCATTTTTCTTTCAGTCTACGGTTTCATCTTAACTATTGCTTTTTAGTTTTTCCTGCCAACGTCCAAAGAGTCTGACCTCCAGGACTATGGATTAGTTTTAAAGCTTTCATTACACCCGACCAACGCCGGCCTATACTGCTAGTATGTATATAGTTCGAACAAGTGATATATATTTTTTGGGCCGCCTCTGTAGCTAAAGTATTCAAATGATTGTCCGTTTCAAGTTCTTTTGCATCTAAGAGGTTAGTGTGTTTCATTTAAGATGCAACTGTTCAGGTGGTTCTAAGCCCTGTGTCTTTAGGCAGTTTATAGTAAGTTAATCTTGGGAGGTTTAGGATGTAAACTTAATTCAATTCACTTAAAAAGTTGAGCGTGTGTGTCAGTAACTTCAGCTTGTTACAAATTAGCTTACTACAGAAAACACACGAATCACAAATATTGGCGACTGCAAAACTTAATAAAACTTAATTGCATTTTATTTAAGTTAAAGGAAGATAACTAATGGCTACAGAAGTAGCATCACACAGGCAATGAAAATGATACACCCCAGTGATCGTAATAAACGGTTTGGTTCTAAATTCCTAGCACTTGAAGAAGGCCGGAGCGTACAACAGCAGAAACTCCGTAAACATGGCAGCAAAGATGAGGACAATATGTAAATAATGTGTTAAATAGTAAGGGGAAAATGTCTAACTTAAGGTAATGGCGTCATATCTCTAAGTGATATGTTCCTTCAGAACATGATTGGTCAGGGCTCTCACTAGCATACTTTTTTTTTATTTCTGAATTGTTCATTGTCTTGAATTATCAGAAACTAGCATTGGAGTTGATTTCTGTTGCCTTTTTCCCTGGTTTTGAATACAAAATTGTCTTTCTCTTAGACTTGCTGCCAATGAAGGCTAGGACCAAGTTTTCTCTGCCATAGATCAAATTCAGATGTCCAGAAAATATTGGAACCATAAAACAATGAAAAATATCTCACCTAAGATAATGGCGACTCTCCAAGTAACTTCTAGTTTTGAAATCAGTGTTGTCCTTCATTCAAACTTGCTGCCAATGAAGGCTGGAACCCAGTTTTGAATGCCATAAGTCGAATTTGTATCTTAATTCCTACAAAACATTCCAGATAGGATTAAATACCTATTCCTAAGATCCTTTTTCTTTATCGGACATCTTTTAAGAGGTTCTGATCGGGTTCTATAGCCTCACTCTTTAAAAACAATAGACACTGGAAGAGATGCAAATTATGGTAAATATATAATTGAATAAAATGCAATTGCATTTGTTGATATTTTTGAGATGAGGTAGTATTTACAGTATTTACATAATTCGGATAATTGACCTCATCTTTGTTGCCATTTGTACGACATTTCGGCCGTTGTACGCTCTTAATTTTTAGCACATAAAGAAGGCCGAAGCATACAATTGCCGAAACGTAGTATAAATAGCAACAAACATGCCGCATATTTCAACTATATATGAAACGTATTGAAAAATGAATACATTTAATAGTATCTCAACAGATAAACTAGTAAAATGTGAAGGTTACAATACCTTATCCAAATGAACTAAAAACTTTAATATATAACATTATTAAGAATGGAAAGAAATATTAAGATGGCTTTTGAAAACCAAATGAAAATAGGCAGATGACTGAATAGCTAGTATTTTCAGTATTTACATTATTCGGATTATTGTCCTAATCTTTGTTGCACTTTGTACGACGTTTTGACTAAATTCAATTTTTTTTTATCATTTCATCACAAGCCAGGCATTTCACTGCCACTGTTGTGCAGGGGGTTACATAGGGGAAAGAGATGAGAAAGAGTGGTTAGTTATAGGAAATGTCGGAAGGAGGGTGATAGACGGATGAGGATGCCGAGGATGGGGGTGGGGTACATAGGAAGAGAGTTTGAGAGAATGGATGCGAGTTAGTGTGATAAGCGGTGTCTGGTGACCTTACATTTAAATTCCTGGAGATTGTAGCTGTCGGGGAAGCAAGCATGTGGAAGGGAATTTCACAGGTGGGAAGTGCGAGAAAAGAAGCTATTAGAGTAGAAATTGCTGTTACGTTTTATCTGTTTCACTGTAAAAGGGTGAGACCTAGTTGCTAATCTAGTATCTCGTGTAATTCATACCTAGGGGTCACCAGTGATCTAAGTTCATCGGAGCAGAAGCCGTGAAAGTATTTATAGCAGAGGTACAGGGAAGCCACATCACGCCGGTGAGAGAGTGACTGCAGTCGGGCTGCCAAGTCGGTATCAATCACATTACAGATTCTAAGTTGGATTTTGTCAAGAACCCCGAGGCGAATAGCAGGGGTACCCGACCATATGTGGCAGTAGTATTCAATACACGAACGGATGGTAGATTTTTATATGTGCAGGATGGACTCAGAAAGAAAAAACTTCCTGGCCCTGCACAGAGAACCGACTTTCATAGGAGCGGATTTAGCAATGGATTCGATATAGTCATTCCACTTGAGGTCCGCTGAGAGTGTGAGGCCAAGGAGGCGTAGTGTTTTACTTTCAGGGATGTTAGACTGTTCTATGCTAATGGGAGGTATGAGCGATTGTCTATGATGGCAGCTTGGTTTTGGAAGCATTAAAATTTACGCGCCATTTCTTACCCCAGTCCACCACGGATTGGAGGTCCTTCTCAAGCTCGGCAACGAGATTCGCCTTGTCACCCTCACCAGATTTTTGATCGAGGCGAGAGTAAACTGTGGTGTCGTCGGTGTACACGCCTCTCTTATTTGTTAAAGAATAAAGTTGATAAACAAAAACAGAAGTTATTTCCAACTGAAAGCAACAGATTATTATATTCTAGTCGGCAATACTTGGATGTACGTTGAGGTGCTGTGGATCTTCGTTGTAGTGCAGTGGGTATCGGCTCGGAACTAGAAATCGGAAAGCCAAGTTCGAATTCCAGCTGAATTCCTTGCGTTCACTTACGCGCAAATACCCTAGAGAAAGGTATTAATCCGTCGCTTCACCTTTCATCTATGGGTTAAATAGCTGGACAGTTCTATAGCCTTAGTTGGCAGAAGAGTCTGTTTACATCAGGTCTTGCAGCGAGAGTGTTTGCTGGGCCTAGCAGTGATTAGTTTCTATCAGTTCATTCTCCTTTCTCATCATTGAACAATTCATTTCTCACACCTATTATATACTAGCAGTATAGCCCGGCGTTGCTCGGGTGTGATGAAAAATTGTGGATTTGTATAAACGACATACAGACAGATAAACAGACACACACACACAAACATCTTGCCCTTTTTATATATATATTATCGATTTTCTGCATTATTGTAACAGCTGCAACATTGAAATTTCTGAAGATCGTTTCTTATGTCTTTGTCTATGAGTGTATCAAATTTGATTAAAATCGGACCACTCCTTCTATAACCCGATTTTTTCGATTATCGATTTTCGATATTTATCGGGGGTACCTCGACACAAAACCTAGCTAAGAACACTCGCAGACGCTTATAGTACAACTGTGTAAATTTTCAAGAAAATCGGTTCAGCCGTTTCGGAGTATATCGGTAACGGATACACACACATAGACACACACACACACACACACATACAAAGTTCCATTTATAAATAAGTTTAGATTATTGTAAGTTCTCCTAATTGAAACCTTTGATGAGCAAATGCGAAACCAGTTGATTTTTGTTTCCTTCTTTTTCTTCGTTCCTTATTTACTCGGATATATATATATATATAGTCTCATCCGCAGACAGATCTGTTTCGCTGTAGCACAGCTCATCAGTACGCTATGACTCCGATTGCTTTTTAACCCAGGAAACCAAACCGAATATATATATATATATATATATATATATATATATATCCTTCATAATCTACTAATACGCGTAGAAAGAAATCGCGTATTACTTTCATTTCAGAAATTAAATAGGTGGGAACTTCAGTAAAGGAAGTAAATAGGCTGAAATTTGTTGCCTACGCCGAAAGTCATTCAGCAGTTAATTACATGACTGCGTTAAAGTTACGGGAGACAAAAAGTGCGCGATGTAGTTCGATTTTTTCTGGTCTTTCAGATCAATAAAGGTAGGTTTCTTCAATAACTAATTGTTGATTTAAGTTCAGCATATACATTTGCACAAAAATAATGCTATTTTGGATAAATTTGAAGGGGGAAAATCCTTCGGGACCTAAAACGAAAATTTACCTTGTTTTCTTTACTGAAGTGACAGAAATTATAAAATTCGATCATTATGTCAGTGATTAATAAAGCTTGTTCATAGATTTTTTTTATAAGAAATGTGATATTGGTTTATGTATCTTTGAAAAAATTGTCCCCATTCAATCAAAACCGTAAGCATAACTAATCTCTTGAGTGCCATAGAGTTATATTCAGCTGTCTAATTATAATTCCGTTTTAGAGTCGTCGACAATCTAATAACGAGACGTATACTTAAAAGAATAAAAATACGTTGCAGTCTACTGGAATGATAGAAATAATGAGTTTTTTTTTTGTTTTTTATTTTTTGCTGAGTAGTTATGGCAAACAAAAAGCCGCGTCGATAAACCAAAATTGATTAGAACAAAGACTTAGATAAACTGTCGGATTTTATGGCAATTAAAAGGTTTAAAAGCTAATTAATCTTCAGTCCTCGCACGTAGTAATTAATGAAAACAATGGCACATTGATACTACTGTGGGGGATGAAACTATTTCAGTTCACCACTAACGGTTACAATATAATATCTAGACTGATTCAAACAGTACTCTAACGAACACACTATAATTTTTATTTATTTTTTGATAACTTGCAGTATAGCCCGGCGTTGCACGCGCGTAATGAACGCTTTAAAACTAATCCATGGTCCTGGAGCTCAGACTCAGCCTAAAGAATATTTGTGTGAAGTTTGGTGAGAATCGGATAAAAATTTGTATAAAGGACATACAGACAGATAAACAGACACACACACACACAAACATCTTGCTTTTTTATATATATATTATCGATTTTCTGCACTATTGTAAGAACTACAACATTGAAACTTCTGAATATTGTTTCTTTGTCTTTGAGTGTATCAAATTTGATTAAAATCGGACCACTCCTTTTATAACCCGATTTTTTCGATTATCGATTTTTTATATTTATCAGGGGAACCTCGACACAAAACCTAGCTAAGAGCACTCACAGACGCTTATAGTCAGTCAGTTAAGTGCCATACGCGATACACGCTTGGGCGATCATGTCTCGAAAGAGACATGACTGACTGGGTAGAAGATTATCCCGCAGTAGGTTGCCATTGCTTTCTGCGTTAGACTTGTTGCCGACCATGGCTATAGAACCCAATCTCTCCTGCTATTTAACCCATAACTGGAAGGAAGAGACGGATTAATACCTTTCCCAAGGGTATTTGCGCGTAAGTGAATACAATGGATTCAACTGGAATTCGAACTCGATTCCCCGGTTTCTCGTTCCGAACTGATATCCACTGTACCACAACACACATACAACTGTGTAAATTTTCAAGAAAATCGATTAGCCGTTTCGTAGTCTATAGGTAGCGGACACATACACACACGGACACATACACACACAAAGTTCCATTGATAAATAAGTTTAGATCATTTCACCCCAAGCAAGGTAGAAATGCCACTGGTGCGCAGGGGGTTATAGTGAGAGAATAAAATGGTACAAAGAATGTCGAAGAAAATATAAGAGATGGATGGGAATCAAGTAGATAAAAGATGGCAATTGACGTTGCATTTAAACTTTTGGAGATTGTAGCTACTGGGATGTTGAAGAGAAGATAAGAGATAGATGGGAATTAAGTAGATAAAAGATGGCAATTAACGTTGCATTTAAACTTTTGGAGATTGTAGCTATTGGGATGTTGAAGAGAAGCTAAGAGATGGATGGGAATCAAGTACATAAAAGATGGCAACTGACGTTGCATTTAAACTTTTGGAGATCGTAACTATCAGGGAAGCAAGCAAATGGAAGTATATATATAAAGTTCTTTTTATTAGTATAAAGGATTAGCAAAAATTACCATTTATATTAAAATTGCGTATAACAGATTTTTTTATACCAAAATGACTGACAGTTAATTTTATCGATAGTTGAATTGTTTTAAAAATATGTTTACTTGAAGCAATTTTTTTTATAATCGTGTCGCCCAAGCAAGGCATTTTACTGCCACTGTTGTACAGGGGGGTACATAGAAGGAATGTTATGAGGAGTGAGAGGTTGCAGAGGGTGTCAGGAAGATAGTAGAAGTGGGAAGAGATTACTAATGAGAGTGGGTAGACGAGGAGGAATGTTATGAGTAGTGAAAGGTTGCAGTGGTTGTCAGGAAGAGAGGAGGAGAGGGAAGAGAGTACTGATGTGAGTGGGGTGGATGTAGAAAAGCATGAGAGCGAGGATGTAAGTTAGTGAGACAGGAGATGACTATTGAATTTACATTTCAATTCTAGGAGATTGTAAATGTCAGGAAAGCAAGTATGCGCAAGAGAATTTAGATTTCACTATTAAATAACCCATAGATGTTGATATGCCGCTATATAAACTAAACCAATCGACACGTGCTCCCCGAAATTAAAATTTTATTGGTGGTGGGTTTTCGACTTTTGATGTTAAGAGCATTCATCTGAATTATAAACTGAGTGTAATCCATTCGAGCGTTCTAGGGTTTATTTTCATTGCTAATGTCTTTAATTGCCCCATATTATAATATTAGTGGTGATTAAGTAATTGTAAATCAAAAGTTCGAATTAGCACAAAGACGTCCGACAGCCTCAAGTACAATTCGTATTGCATACCATCAGTTTCCAGAGATTTACCACTGCCGACCTTCTTCAATGCCAATTGAACTTCACCTTTTATGATCTGTTCCTAGCACTGTGACCTTCTTACACTCCCACGTAGAAAATGAAACGCAGAATAATTATAAATTCCTGCTTAGCATACGCAGTCGTCAATATTAACATGAACTAAAAAAAAAAACGTTGAAAATACGTTTAAACGCCCACAGCTCAGGTCAGAAGATTATATTGCGCCAGAGTTTGTGTAATTTTACAAAGAAGTTAAAAAGGGATTTTGAAGACTCCTCACAACGCACTCACATCACTGACTTGTAACATTGGTTTGTAACATAACATTCTGGATCAGGGTTTTTTTTTCACTCAGGATTTGTCTTTTATTTTATTTTTATTTTTTTTTAGAATCCCTCTTGAAGACTTCTACTATTTTCGTGTCCGTTATTTCAGCCTATTCGCTGTACTCGACATGCTCGGAAATGTGGCTCAGCGAAGCTTATTTAAGCTATTCATTATGTAGGTAGCTGTTAGCTCATAGTAGCTCTTTCGCCCTTTGACAGTTTTTTCTGGTCCTGCAGGGTGCCTACAACACCCTCCTCACCAAGTTTGCATCTAACAAGGGCGCCGGTTTAGTCGCCGACAACCCTGCCAGTGGCAGGTAGTATTGGGTTACGTGGTACCAGTAGCAGACATAGTCTGGCCTGATATGAAGCTTACAACACCTGATGTTTCCAAGCGGTCACTCGTCTTAGTAGTGAGCAGGCTCGACGTTGCTTAACTAAATTGCAAGAGGTGTCTTTCTATTTGGTGGGGAATACTGAACAATCTTTTCATAGATGAAGAAGAGATTCATTTTGAAAGTTTTGTTTCATAATTGTAGGAACATTTTATAGATTTAAGTACTGTCCATGAAATCTCTTTTTTGTACGTTGACTGTCTTCAAATGCGGCCACAGTCTTAACTATATGAGATACGTAGATGACACAGTGCTGAATGCAGACACGGAAAGGAATATGCATTAACTCCTACCGGATGTAGCGTAGGAAAGAGAGAAGAAAGGGCTAAGCATAAACTACAACCGAACTAAATACATGCTCATCAGCAAAAGTCAGTCAGTCAGTTAAGTGTTATGACTGACTAGACAGAAGATTATCCCGCAGTAGGTTGCCATTGCTTTCTGCGGTAGACTGGTTGCCGACCAAGGCTATAGAACCCAATTATTTGACCCATAACTGGAGGGAAGAGACGGATGTAATACCTTTCCCAATGGTATTTGCGCGTATATGATTGCAATGAATTCAACTGGAATTCGAACTCGGCTCGTCCGCTTTCTCGTTCCGAGTCGATATCCACTGGACCACAACGCACATCAGCAAAAGAGGATCCCAAAATGCCAATTACAGGTCAGGAAACTAAAACCAAACAGATACAAAAATTTAAATCCCTGGGAAGTGTTCCCACAGAAAATGGAAAGTGTGACACTGAGGTCCAAAGACTATTAGGATTGCCAAAGTCGCATTCCAAAAGATAAGCTGAGTATTGAGAGACAGGAAAATGTCGTTGGAAACAAAGAAAAGAGTATTGAACTCTTACGTGATATCTGTCCTCCTGTATGGCAGTGAACGCTGGACAATTTCCTCAAAGGTGAAAAGACTTGAACCAACAGAAATGTGGATCGACAGAAAGATGCCGAGGATACTATAGATCGAACATATGAGTAACCACAACGGTTTGGAGAGAATGCAAACGAAAAAAAATCATAAAAACACCAGGAAGAGGCAGCAGAAGTTTCTGGAATGCAAATAAGAAAGGAGAGCCTGGAGAACCTGATACTCACGGGCTAGATAGGAAGGAAATATAGACAAGAGAAAACAGTGCATGACATACTTGATGGGCTTAAGGAATATTTTTATAATCATATCGCCCAAAGCAAGGCATTTTACTGCTAATGTTTTGCAAGGGGTTACATAGGAGGTAAGTTATGAGAAAGAGTGACAGGTTATAGGGGGTGTCAGGAAGTGAGTAAGAGAAGGATGGGAATACTGATGAGAATTAAGTGGACGGAGAAAGAGGCATGCGAGAGACAATGTAGGTTAGTCAGACAGGATATGACTATTGACTTTACATTTAAATTCTTGGAGATTGTAGCTGTCGGGCTATCTTTCTATCTATCTACCTACCTTTTTTTTTTTTATAATCATATCCCACCAAACATGGCATTTTACTGCCACTGTTTTGCAAGGGGTTACATGGGAGGTAAGTTATGAGAAAGAGTGACAGGTTATAGGGGGTGTCAGGAAGTCGGTAGGAGAACAATGAGAATACTAATGAGAATGGAATGAACGGAGAAAAGAGCATGAAACAGAGAGAGAGGATACAGGTTAGTGAGATAGGAGATGACTATTGTCTTTAGATTTAAATTCTTGGAGATTGTAGCTGTCGGGGTAGCAAATAAACGGAAGGGAATTCCATGTGAGAGAGAATGCAAGTTAGTTAGATAGGAGATGACTATTGACTTTACATTAAATTCTTGGAGATTGTAGCTGTTGAGAAAGCAAGTAAACGGAAGGGAATTCCATGTGAGAGAGGATGCAAGTTAGTTAGATAGGAGATGACTATTGACTTCACATTTAAATTCTTGGAGATTGTAGCTGTCGGGGTAGCAAATAAACGGAAGGGAATTCCATGTGAGAGAGAATGCAAGTTAGTTAGATAGGAGATGACTATTGACTTCACATTTAAATTCTTGGAGATTGTAGCTGACGGGGAAGGAAGTGAACGGAAAGGAATTCCACAGGCGAGAAGTGCGAGGGAAGTAAATGGATAGCAATGTATGATTTTGGAGAAATAACAAAACATATTAAAAGCTACATAGAACAAAGGATATGGCAATTTATGATGATCTAAGCCCTCAGTGGCATTATACATAAAAGAAGTTACATTAACCAATGACAAAATGAGACGCGTTGTGTTCTTTGAAATATCAGCTAATAGATATTTCTTAAATACGACATTTTGGAGCTTCAACTTCAGAATGTAATCAACAATATTTTTTCCTCTTAAAAGGAATATTTAAAAATAATCATATTAATTAATTACTCTCGTCTTCCGCATATTTATTTGACTATAAAATATTACTCAAATAATGTTTAGTGATATTGACACACAAAAGAAAATCAAAGGAGCTACGATTGTGAGCGGCCGTCAATAACTTCCTCTGCCTTATTTCATGAAGCTGACTTCTGTAAATTTATACACATAGGAAAAAAAAACGCGAATCCGTGTCATATACATCCACCCATGGCCGTATCTGACTAACAGGCACACCGGGCACGGGTCCGGGCCGATCCGTGCAATCATAATGAAAATCCGGGCAAGGAAAAATGTCTTCGTCAGAAATCAAACTAAACAATTATCAAAGAAAGAAAGAAAGAAAGAAAAAAAGAAAGAAAGAAAAACGAAGAAAACATCCGAATGAACGCAGTAAAAATCTGTTTATTTATTAATTTTTGTAGAAAAGACTGGTTATACTCAGAAAGTCCGAACCCGATTTCCTGCTTTCGTTCACGTTCTGTGCCTAATCTTCATTAGAATAGCCGAAAAAATCCACAAAAATCATAGTTTCTGGAAACGGATGACAATGATGACGTCATCACATTGTCAACTAATAAATCCGAGCAATTTTCTCTGTGTCCAGTATTTTTTTAGCATCAGCTACGGCCCTGCATCCACCCACATGAATAGGCAGTTTCTTTTTATGCTATAATAACGCAATTCATTCGGCTATACTGCAAACAAGATACAGTAAATATTTTGTGTAAAGTTGTTTCGGAATGTGCGTTGTGGTGCAGTGGATATCGGCTCGAAAGGAGAAATCGGGGAGCCGAGTTCGAATTCCATCTGAATTCCTTGCATTTACTTACTCGCAAATACCCTTGGGGAAGGTATTAATTTTTGTCTTCCCTCCAGTTATGGGTTAAACAACAGAACAGATTGGTTTCTATAATATGGGCTGGCAGCCAGTCAACCGTAGAAAGTAATTGCAACCTAGTGCGGGATAATCTTCTGCCCAGTGTGTAATGTCTCTTTCGAGACATGATCGTCCAAGCGTGTATCACGTCTGGCACTAAACTGACTGACTGTTTCGCAAAATGTCTTTGTAATTCTTTTCTTTCAATTTGAAAAAGGAATCTCAAATAAATAAAAATAATTAAAATTTGTGAAACCATGTTTAAAGATTCACGGATTCTTTACTTCTACACACATATCTGTCTACACTTGAAACGATTGAAATTTGGTTCTACAGGAGGATACTGATAATTCACCCAGGTTACAAACTATTATCTTTCTCATATTCCCCATAATCTGCAGATCATTTCTATACTCCTTACAAAGTTGACCATGGCACATGATCTTCTGTTGGGGGAACTATTACTTCAAAATGAATTGTCGAAATTAAACTCATTAACAGTATTTATTGATTGCAGGGATTAAATCAAATTTTATTTACTTTATTCGGACTATTGTCCTCATCTTTACTGCTATTGTACGACGTTTCAGCCGTTATACTCCCCGGCCTTCTTCAAGTGATAGAAACTTTGAACCGAAGCCTTCATTACAATCACTAAATATATCGTTCTCATTTCATGTACGATGCCACTTCTGGTAGCAATGTCTTTTTAACATAACTTTCTGAGTTATTTGTTCACCACTGTTAATGAATTAAGTTACCTTTTTTTTTACCAGAGCTCATATTGAAATCATTGACTCTAAAGATTTTTCTAGCACCTCGTATTACTGGTTTCCACATTGTATTCATTTCAATGCTTGGTCGGCTTAGAAGATTTTTGAAGCCTAGCATATGCACTGATTTCTTAAGTTTACGTAGTTCTCAGTTGTTTTGCCTATCTATTATTTCAACTTCATCTCACAGGGGACAGTGAACCTCTTTCTTCCTCCACCTCAAATGGAATGACTACATAGAATCCATAGCTAAATCGGTAAGGTAAATAAGGTCGGTTTCTATGCAAGGCCAGGAAGTTTTTCCCGTCTGAAACAATCCTGCACATATACAAATCTATCATCCGCCCGTGCATTGAATACTGCCGCCATATCTGGTTGGGTGCTCCTGTCCACCTAGGTGTCCTTGACAAAATCCAACGGAGAATCTGTAATGTGATTGATCCCGACTTGGTAGCTCGAATAGAGCCACTTTCTCGCCGGCGCAATGTGGTTTCCCTGTGCCTCTTCTACAAATACTTTCACGGCTTCTGCTCATATGAACTTAGCTCAGTGGTACCTCCTATATATGAATTTACTCGAGACACTATTGACAACTAGGTCCCACCCTTTTGCTGTAAAACCAATAAATTTTAAACGCAAATTCTACTCCACCAGCTTCTTTTCTCGCACTTCCCGCCTGTGGAATTCCCTTCCGTTAACTTGCTTTCCCGACAGCTACAATCTTCAAGAATTCAAATGTAAAATCGATAGTCATCTCCTATCTCATTAACATCATCACTTGCATCCTCTCTCTCATGCTCCTTTCTTCTTCCACCACACATTCATCAGTATTCTCATCCTTCTATTACCCTCTTCCTGACACCCCCTGTAACCTGCCACTCTTTCTCATAACTTTCCTCGTATGTAATTCCTGCTCAACAGTGTCAGTAAAATCCCTTGCTAGGGGCGACACTATTATAAAAATTAAAAAGAGTATATGTGTTCAGCTACGCCTGATTTTTTGGTATACCTTCGGGTTATGTTCTTGTAGCCTTACCTAAATTGTATTTGTATCTTCTCTCTTTAATTACTGAAGATGAACTCATATCCTGAAAATGCCGGATTCTCTAAATCAAATTTAATTAGATAATATCATTCACGCTAAGTGCTAAGATCTGTTAATTTTTATACATCTTTCTTTTTTCTGTCTCTCCAATCAATACGAGGTTGTGTCAAACATACTTTGCATATTTCCCTACTGTTTACCATATCATAATTCATCTATTAAGAGCTGCTTTCGCTTTGTCCATGTTGTACGGCGGCTAAATAAATGCTTTTTTTTATTTATTTTTTTTATAAGCGTTTCACCCCGAGCAAGGCATGTCACTGCCACTACTGCGCAGGGGGCTACATAGAGTGGAGAAAGGATGATTAAATATAGGAAATGTCAGAGGTTGGGTGATAGGCGATATGAATACCGAGAATGAGGGTTGGGTAGATGAAAGTGTTCTGAGAATAATTGGGAGTTAGTGTGATAGGAGGTGTCTATTGACCCTACATTTAAACACCTGGAGATTGTAGCTGTCGGGAAAGCAGATTTGTGGAAGGGAATTCCATAGGCGGGAAGTGCGAGAAAAGAAGCTGTTAGAGTAGAAATTGCTGTTACATTTTATCTGTTTCACTGTAAAAGGGTGAGACCTAGTTGCTAATCTAGTATCTCGTGCAATTCATACCTAGGGATCATCAGTGATCTAAGTTCATCGGAGCAGAAGCCGTGAAAGTATTTATAGCAGAGGCACAGGGAAGCCACATCACGCCGGTGAGAGAGTGGTTGCAGCCGGTCTGCCAAGTCAGTATCAACCACGTTACAGATCCTCCTTTGTATTTTGTCAAGAAGCCCATGAAGCTGAAATAAAACGTGTTCTATTTTTTAAAATGAAACGATATTATTTTTACATAATCTTTAAAGTTCATTCTCACAAGAAAAACAGTCTGGTATTGTTTATCTATATATATAAAAGGCAATCTGTGAGTCTGTGTGTGACTGTTCCCTATGCACGCCTACATTTTTTAAGCTACGCCATTCATACAGGGAAGCCAGGTCGACACATACTTTTTGAGTTTAAGTTCAGCAATTTTCCCTTTCACACGACACGATTTTTTACATTTGCTCCGTAAAACATCTAAGATCTAAGATGTTTGCTGAATTACGTCACAGAAATCAAATCACACATGTCAAACGCGACTAAAATATTTTTTTATTATTAAAAATGAGCCTTTATATTTAATTTTTATTCCGACGTTTTAAAAATTCATGTAGTCAACAAAAAATGTAAATATTTTTCCCCGTAATTTTGAAACAAAAGAAATATTTTTAAAAAAGTGATTTTTCAAACAAAAAGAAAATATGTAAAAAAAAAAGTGGCATCTTTTACTACTAAAATGTTCTGAGTTGCACGGGCAACGCCGGGTTATGATGCTAGTATGTCATAAGCTGAATGTTACTTAATAAGGCTATTTATTATTGATAATGTGAAACTCACTTCTAGCTCTCCATGCTTTTCAGCCAACTTCTATCTGCAAAAATATAAATGCAATCTCAATTTTTACCTATTCTTCTACTGTTTACTCTTTTCTCTGTTCTCATTCCTTAGCAATGTTCAGGTTTCTAAATCACATCCAGAGATTCTTTGCGTCTTAGTGGTATTACTGCGTTTCTTGGAGTGAACTCGATTAAAAGATATAGTCGATGTAACAAGAAGTAAAATCCATCAGAACAAGTGTCATGAAAATATTTGTATTAATGACTGTTTTATGAAAAACAGGCAATTTAAATATATGAAGGGTGTAATGGGTAAATTGGTGACATATTATGTTTCTTTAATTCAACACATGCACGTTGTTTGATTTTTTTTATTTTGTCGACTTCAAATATAGTAGGGCCAGTTGGGCACCGTCTGTGAGAAAACGAGCCGTACGACACAATTCACACCGTCAGAAATTTAGAAAAGCCATGCTGTACTGCTTGACATTGGCGCCGGAAACGGTGACACGAAAATTTCCGTGTTTGGATTTCAATTTTAGATTTGCCTCACTTAGACGACAATTCATCCAACACACACACACAGACACACACACAGACACACACACACACACACACACACACACACACACACTAATTCCAGATGAAGAGGTGAAGAGGACTCAAGGTTTTTTTTATTTTAAGTGCTTTGGCATTTATTTTATTATAAACAGTGGTCAATATAATGAGTCTTATAGAGCTCAGTATAATTATATAGCTATATATCAATTGATACATAACTATATATATATATATATATATATATATATATATATATATATATATATATGTCCCACGCGGATAATAATAATATATTGTTGTATATCAATAACAACAAACACGCATATCTATAAAAATATAAGTTATATTTTTATTAATGACGATGAACCGTGTAGCCTAGGGAACAGAGAGTGAGAGAGCGTGTCTCTAAGGGGTTGACGGGGGAGTGTCGTCGTATCTGTTGCTCCTCT
Source organism: Ascarosepion bandense (assembly GCA_037127315.1). Taxonomy (NCBI): domain Eukaryota; kingdom Metazoa; phylum Mollusca; class Cephalopoda; order Sepiida; family Sepiidae; genus Ascarosepion; species Ascarosepion bandense. Next base: position 349,569 of record JBBBDQ010001658.1, on the reverse strand, counting down.
TTCTGGTCTGGCTCTCTCGTCTGCCTCTGTCTCTCTGCGTCTCTGTCTGAAATCCGTGCGCCGAGGTCTTTTTTATAATCTCCAAACCGGTACTTCCGATTTTTGCCACGCCCACGCACGCCCACGTAATTCTCAGAGACACCTGTTCTGTTTGCCTCTTGTAGCCATTTCCGCTACTGCCGGAAATAAGGTCAAACAAACATTCCGTTCCTTTCAACGACCGGAAACGCCCCCGCTTGCTCAGCTTCCTCGGGTGGGGCCAGATTATTATATTACAATATCACATACTGTTTACCATACCATAATTAATCTATTAGGAGCTGCCTTCTCATTAATTTGTCAGTGTTGTACAGCGGCTAAATAAATGTTTTGCATCTGCAATAAAAAACTTTTTCTACTTTTTAAAAATGAAACATTTCCTATTCTTACATAATCTTTAATATTTATTCTCACTAGAAAAATAACATGGCTGGCTTCCTTTATATATCATCAGCCGAATGTTACTTAATGAGGTTATTTCTTATTGCTAATGTGAAACTTACTTCTAGCTCTCCGTGCTTTCCAGCCAATTTTAATCTGCAAATATTTAAATGCAATCTCAATTTTTACCTAATGTGCTTCTGATTATTTTTTCTCTGTTCTCGCTCCCTAGCAATGTTCATGTTTGTAAATAACCAGATTGGCAACTGGGTCCCACTCATTCACAGTTAGGTTAGCCAAATGCAGACGACAATTCTACTCCTGCAGCTTCTTCTCTCGCACTTCCCGCCTGTGGAACTCTCTCCCATATTCTTGCTTTCCTGATGGCTACAACCTCCATGAATTTAAATGCAATGTCAATACTCATCTATTAACCACTGGACTCTAGCTCTCTCCCCACCCCGTATAACCTTCCCTTTCTCTCCACCTATGTACCTGCCATCACTCCTGCATTCTCATCTTTCTATTGTTCTTTTCTAACTGGTTTGTACTCCTCACTCTCTTCTAATTAATCTTTTTACAGTTATGTAGTCCCCCGCACATCAGTGGCATTTTCACCTTGCCCGGGGTGAAATGATTAAAAAAAAATCACACCCAGAAATTCTTTGTCTTAGTGGTATTACTGCGTTTCTTGGGGTGAACTCTATCAAAAGATATGTTCGATGCAACAAAAAGTAAAGTCGATCAGAAATAGTGTCATGAAAATATTCTTAGAAGAGACAGATTAATGGCTGTCTTATGAAACGGTCAATTTAAATATATGAAGGGTACAATGAGTAAACTGTTGCCATATTATAATTTTAATTTAGCGCATGCTTGTTGTTTGTTTTTTATTTTGTCGATTGCAAATACAGTAGAGCTAGTTGGGAACCGTCTGTGAGAAAATGGGCCCTGTGACACAATTCGCTCCTTCAGAAATTTAGGGACGCCATGATGTACTGTTTGACATCGGCTCCGGAAGCTTTATCACGAAAAGTAGTTGGATTTCAATTTGAGGACAGTACAAATTTACGTCATTTAGACGACAATTCATCCAACACACACTGTCTCTCTCTCACTCTCTCTCTCTCTCTCTCTCTCTCTCTATATATATATATATATATATATATATATATAAGCATGATAGAAAGAAGATGCAAATACAACTAATGTAAGGCTACAAGAATTTCACAAGGTTGTAACACGAGGGAAATTAGAAAAATCAGGCATAGCTGACCACATATGGAGGAACAAAGGGGTTCACCATCCCCTGTGAGATGAAGTTGAAATTATAGATAGAGAACACCATCGGAAACTAAGTAAACTAAAAGAATCAGCACATATGCCTGCCTAAAAATCACCTAAGCTGACCAAGCATAAAAATGAATGCAATATAGGAACCAGTAATACGGAGGTTTCGAGAAAATCAATAGCGTCAAAGATTTTCACATTAGCTCTGTTAAAAACATGCTAGAAAACACCATTAGCATCAAAGAATGCAATATGAATTTGGTAAAAAATGGTTGCTGAGACATTCGGTTTATAAGTCCAAGAAATTCACTTAATGCTTTTTTTCAGGGACAAATGGCTAAGCGGATATAGACGCTGGGTAGAGCCAGTGACTTGACCCAAAGAGTTGTGACGCGCAATGGTGAACACATAACTTAGATAGTTAAGTGTAAGGTGGATAACTACATGGCTACCGCTTATAGTAGATCTTCGGACATGGAATGAGAAAGATATATTCCAGTGATGGTCATAAAGTGTTCTGTTCAAAACTCCCATCACCTGATAAAAACCGGAGTATACAACTCCCGAAACTTCGTAAACATAGCAGCAAAAATGAGGACAATAGTCCGAATAGATTAATTATAATTTGGTTTAATATCTGCAATCGACAAATACTCTTAATATGTTTAATTTTTTACAATTTATTTTTAAGTAATACTTCACCCAATAGAACATCATGTCTCTTGGTGAACTCTGTAAGGAATGATATGCAGATTATGAGGAATATAGAAAAGATAACTGTTTATTCTAGATTGAAGATATTAATATTGTATCATTTTTATGTAACTGATATCTTGAAAATGAAATAATAAAAAAATTCCCGAAATTTAATTAGCAGATTACAAAAAATCATTAATAAAGAATGTAACTTCAGGAACAAAAATAAATGCCCACTTCAAGGACTTTGTAATACAAAAGAAGTCATTTACAAGGCAAAAATACATGACTTAAACGGTCAAAATAAATTATATTTGGGATCAACCGAAGACATATTTAAGACCACGTGGTTCAATCACAAGTCTACATTTAAAACAGAAAACTTAAAAAACTGTACAAAATTGGCTAGCCAGGTATGACAATTGAAATCAAAATATGGAAAAGACCCAGACATAACGTGGAGTATAGTGAAAACAGCCAAGCTTTACAACGGTGGCAAAATATGTAGACTGTGCCAGGAAGAAAAGTTAGCTATTATGTTATACCCAAACAGCCATCAATTACTGAATAAAAGAAGAGAAATTATGACTAAGTGTAACCATACGATAAAACACCTATTAGGTTTATACAACCATGGATGAAAACGTTATAATTTCTTGCAATTTTAAAAATTGGGCGTTCAAAAAATCCTCGTTACATGAGCGTTCAAAAAAATCTCTGTCACATGGGCATTCTACTAAAAACGACAAAATCAATTACTTCAAATCGCCTGAAGACACCACATGGTAGAGACCTAGTTCGCGTAATCGTTTACAAGTTAAGATTATTAAAATGTTCTACAATATATGTATTGAACACTGATGAATACAACTGTGTACTTGTCTTATTTTATTATGACCTAAAACTTGAAAAACAGTAGCTACTCTAGCATATACGCATCGTTCATTCAGCAATGAATTAGAACACTCAGCTATTGGGCGTGTATAATGATAATATACACGCTAAAAAGTATGCCTCCTTCTACCGATCGCCCGTAGCTCAGAGGTAGAATCGCCGAATGATGCCAATTCGGTTGGGTTTCAGTCCTGGGTAAAAAGCAATCGGATGTCTGACTGTCCTGATGAGCTGTGATACAGCGAAACAGATCTGTCTGTTGATGACGATAGATAGATAGATAGATAGATAGATAGATAGATAGATAGATAGATAGATAGATAGTCATCCGCAGGGTCATTAGCAGACATCAGTTTCGCTGGATCACAGCGCATCAGGACGTTAAGACATACGATTGCTTCCAGCCAGGATTAAAACCCGACCAAATTGACATCAGACGTCGATTCTACCTCTGAGCTATAGGCGCTCGGTAGAAGATATGTCTTCATCCACAAGGCAATGTAGATGCTTTTGAAGTCTATCAATGAAGGATAGTGATGATTGTGTAGTTGCAACCTGGATACAATATCAATGCTCCATTTTCTATCTCATGTGATCCTTGTAAAGTCGGAACATTACAGGCAGACTTAGTTACTTTCTGAAACGGTGCACGAAACTAAGGATGTGCGTTGTGGTGCAATGGATATCGACTCGGAATGACAAATCGGGGAGCCGAGTTCGAATTTCAGTTCGATTCCTTGCATTCACTTACGTACAAATACCCTTGGGAAAGGTATTAATCCGTCTCTTCTTTCCAGTTATTGGTTAAATAATAGTGTAATATAATAATCTGGCCCCACCCGAAGAAGGCGATGAAGCGTGGGTGTTTCCGGTTATTGAAAGGAACGGATGTTTGTTTGACCCTATTTCCGACAGATGCGGAAATAACTCTGAGAAATTACGTAGGCGTCAAGTAGGCGTCGCGAATCGAGGCAAAACTTGGAAGATATATAAAGGCCTCGAAACACAGAGTCAAGGAGTCTGGTCGGCAGTAGTGAAGCAGTTCACAGCTGCCCCCAATAGCATACATGCTATTGGGGGGTACGCATTCGTCATTCGTCCATTCGTCAACGTCGACCCTTAGAAGCATTCGTCAACCCATTAGAAAAGCGCTCCCTCAACTCTCTGTCCACTAGGCAACACGGTCCAGCGTTCATTTAATAAAAATATTAATATACTTTTATATATACATGCTTGTTTGTTGTTTATCGATATACAACAATAGGACAGATTGGGTTTTATAGCCTTGGTCGGCAACCAGTCTACTGCAGAAAGCAATGGCAACCTACTGCCGGATACATCTTCTGCCCAGTTAGTCATGTCTCTTTCGAGACATGATCGCCAAAGCGTGTATCGCGTATGGCACTTAGCTGACTGACACGAAACTAACCAGCTATGGGTTACATTAAAGGTCTGTTCTGAACATGAATCCTAATGGACGCTCAAACAAGAGAGTACAATCACTGAACGTGAAAGGTAATAATTCAGTGTCTGATCTGTGATTATGAAATGTGTCTAGTTTTGGGGGATTTGATGTTACAAAACAGTATTTTTCCCTACTAGGCTCGGTTAGAGGAGAAATCAGCTGCCTGATTATGATCATTTAGATTTCTGGTGTTACAACTATGTATGGCTGGCTATTCATATCCAAGGATATCTGTCTAATAGAGCGGCTAGCTAATCCCTCTTGCAGACGCCTGCTCAGGGACATTTTTTTGTTCAGTACCCACAGTCTAACTGTGCTTTATACTGTAACTATGCTAAGAGGACCTTAGTTACAGTTTCTGGGAAAAAGCGCGTTATCTCGGGTGAACACTTGTCTGAACAAATCGATCAAACCCTCGGTCACAATGACTTGTGACTTCGTCCTAGCACAACCATCAACGGCTCCCAAAGGACCCGTCTACCTAATTTCACTCAAAAAGTCTGGGTCAACCAGTGATATGGTTTTCAGATACCTTCTAAAGGTGCCGCACGCGGAGTCAATAACATCAAAAAGTCATCTTCTTGGTTAATTGACTATAGTGAGATTCGAACCCGCGTCTCATGGCAGGAAAGAGACCTTTCCAACCATGCGTCCATAACTACAAGCCTGTATTAACTGCATATGAATTTACTAGTGATCTTATGATAAGCACAGCTATTATAAATTAGAAATAAGGTAAAACCGAGAAAAGAGACTTGGCAAACTTCCACATTGTGCTTAAATAAAACAGGACATCAACGAACATTATGGATCTACCAAAAAAATCTAAGAACATGATAATTATGAAACATTTATAGCCTAGTGGAACGACTACATCAAATCAATGGCTACATCTATCCCTAAAAAAGTTGGCTTACTATGTTTGTCCAGTAAGTTTTTCTCGTCAGAATCTATCTTGCACATGTATAAATCTACCATTGGTCCTGGACATGACGATAAACTGCATCCGGCAACAAGGCATCTGATTGGAAGGTTGTGAGGAGAATGGAACCACCTCTTAAATGCTGTTGTTCCCAGGTCCACCCTAACCCGAAGTGGTAGTACCTGTTAGGGTCCAAGCCATGAGCAAATAGTTAACCCACAAACTTGGGTCAAAACACTATGAAAGTATAAAAATACACTTTTATAGAATTATATACATAAAAATTAGACTTTTATAGAAAAATATACATTTTTTGAATGAAAAATATTAACAACAACACATTTTTGAAAAAAGAAATTATAACCATAACACAATTTTGAAGGAAATAAAAAAGAATAGAAACAAAAAAATGTCATTAAAATCTGATTAAATCAAATTTCTCACTATAAACCGAATATTTTTAAAAAGTCCTTAAAATCCCCCGGAGGTTAATATGACGTTAAACATAACTTAAACTTAAACTCAAAATCCGTCCCAGTATTGGGTATTGTTGTCATATCTGGTCGGGTGCTCTTGCGATTCATCTTGGGGTTTTCGACAAAATCTAAAAGGAGTATATGTAATGTAATCGATCCCTTCTTCTCACCGACTAGATGTAGCTTCCCTCTGTCTTTTCTACAAATATGCTTCTGCTTGTATGAGCTCCTTTCTCTGGTGCCCTAACCACACGAATTTACTCATACTACTTTTTCTAATCGTTTCACCCAAACCAAGGCGGTACCGCCACTGGTTTGCAGGGGGCTACATAACAGAAGAGTAAAAGTTTAAGCAGGATGAGAGCGAAGAGAATGTCGGAACAGTTACAGAGGGTGTCGGAGTAAGGTCAAGAGAAGGATGGGAATACCAGCGTGAAGACCGTTGCGAGGGTAAAGTGAGTAAGGAAAATACCAAGATACACGAGGTGATGGGGAAATGACGAGAGAGGGACTGGAGACAAGTGGACAGCATATGGGAAAGAACGTTGCATTTAAATTCTTAGAGATTGTAGCCAAAATGGAAGCAAGTATACGGAAGGGAGTTCCACAGGCGGGATGTGCGAGAAAAGAAGCTGATGAAGTAGAAGTGATTGCTGCATTTAGTTGATTTAACTGTAAAAGAGTGGGACCTTGTTGCCAGTCTGGTTGCTCGAGTAAAGTCTAGATTAGCATCAAGGTCCCACCCTTTTACCGTCGAAATAGTAAAATGTAACTAACAATTCTACTCTCAGCTTCTTTTCTCGCACTTCCCGACAGTGGAACTCCCTTCCATCTACTTGTTTATCCGTTAGCTACAATCACCAAAATTTAAATGCATCGAAAATTGTTATCTTCAGTGTGTTGATTCCCATTTTTTTTTTCTTATCTTTTCTTCGATATTCCCTGCTCCTTGTTTTTTTTTTTTCACTGTAAACCTCTGCGCAGCAGAGACAGTCCTAAATTACTTCATAGATTGTGTATGTACAATTTCTCAAAGGTCTTTGAAATATATAAGGCGATTGCTCTCGTAATGTTCTCATTGTCGAATTTCTCACTTCTCTCTGTAATCACAGTTAGAGCAACAGTCATTCATTTAGGTGCCATATGTGATACACGCTTGGGCGATCATGTCTACTTTTACAACTTTTTTTAATCGTTTCACCCAAACCAAGGCGGTACCACCACTGGTTTGCAGGGGGCTACATAACAGAAGAGTAAAAGTTTAAGCAGGATGAGAGCGAAGAGAATGTCGAAACAGTTACCGAGGGTGTCAGAGAAAGGGCAAAAGAAGGATGGGAATACAGGTGTGAATACAAGTATACGGAAGGGAGTTCCACAGGTGAGAAGTGTGAGAAAGGAAGTAGAAGTGGCGGCTACATTTAGTTGATTTAACTATAAAAGGATGGGGCCTTGTTGCCAGTCTGGTTGCTCCGAGCAAATTCTTGTGGAGGGGGGGCGTCAGTGAGCTAAGCTCGTCGGAGCAGAAGCCATGAAAATATTGTAAGCAATTTTTGTTCCTTTATTACTCCACAAAGTCCTTCTTCCGACGTCCATTTACACAAACCCGTTAGTTAGGTAGCACCATGTTTACTTTTGATCTACTTGCCTTCAGAATGCGTTCTGAGTGTCAAATTTTCCAAGCTCTCTATTCTCATTCAGTCAGTCGAGTGCCATACGTGATACACGCTTTGGGCGATCATGTCTCGAAAGACTTCCCGCAGTAGGTTGCCATTACTTTCTGCGGTAGACTGGTTGCCAACCAAGGCCTGTTATTTGACCCATAGCTGCAGGGAAGCTAATCAAAATGTAATGATAAAGGATTTTTTTTATCGTTTTAGCCCAAGCAAGGCAGTATCGCCACCGGTGAGAAGCGGGGGGGGGGACAGTGAGACAAAAGGATAAAAAAAGAAACAGGGAACTAGTTGTCAGGAAAGTCGAAGAAAGGATAAGAGAAAACTATGAAGCAAGAAAATAAAAGATGCCAATTGACGTTGCGTTTAAATTTTTGGAGATTTTTTTTAATCATATCACCCCGAGCAAGGCGGTAACGCCACTGATGTGCAGGGGGCTACATATGAGTAAATGATTAGATAGGAGAGAGTGAAGAGAAAGACGAACCAGTTAGAAAGGTGCAAGTGAATGATGGGAATACAGGTGTGATGACAGTTGCAAAGGTGGAGAGAGAGTAAAGGATATACAGTGTGGTGTAGAAAGAACTAGAGTCAAGTGGTTAAGAGATGAATATTGACCTTGCATTTAAATTCCTGGAGGTTGTAGCCGCCAGGAAAGCAAGAATATGGAAGCGAGTTCCACAGGCGGGAAGTGCAAGAAAAGAAGTTGAAGGAGTAGAATTGTCGTCTGCATTTGGTTGATCTAACTGTGAATGGGTGATACTCAGTTGCCAGTTTGGTTACACGAGTAAACATCTGTTGCTGAGACATCAGTGACTTAAGTTCGTTGGAGCAGAAGCCATGAAAGTATTTATAGAACAGACAAAGGGAAGCCACATCCCGTCGGTGGGGAAGTGGGTGGAGTCGAACCGCCAAGTCAAGACCTAGTACATTACTAATTCTCCTTTGGAGCCTGTCAAGAACACTGAGATGAACATCTGGGGCGCCTGGCCATATATGACAACAGTACTCCCAGGCAATGGTTGATTTGTATATATGCATGGATTCAGGCGGAAAAAAAACATCCTGGCTCGACAGAGTGATCCAACCTTCCTAGCAGTAGATTTAGCTGTTGACTCAGTGTAGTAGTTCCACTTGAAATCGGAAGAGAGGGTAGTGCCGCGGAGGCTCAGTGTATTGCTCCCAGGGAGACTCGGTAGCTATTAAGGAAGCGAGCAAACGGGAATCCCACGTGGGAAGTGAGAGAAAATAATCTGCTAGATTGAAAGTGGCGTGTTCATTTTTTTATGGCAGTAAGATGGTTGATGGCTCAATACTGGGCCGGGAATGAGTTCTTACTTTTTAAAAACGTACAGCTGACAGATTAAAGACAAAATATGGTAAATATTTCACCTAAAGGAAGAGATTAAACAATTTTGTCAAGATTGGAGATATCTCTTGGCCTGTAGTTAAAGGCAAATTTCATTTAAACGAGCCTATCATAATCTGACGACGATAAGATAACCCCTGGTCCATTTATATTAGCAAGCAATATCGGTTTTTCACTGTTATTCTGGACTGAGCATGTAAGCAACGATGAGGTGTTGGAAATAATAGCAACAAAAAGGAAATTAATAGTGAGCGTCAGGAAGAGACAAATGAAGTTCCTGGTACATGCAACAAGGAAGGAGAGATTGGAGAACCTGATACTGACTGGACAGATAGAAGGAAAAATAGACAGAGGAAGGCAGCAGATAACATATTTGCAGGGCCTGATCAGGTGGATGACGGAACGGGGGTTGCGAGGTGTAACAGGAGCAAACATGCTAAGAGCCACAAGGGATACGGAAACGTGGAGAACCATGATCGCCTACGTCCTGAAGGGACAGGGTACATAGAAGAAGATTTACCAAAATAATTCATAAAGTTTTTATATTAAAACTCGTAGTAATAACTCCAAATCAAACGGTAGTTATATTATTTAAGCCCCCCCCCCCCCCCGCAGTGACTGTGTTATTAAATTTAGATTTCTTTGATAAAATAATGCCTAGGATACATTCAATAAGAATGTCTTGTATTGTAACTAATAATAGTAACTTTACAGATATCAGAATTAGATACTAACTGATGTTTGCACAGCCTTTGCCCTTAATTATGGATATACTAAAATACGTGATCTCTCAGCTTTCAAGGATTACACTTAATCCAAAATGAGTTTTACGATCCAAGCACAATTAAATTCGTAATTCGCTTACTCGAAAACTTATAAATCTTGAAGTGCGTTTGAAAGCGAATTTCTTCTTTCTTTGAAGTGCTAAATAACAGCTTTAACATTTTCAGTCATTTAAGAGGTGGTTTATTTCCAAATTACCACTCGCTTCCCACAGACAAAAAAGAAATTAGGTATTCAAAGCGGACGCACTATTACAGGAATTAATTCGACACTCATAGTTTCTTCAACTCTTTATCCAAATTCTGGTCTTTTCAAGTACAAAGATCTGTAAACAAAAAAGATTTTATTTACTGGAAAAAATTACTCATAAATATTTAATTGAAAATATTAAACTGAAAATATTAAACATTAAAAAGAATGTAATTTTTCATACTCAGGTATACTTTTTTTATGTAAAGTATATTGATATGTTACAAGATGTTGAAATTATGGAAATTAACCATTTTCTTTTGATTTTATGTTTGTTGTATATGTTGGTATAATAAAGTATGTCAGTGGACAAAACGCGTAGGTTGAAACAAAATATAGTTTTCCTCTTGTTTCTTTTTTAATCGTACTTTTACTCTCTTCAAAATATATCTGAGGATATATGCACACACACAATTAATATTAATAGGAACTTCTTCGGGATTTTACCTACATTCCACATTTTAGTTATATATATATATATACTCTGCCATTCTGATGATGGGATTCTGATCTCGAAATATGAATGTATAATAAATAGGTAATACCCCAAAACTTCTTTACCTTCCTTTATTTTACTAAACGCATTGTGACGGCCTTCAAGTCCTAGCCATACACCGGGTTTCAATCCTGGGTTAAAAGCAATAGGAGTCTAACGGTACTGATGAGCTGTGATACAGCGAAACAGATCTGTCTGCGGATGACTATTTACGCTCTCACACCCTGATTAAGCACTCTGGAAGAATGGTAGACTTTGAAAAACAGTAGCTATCCTGGCATGTGCGCATCGCTCATTCACTAATGAATTAGATCACTCTGACTATTGGGCCTGTATAATGATAATATACATGCTAAAAAGTCTGCCTTCTTCTACCGAGCGCCCATGGCCCAGAGGTAGAATCGCCGACTGACTCCACTTCGGTCGGGTTTCAATCCTGGGTTAAAAGCAATCGGAGTCTAGCCGTACTGATGAGCTGTGATACAGCGAAACAGATCTGTCTGCGGATGACTCTATATATATTGTGTATTTAGGCAGCAAATATTCTTTTAGACATTTCAGATTTAATAAATTACACACATTGTGTCTGCTTATTTTAAATAAAATCAGTTTATACTCACGGATAATCTTTTCGCGTATTATTACTGAAAGATGTCAGAAATGAGCTGTAACGTTGACAGATGTTATTGTCATTCATTTCTCAATGTACCCAAGTACTTTCAATCTCCTTCCCAGATCATCTTCAGGGGTGTGAGTTCTGGTAACTAAAATTAACCGCAAAACTGTGTTGCTAAAAATTACAGTAATATTTTTCTGCTTTAAATATAACAGTTGGCAAATTGCTTAGCGTCCATTAGAACGTGAAAATTATCCAAAATAAAATTTTTTTATATGTTGTAATGTTCAAGCATGAAAAAACTGTTCTTTTTATAAATATTTTAGAACATTACTACAGTATTCATAGCTGATTCTATTAATTGACGCCTTAAGCCTTTAATGAAAGTTGCCTCGAGAATCTGTCGCTTGCTTTTGTTGTTTTCTTGGTGTAGGATAATTGTTTTATCGATCATTATTTTTTATATTGTGAATGTAGACAAGAGTGTAGTTGTAGATAAACGAATGGTCAGACAAGTGTAATATTGCAACCAAATACATAATAATTATAAACAAGATGAAAAAACTCTCAAAAATATAATACGTAGAAATGTTAAACCAGTCGAAAGTAATAATCAAATTAAACTCATTATATATTATAAAAAGTTTAAAACAATTGACCTCATAGTCTATAATAACCCAACAGGCACTAAACTAAATTCTTTACAAAAAACCAATGTAGTGTACGAATTTACATGCCCATTCAGAGATTGCATCTCTGATACTACTCAAAAACCTATTTCATATATTGGTTTTACCACAACCACGCTCTCCGGTAAACTTACATGTCATCTTTCTGATCAGAGTACTATTAAACAACATTTCTCTGAAAAACATAAACATGTAGGTAATATCAGACAGATTTTGGTCAACAATACGGTGATCCTAATTCATACACACAGTAAGAGGAACCTGCAGATATTGGAGGCCATGTACATCAAATCAAAACAACCAACACTCAATAAAATCAACTTTAAAACAGGAAATAACATATAACATTGCATTTGACTAGATGGTTTTGTTGTCATTTCGCGCTATCCCGCGGTGTGACGTCATAAAACCGCATCGCAAACTTAAGAACTGCGTTTATTATTTTTGGTAACTATTGCCGTTGCCAAGCGGAGTTTTATGTCAACACAAAATAAAATCGTCGGTGATGGTGGATTTTATAATATTTCAGTTTAAACTACCTCTCTGAAGATGGCTCATGTGAGCCAAAAGCTTAGAAGAAAACCAATAAATAATTATCCAAATGTTGGAGAATTTTTGTCTTTATTTTCAACTGAAATTAAAGCAAAAATATGACGTTTAGAACGGCTCATGATTAAACATAATAGACATTCATTGTCTCTTATATTTAATAGCATATGTCTAGAAAATTACTTGCTGCCTCGATATACTAAATATATATATATATATATATATATATATATATATATATAGGTGTGAGTTTTTTACCCTGGGTTTCACGCTTTTGCGATCGTCAGACAAATTGATTAATTTTTTTAAAAATAAAATTGGTTATATTCGTGTATTTTATATAAGTACCACGCATATATAAATGTAAACAATATAATATATATGTAATTTTGAATTGTAATATAATGTTGGTTTTACGTAACACATCAGTTGGTGGAGATAAATTATTACTGATAATTAATTAGTTATTAGTATTGGACCTTTTATAATATATTATTAATTTTAATTTTTTTCTATATGACCAAAATATACTTTTAAGTTGGACTTTATTTATGGGCTAAACTGAACAATATCAGGGATACAGTTTATGTAAAATGAAAACCAATTTTGACTCCATTACATAAAAATCGTAAATTAAAAACGAATAGGATAAAAATGATATGCTAAATAAACAAATATATAAGTAATTAAATGACAGAAAGGAACGAATATAAATAAAAAACTCTAAATCAATTAATAAGCAAAGCATTAACTAAGCAATAAGCAAACTAAGACTGCTCACATAAACACAAATAAATGTTATAATAATGATCTACAAAAAACAACGCTATAAACGTCTGCATTCAGAGCCTTATTCTACTCAGAAGACTTTTGAATAATATTATTGACCTTAAATTGCATTATATATATATATATATATATATATATATATATATATATATATATATATATATATATACAGTCATCCGCAGACAGATCTGTTTCCCTGTATTACAGCTCATCAGTACGGTGTTAGACTCCGATTGCTTTTAACCCAGGATTGAAACCCGACCGAATTGGCGTCAGTCGGCGATTCCACCTCTGAGATATAGGCGCGCTCGGCAGAAGAACTATATATATATATATATATTGAACAATATAAAAATACTATATCCAACCTGTGGATTAAAATTACTGTCTACCCTTGAATAAATCTAAGGTCCCACTGTGTATCTTACCCAGACAAAATAAAAAAAAAGGAACATGTCTCGATCTATGCAATCCTGCCTACTTTACTTACCCAAATGTTTAAATCTCCATGGTTACATAGTTCTCAATGCTAATTGGACTGTCAGTAGAATCTTAAATAATTTAAATCATAACCGTTACTTTCAGGGCCGATAACCATTAGGATAATGAAACGGACTATTTATCCTTATTGCACCACTCCCCAGCATATATAAACAGCCAAGACAAAACACACCAAATATGGCTTACTTGTTGCATTTAAGCATAAGGCACCTATGGTATTGACCTTAAATCGCATTATATATATAATGTAGTACACTTGGTATGTGATTTGGGTAAATTCAAAAACGGACGAACTCGAGAGAACTCAATGTTAAATTAATTTATTTAACAGAGCAATATTTTATGACAGATTTCTGATTATTAGTTTGGACGAGACATATTTCACCGCTTTAGTGTTCTTAGCGCGGCTCTTCAGGTCCAAATGTTATATATATATATATATATATATATATATATATATAATATAACTGATTTCTGATTATTAGTTTGTACGATACATATTTCACCGCTTCGGTGTTCTTAGCGCGGCTCTTCAGTTCCAAATACTATATATTTATATATATATATATATATATATATATATATATATATATATATATAACGGATTTCTGATTATTAGTTTGTACGATGCATATTTCACCGATTTGGTGTTCTTAGCGCGGCTCTTCAGTTCCAAATGCTATATATATATATATATATATATATATATATATATAACGGATTTCTGATTATTAGTTTGTACGATACATATTTCACCGATTTGGTGTTCTTAGCGCGGCTCTTCAGTTCCAAATGCTATATATATATATATATATATATATATATATATAATGGATTTCTGATTATTAGTTTGTACGATACATTTTTCACCGATTTGGTGTTCTTAGCGCGGCTCTTCAGTTCCAAATGATATATATATATAACGGATTTCTGATTATTAGTTTGTACGATACATATTTCACCGATTTGGTGTTCTTAGCGCGGCTCTTCAGTTCCAAATGCTATATATATATATATATATATATATATATATATATATAACGGATTTCTGATTATTAGTTAGTACGATACATATTTCACCGATTTGGTGTTCTTAGTGCGGCTCTTCAGATCCAAATAATACAACAATGGGTAATCGAAATATACGCCCCCCTTAAAAAAAACCCAAAAATTTCTTCTCTTTTATTTAATTTTCTGTCGACGCCCACATATCCATATTATGACGGACATTTGTGACATGTATATACGAAAAGGTTCTCGTTCATTTGAAAAATCGCTCCACAGAAAGGATATGGGAGGGTTGATGATTGATACGTGCGAGGAAAGGAGAAAGAAAGTTAGAAATTAGATAAGGAGAAAAGGAGAAAATAAAAAGAGAAAAAGAAAAAAGAAAATGGGTGACCCGGCCAGAGGAAGGAGAAAGAAAAACCGGAGAAAAGAAAAAGAAGGGGAAACAGATAAGGTCGGAATGGAAGGCGAGGTGCGAGGGAGGGAGGGGCGAAGAGGTGCAATAAAGACGTAGCGAATAGATACAAATCTATGAAATACTGTATCACAAGAGATGAATATTGACGCCATTTCTTCTGACCGTGTTTCATAGCCCCCACTCGTTCTCATAGAAAACAACGGGAAAAATTTACCTATGAAACTTAATTTCGGACACACTGGGATATACTTGCGGTGCGCAAAAACCTCTGTCGTAACTTTAATGCGATTTAATACAAATCTATGAAATACTGTATCACAAGAGATGAATATTGACGCCATTTCTTCTGACCGTGTTTCATAGCCCCTACTCGTTCTCATAGAAAACAACGGGAAAAATTTACCTATGAAACTTAATTTCGGACACACTGGGATATACTTGCGGTGCGCAAAAACCTCTGTCGTAACTTTAATGCGATTTGAAACCATAATTGCCTTCGTTATATCTTAAAAGTTGTTTCTGATTTAAGCTAATTTTACAAACAATTAAAAGTATCAAAATTAAACACCTTATAAATATAGTTAGAGAAAAGGGAGAAAGGAAAAGTTACCGGTAATTTATACCTATAGATTAAAGTCCGCTATAGGGAGTCTTTTTGATGGAAGTAAATCACATCTCTTATTACATTATATCTCTCGTCGCAGTGTGTTCCAACCATAATTAAAATAATAGCTTTCACTCGAAATTTTCTTTTCTTAAAATACACTATTAATCTGCGATCCCAAAAGTTATCTAAGATACGGGTAATATTAACCCTCTAGGGCCATTCGTATCATATTTGATACAGTATGAAAACAAGCCTTGAAAGAAATATTTTCCTGAAAAATTTTTTAAGAGAAATATTTTATAAATTTCAAATGAAAGCAGTACTGACTGCTCAGTCAATGAATACCAAATGTTTCCTTATAGGGAAATACCAAATGTTTCCTTATAGGGAAATACCAAATGTTTCCTTATAGGGAAATACTGTATCAAATATGATACGAATGGCCCTAGAGGGTTAATAATAGATAATGTTAAACCGGAGAAAATAGTAATACCAAATGGAACAATAAGGAGATAAGATATTTTTGCGTATCTACGTATATATATATATAAGTTGTCATAACTCCATATAATTGATCCTCTGAATCCCAAGAATAAGGACCTTAAATAAAAAATAAACAATAAAAAATACATAATAAATGAGAAATATTAAGAAAAAATAAAGATAAAAAATGAAAAATAATAAAACCGTACAAAAATGCAAACATAAATATATAGTACTTATAACATTAAAGACCGAGGATTAGCATTTGAGATTTAACGATCACGGAGATAAAACAACCCTTGCCGTGGAAAGGTATTCACAGCTCATTCCCGAATCTTCTCAGGTTCAGCACTTTTTTAAAAGTTTCCAGTCATGTAAATCGATATGATTCACATTAATTTGAAACCCGATCAGTGTTTTTCTACACTATTTTAAATTTATTTTTATGCCTACATTTAAATATTAATTCATTCCTCTGATTTAGTAGTTCCTTTGGATTATTATATTTTATGATCATTAATTTCTCCTCCAGGCATAAATTGCACCTATACTTGGAATTGTTGTGAGTGCTGGCGTATTTCACAATCCTCCATCTGACCAGCGGGGTGAACCCTTCGTCCTTGATATTCCAATATTGTTTAGATAGGGCGGTTTGATTTCTGAAGGAGGTCAGCTTCCAACTACCCGCTTGATTTCCCTATATAAACTTTTTTG
The DNA here is from genome assembly GCA_037127315.1 of Ascarosepion bandense. NCBI lineage: Eukaryota > Metazoa > Mollusca > Cephalopoda > Sepiida > Sepiidae > Ascarosepion > Ascarosepion bandense. Next base: position 332,465 of record JBBBDQ010001658.1, on the reverse strand, counting down.
TTGTTGGAGTCCTCCACTGGATATATAGTGGCTTCATATATAGTTTTTTCGTAATTACACCTACCCTCCACGGGACAATTTGTCATATTGGTGCAATTGCAAGAAGGTTTGTTTGCCGGAGGTTTATTAAGGAAGTCTCTGAGTAATCTGTTATTGTGTGAATTAACTATATTTTGCATATTTCTAGTATTAGAGTAACTAATTTTAAGTGTTTTCCTATTAAACAATTTACTAAGGGGGTTTTATTGGTGGAAATGCTTGTTAACTAGATTTAAAAAATATTTCCCTATATTTAACCTGGACAACTTGCAGAAAGAAGGGTTGAACTATATTATTTTTCTTTATCTAATTCTATTTTTGTTTCTGGCCTTGTCTTTTAATTCTTCTTCATATACTATCTCATCCATAAATTCACTCTTCTTAAGAGCTTCATTATGTATTGCTTTATTCCCATCGAATATTTCCTTGTTTGACGATAGTTTGTTAATTCTGGTTTCTACTGTTTTGGGTATTTGCTTTATTATCGATTTGAGGTGGTTGCAATTAACGTTAATGTAAATAGGGCTTGGTTACTCTTTTGATACGGTTTCTATGTGTTTTTGGATAGGTTAAGGCTAATATCTAAAAAAATTAACGATCCTAAGATTCGATGAAATTTCTATTCTGAAGCCCAGCGTTTTGAAAGCTCTAAGCACTTTTTTTTGAGATTGTTGATGTCAGGGGACCGTTAGTGTCAGGAATGTACATAAAGCTATCGTCCCGGTAGATACCTACTTGATTTGGTTCGACAATTCTACCGAGAGTATATAATATATATATTCCGACCAGATCAGCAATTTGGGCTGAATCAGAAGCTCCCATTAGGACATCAAAGTTATTGTTAATATTTTTGGATCCAAGTGGAGTCGTTGTATACTAGTAGGGATTCCCTCGAAGTTAGGATGATATATATTTCATTATTGGGGATGTCTATAAAGTTTCTAGTGTAGAATTAATCTAGTGTATTAATTAATAAATCGTATGAAATTGAAGGGTAAGAATCTATTATATCGAATTGCAAGAAAGAGACTTTTTTCCTGTTTGGGATGTTTTTGAACCATTTTATGGTATCGGAAGAATCTTTCCACAAATTACGATAGCTATTATGTTATACCCAAACAGAAATCAATTACCGAATAAAAGAAGAGAAATTATGACTAAGTGTAACCATACGATAAAATACCTATTAGGTTTATACAACCATGGATGAAAACGTTATAATTTCTTGCAATTTTAAAAATTGGGCGTTCAAAAAATCCTCGTTACATGAGCGTTCAAAAAAAAACTCTGTCACATGGGCATTCTTCTAAAAACGATAAAATCAGTTATTTCAAATCGCCTGAAGACACCACATGGTAGAGACCTAGTTCGCGTAATCGTTTACAAGTTAAGAATATTAAAATGTTCGACAATATAATTGTATTGAACACTGATGAATACAACTGTGTACTTGTCTTATTTTATTATGACATAAAACTTGAAAAACACTAGCTACTCTAGCATATACGCATTGTTCATTCATCAATGAATTAGAACACTAAGCTATTGGGCGTGTATAATGATAATATGCACGCTAAAAGTATGCCTCCTTCTACCGATCGCCCGTAGCTCAGAGGTAGAATCGCTGAATGACGCCAATTCGGTTGGGTTTCAGTCCTGGGTAAAAAGCAATCGGATGTCTAACCGTCCTGATGAGCGAAACAGATCTGTCTGTGGATGACGATAGATAGATAGATAGATAGATAGATAGATAGATAGATAGATAGATATGAACATAATTAGATAGATAGATAGATAGATAGATAGATAGATAGATAGATAGATAGATAGATAGATAGTCATCCGCAGGGTCATTCGCAGACATCAGTTTCGCTGGATCACAGCGCATCAGGACGTTAAGACATACGATTGCTTCTAGCCAGGATTAAAACCCGACCGAATTGACATCAGACGTCGATTCTACCTCTGAGCTATAGGCGCTCGGTAGAAGATATGTCTTCATCCACAAGGCAATGTAGATGCTTTTGAAGTCTATCTATGAATTATGGTATCGGAAGAATCTTTCCACAAATTGCGATTGAGTCTCTCCTGTATTGATGCTACAATCCTCTTGATTATCTTGCTAGAAACTAACCCTAATTCGGAAAACCAACCTCTTGATTAAAATTACTGTCTACCCTTTAATAAATTTAAGGTCCCACTGTGTATCTTACCCAAACAAAATAAAAAAGGGACATGTCTCGATCTATGCCGTCCTACTCACTTTCCTTACCAAATATTTAAATCTCCATGGTTACATAGTTCTAAATGCTAATTGGACGGTTTGCTCACATCTTTTGCATTTCCTCTACCTACTACTCCCTAATTTTCTAAATAATCAGAAATTCGTCTCATATTTTCAAAAAACATCGTTTTCACCATACATTTTAACATATCACGTGAAGAGGAACAGTTTTGTTCTGAAACATGAAAATGTTTGTGTAGTGATATGATGCTTTTATCAACCATTGTAATAACAAAATTACCATACTAAGCTCTACTCTGTATCGAGCACTTTTCATAAAAGTAAATGCTTGGACAGTGGGTTTTAATCTACTTTTTCTTTCACTTTCCTGTAACATATATATATATATATATATATATATATATATATATAATCCTCATACAAGCTTGTTTCGCTGCATTACATCAGTGCGGCTAGATAAACTGTTTGCTTCAAGCCGGGATTGAAACCCAATTGATTTGTCATTCAACGGAGATCTTACACCTAAGCTATCGGCACACGTCATAGAAAGGCGTAGATAGATGGATAAATAGACAGATAGATCAAACATAATATCCTTGAGAGTGGCCAGGGAAGTGGCTGAATGCGCTTGGAACAGGTATAATTATAGAGCTTATTTACATTCCATACCACCCACAAAGACAAAACAAGGACAAATACTCGACAAATTAAATCATAACTCGATAAAATCGGCCTTGTTGGTCGTTTTTAACGAAATATATTCGAAAAAAAGTTTGTTAACCAAATATATATATACATACATATATATATATATATATATATATATATATATATATGCAAATGTCAGCGCGTATATCCATTTTAAACTGGATGCATACTATTTTCTTCTAAAATTGGAAAGATGCGTTAACATTTAAACAAAAGCCCTTGTCAGATGAATTTAATAAAATTTGTTGACTGTCTTTTTCTATCTCTCTCTCTCTCTCTCTCTCTCTCTCTATATATATATATATATATATATATATATATATACATATATATATATATATATATAAGTGTGTGTGTATCTTGTCTAAGTAGATAAAATTCAGATATTTTTCTGTTAAGAAATAGTTTTCTAATATATTTGTGATATGATACTGAATAATTTCGTCATCTGCGTATCATTAGGCGCCATCAATATACCGAAAAAACTAAGCGAGATAATTTGTCAGTGGAATGAATGGCTGTCTGAGATACCGTAATAAAAATGGTCTGAGGGTTCCCTCTTATTTTTTGAAAATTTCCTGCCGAATAGAAAATAAATTCGTTCGATAAAAGTTTTCTTTCTTATCATTTAAGAAATAGAATTTAAGAGACGGAGAAAAAACATAATTACAAAATGTGGGAAACCACTCCACTATCTTTTACAATAAGTCATTGCACTTCGCCGAGAAAAAAAGAAAGCCGTGGAGAGTCACGATCGCTAAAATCCTAAAGAGATATAGACTACCTTATAACCAGAAACGCGGAGAAGGCAACTGGGAATCAGTCAATGCACTTTACAGCCTATGAAGAAACAAAAACTGTTGCGAGTCATGGTCGACTACCTTTGAAAGAGATTTTTTTTATAATTCTGTGGCCCCAAGCAAGGCATTTATTGCCACTGTTGTGGAGGGGGTTACATAGGAGGAAAGTTATGAAAAAGAGTTACAGGTTACAGGGGTTGTCAGGAAGAGAGTATGAGAAGAAAGAGAATACAGATGAGAGTGGGTTGGACGGAGAAAAAAGCATGAAAGAGAGGATATAAGTTCGTAAGACAAGAGATGACTATTGACTTTACATTTAAATTCTTGGAGATTATAGCTCTCGGGAAAGCAAGTATGAGGAAAATAATTCCACAGCCGGAAAGTGCGAGAAAAGAAACTGAAGGAGTTGAATTTGCGTTTACAATTTATCGGTTTCACAGTAAAAATGTGGGACCCAGTTTCTAATCTTGTGGCTCGAGGAAATTCATACATAGTGGGTACCAGTGAGCTAAGTTCATCGGAGTAGAAGCCGTGAAAGTATTTGTAGAAGAGACACAGGGAGATAAATACTGCTTTAAATCAAGTTAACGCGAAACTACTTCACTATCTTTCCCAAGAAATTAGGACAACTCACTGACACTAAAGAATGGAATAATGCTCGTCCATATCCCGAAAGGGAAAAAATTGCTCTGAATTCAAGACCTACAAAAATATAACATTAGAGAAATATAACCACGTATAGCGAGTCTCTTACAAAATGAATGCTAGTTTATATTTTGTCGAGAAATTATTCCTTACGTCAGAAATATTTATATCGATATGCTGTCTAAAATGATGGCAACATGTATGCTAATATACCTACTATTGAGTGTATTATATTAAGACATAAGGAAAAACAATAGTCCAAATTTCTGAGTGTGACAGGAAGAATATATATATGAAATTTTCTCCTCTCTCAGTCATGCACCGATAGCTTAGGAAGTAGGCACTTCGACGGACAATCCAAGCTTCGAACTTGGCTGGAAGCAAGTGGCTGTCTAGCTACACTAATTAACTTTGATACAGCAAAACAAGCTTGTATGTGGATGACTAATATATATATATATATATATAATAAAGAGTATTGCCTGATGAGGAGAAGCTGTCTCGAAACAGAAATTTCCGTGTCGCAATGTACAATTAACTCATAACTACTTAATTATATGTACCTGTGATACAGCGAAACAAGCTTGTATGCGGATGACGAATATATTATGCTCTCATTACGATTGCGCTCTCTAGAAAGGAAGATTTTAAAAACATTTCCAATTCTGCGATATATGCGTGACTCTTCAGAAATGAATTGAGTTCTTTCGGTGACTGGCGTGTGTATACACTGCTTATATACAACACGTTAAAATTTTTTTTTCTTTGATTCCATGCGCCTATCGCTTAGTGGGTAGCGACTCCGACTGACACCAAATCGGTCGAGTTTCGATCCTGTCCTGAAGCAAGTAGATGTGTCTAGGCACACTGATGAGCTGTGATACATAATTAATCTCTCTATATATATGCACACATTCTTTACTACTGGGCGACATAATTATTGCAAAAAAAGACACTGATAAAAAGCGAACTCGCAGCAAGAACTTTTATAATTGGTAGTAAATGATTAAACTGAACAGAAACAAAGCAGCTGGCCCAGACGGCGTCGTAATAGAGCTGCTGATAGCCCTGGAAGAATATGGCATAGAAAAAATTACCGACATAATAAACGAAATTTATAATAGTGGAATAATACCAGACGACCTATGCAAGTCGATATTTATAGCACTGCCGAAGAAACCAGGTGCGAACTGCACAGAACTATCAGCTTAATGGGTCACATTACAAAACTGATTGTCTGAATCCTGATCAATAGAGCGAGAAGCAGAATCAGGCCAGAGATAGGTCAAGAACAGTACGGGTTCGTCAAAGACACTGGAACAAGGAACGCCATATTAGGATGCTCTCCGAAAGGGCAATACAAATGAAGAAAGACTTGTACATATGTTTCATTGATTATGCGAAGACATTCGATAAGATACGACACAATAAATTGATAGAGATGCTCGGTAGCTTCAACATTTTTGGGAAAGACGTCAGAGTAATCAAGACTCTCTACTGGCAGCAAACTGCCTGCATACGGACAGGTAACGATTTCAGCAGATTTACAAATAACGAAAGAGGCGTAAGATAAGGATGTGTCTTTTCACCGGATCTGTTCAACTTGTACAGCGAGAATATTTTGAGGACCCTAGATGACACGCCAAGATTTGTTATTAGAGGCCACAACTTGAACAACAAAAGTTATGCAGGTGATACAGTGCTGATTGCAGACATGAAAAGGAAACTACAAGACCTCCTATGGAAGGTATCGTTGGAGAGTGACAAAAAAGGTTTACAAATAAACTTTAAGAAAACTGAATGCATGGTCATCAGCAAAAGGTGCAACCCAAAATGTCAAATACAGGTGGGGGATACCAGAATCAAGCAAGTTCAAAAAGTTAAATACCTAGAAAGTTTTCTAACAGAAGACGGAAAGTGCGACACAGAGATCCGAAGGCGAATTGACGTGGCAAAGGTCTCATTCCAGAAGCTGAGTAAAGTACTAACACACAGGAACATTTCACTAGAAACAAAGAAAAGAGTGCTAGATTGCTTTGTGATATCAGTTCTTCAATACGGTAGTGAATGCTGGACAATATTCTCTAAGATGAGAAAAAAACTTGAATCAACTGAAATGTAGTTTTACAGAAGGATGCTGCGGATATCATGGACCGAACATGTGAGAAATTATGAGGTTTCGGAAAGAATGGCATTGAAAAAAAAACTAATAGTGAGCATCAGGAAGAGACAACTGAAGTTCCTGGAACATGCACTGAGGAAGGAAGGCTTGAAGAATCTTATATTGACAGGCCAGATAGAAGGAAAAAGAGACAGAGGAAGGCAGTAGATAACATATATGAAGGGCCTGATCAGGTGAATGACGGAACGAGGGTTGCGAGGTGTAACAGAAGCAAACATACTAAGAGCCACAAGGGATAGGAAGACGTGGAGACAGGGCACATAGAAGAAGAAGAAAAAAAATGAATACATATATACAGTGGAACCTTTTGGATGTGACAACCCCGACTACCATCATAAATGGTCGCATACGACAGGTGGTCGCTCACTAAAGACTCGTGACCTATCCTCTCCACGATCCTATATTTCACTCTCCAGAATCTACATATTTTAGGATTTCACCATGTAATCTGGTAATAAATAAATGAGAACATAAGATGGTTTAACTTTAAAAAAAATTATTCAGCATAATTATTATTTAACATTAAAAGAAATAAAATTATTTATTCAAACTAGTGTAGGCTTAAAAAATGTTATTGCAGTCTGTGTAGTGTTATTTTTTTTGTTTTTTTGTTTTTTTTTTGTTTTTGTTTTTTTGATTTTTTGAAACGTGACCCCTTCGATTCTAAATTGATGTTGGCACTTATTTCTTATAAAATATGTACGTTGGAAAAGTTCGCGATGTATAAGTTTTCAATTTTTTCTTAGAAGTGAGTGATAGTCAAAGAGAATCTGCAATAATATATGGAAAAATAAACAAACATACAAGAAAAAAAATGACAACGATCAGGAGAGAGAGAGAGATAGAGAGAGAGAGGGGGGGATTTAAAAAATAAAGATAATGAAAGCTATAAACATTGAAAATTGAAATTTCGCATAGATGTGATTTTTCTTCTACGCCCGAATTTATCCAAGATGGTCCAGAAACCGACAAATCTCTTGAACTTGTCAAATGTAATAAGTACATGTTAATACAAGACAACCACCGTTTGACCACCGCCATTTAAAAAAAATTAAACAAATACCAAAATAATGAAAAAGTGTTTCTGGTTTAGATTAAAGGAAAAGGAAATAGATTACTAACTTAAATTCTCCTGTACTGCCAAAATTAATTTTTGATAAAGTGGTCGCTTGACGAGTTATTATTTATTCTTTCATGCTGGTCGGTGGTCGCGTTTTGGAAGAGGTCGCTCACTGGGGCTCAATTAACATTAGCAAATCGTCCGTGCATAGAAAAAAAGTCGCTAATAACAGGTGGTCGCTGACGACGAGGATCGCATACACCTGGTTCTACTATATATATATATATAACGGTCTTTATCAAAATCGAAAGGATTACCGATCAGCGGTGTTTACTGCTGGCCGTAGACTGATGGTTTTAAACTGGAATTAATTGCAACTAAAATTAGGAGGAAAGAATAATTGTTAAAAAAAAAAACACTAAACATTACTGTGAGTAGATTTCTGAAAACAAAATCGTAAAAATAACTCAGGTCACTACTCTAACATCTTTCCCAAGAAACAATTGCATTTTGCAAATAATAAAGACAAGAGAACTGCGGAAAGTCATGGTCATATATCATGTTTTGACATTTAAAAGAAAAATAATAGGAACAGAAAATCAAATCGGAGAGTCGATTGCGTTCACTTTCACACTATTTTTAGGTCAAACGTCAGCCATGTCTGTTACATTCACGTTTGCAGAAACGTTATTAATAACGGCAAGAAACCATCTTTTATTCAAATGTCCATCTAGAGAATAAATTAAATTTGCTTCATAGCTTTGACTAGCAGCCAGTCAAAGACAGGCACAACTATGAAGACAGAGCCGTCGAGATGTCCTATTTATTAGCAGATCATAGTGATAAATGAATCCATGGAGACCTACTATCATCTATGCCGTGAAATGATATGACATTAAATTGCTTTATAGCCTTGTCTATCAGCGAATCCAAGACAAGCTCAACTATGAAGACAGAGCCGTCGAAAAGTCCTATTCATTAGCAGATCATAGTGATAAATGAATCCATGGAGAACTACTATCATCTATGCCGTGAAATGATATGACATTAAATTGCTTTATAGCCTTGACTATCAGCGAAGCCAAGACAGACACAACTATGAAGACAGAGCCGTCGAAAAGTCCTATTCATTAGCAGATCATAGTGATAAATGAATCCATGGAGACCTACTATCATCTATGCCGTGAAATGATATGACATTAAATTGCTTTATAGCCTTGACTATCAGCGAATCCAAGACAGGCACAACTATGAAGACAGAGCCGTCGAAAAGTTCTATTCATTAGCAGATCATAGTGATAAATGAATCCATGGAGACCTACTATCATCAATGCCGTGAAATGATATGACATTAAATTGCTTTATAGCCTTGACTATCAGCGAATCCAAGACAGGCACAACTATGAAGAAAAAGCCGTTGGGAATCTTCTTCATTATCAGATCATAGTGAAAAATGAATCCATGGAGAGCTACAGTTGTCTATGCCGTAAAATGATATGACATTACAAGAAAGCTAACATCGTAAAGCAGCTGCTTGGGATAGAGAAAAACGGATGCAAGTTCAAGTCTTTGTGGCTAATTTTAAAAGTTTCATGGTTATTTGAACGAGTGTTCAAATAACCATGAAACTTTTTTTGTCTTTTTTTGTCTTTTTTCAAAGAAATTTCTTTAGCTGGACTTTAACTAAGTTAAAACTTAGTTAACTCAACACCTCTACCTTTTTTTTAATTGGAGTAGATAGACTAAACTATCGCCCGGCTCACACTTCACCCACGTCCATTGAACAGGTGTAGAGGCTCATGCCTTGTTCCCTGTTTATGATGTGGTTTCCGGTTTTCTCTTTTCCAATCATTTCACTCTTACGTAACCCCCTGCACATCAGTGGCGTTACCGCCTTGTTCAGGGTGATATGATTAATTAAAAAAAAAATCTCATCGAGAGCCTACACTAAGTGATATGATGGTTGTCAGTAGTGGAAATTAAAGGCAACCCCAGGGTGACACAAAGCATCCGTATGATCTGCCTGGTGCTGTATTCGATGAGTCATGATAGGGATTTCTATTGACCATATATTCTTCTTCTTTTTCTATGTGCCTTCTCCCTTCAGGACGTAGGCGATCATGGCCTTCCACTTTTCCCTATTCCTGGTGGCTCTGAGCACGCCTTTTCCTATTACACCATGCAATCCTCGTTCCGTCATCCACCTGATTAGGTCCTTCTAATATGTTATCCGTTGCTTTCCCCTGTCTCTTTTTCCCTTTATCTGACCTGTTAGTATCAAGTTCTCTAGGCCCTCCTTCCTCATTACGTGTCCCAGGAATTTCGGCTGTCTCATCCTGATGCTCAGTATTAATTTCCTTTTTGTTTCCATCATTGCTCACATGCTCGATCCATGATATTCGCAGCATCCTTCTGTAGAACCACATTTCAGATGCTTCAAGTTCTTCCTTCATCTTTGATGATATTGTCCAGCATTCACTGCCATATTGAAGGACGGACAGCACGTAGCAATCCAGTACTCTCTTCCTAGTTTCTAGCGAACTTGTCCTGTTTCTTAATACTTTACTCAACTTCTGGAATGCTTCCTTCGCCATGCCAATTCGTCTTCGGATCTCTGTGTCGCACTTTCCGTCTTCTGTTATGACTCTTCCCAGGTATTTAAATTTTTGTACCGGCTTTATTCTGGTATCCCCGTCCTGTATTTGGCGACCATATATTAGTAAGCAAAATTTGTTCCGTCTGGCTCAAAATAAGTAAATCTCATCTATTTTGAAGTATGATGGTACCACTGCTGTTCCATTTATTCTGTAAGTCTCTTCAATTGACCCCCGTCCAACATAATATTGCCGATGTCGTCACTGACAGGGGTAGATTCTAGGCCCTATGCGATGCCAAAAGGCTATTCGGTGATTTAGCTCTTACGAATTTCAATGCAGATATCTCTTTCCGTTAGTTCTGGATATGATGACTAACTGCATTCGGTAGCATACATCTGATCGGGAGATTGGAACTTTTTAAAAGCATGGAACCACCACTTAACTGCGGATATTACAATGTTTACACTGATCCGGGGTGGCAGCACCTGTTAGGGTCCCAGCTCTGGGTATATAGTTGTTGTGGATCTTCCTTGCCAATTTGTTGTGGAGTTGCGGCGAAATTTCGCCGCAAAGTTGCAGTGAGCGGTTTGTTCGGAAATAAGACACGAAACAAGAAGTATTTGTATAACAAGAAACAAAATATTCAAAGGTAGTGTTGCTAATAAGTTATATCGAAATAAGTAAGTTCGAAGGTATTATTACGCTGCTTATTGCCTGACTAGTAGCTGTCGTCAACTGCCTTGTTAACTGCTGTTCGTTAACTGCTTCTCCCGAAAGTTACGCAGGCAACTATATATAACAAGAGGAAGATTCCATTCCTCGTAGGAGAGAAACATAACAATAGTGAACCCGCAAACAAAAGCAAAACACTATGAAAGTATAAAAATACATTTCTATATTAAAAGTACCAGGAATACGTATTTATATTAAAAAAATTACCAACAGCAAATAATTGTAGTGAAACTACTAATAATACCTATTTTTGTGAAAGTTACCAACAATACATTCTATTTCTACTTGCAGGAATACAACTGCGTTAAAGAAACATAAATTTTAGCATCAAATGACCCATAAGAAGTTGATATACCGCTAAACAAATCAACCAGCAAAACTAAAATATACATTAAAAAAAATACAATATAAAACAAATCGCCAGTAGTAATTATGTCCATACAAATCCACAAAATCTGAGTATCATCTACCATGTACTTAATTGTGAAAGTAGAATGACATAGATAATATTTTTATAACTTCAAATTTTCCAAGAAAATTAACTTTCACCATCAAATGACTCATAAGGAGTTCGTATGTCGTTAAAAACTAAATCTCCTTCTCGAAATCCATTTTTTAATCCATAGCCTTTCATTCATGCCCAGTTGAATAACCTGCATTTACTTAAGCACTGATACCCTTGGGAAAGGTATTAATCCGTCCTTCCTCCCAGCTATAGGTTAAATAACAAGGGTAGGACTTGGGGACCCTGCCCTTAAAAACAAATTCCAATGAAACTTGATACTCGAAAAAGAAAAAGTATTACTAGACACAAAACTTATATAAAAAACAACAACAAATTGTTGAAAGAAAAAGGGATTACCAGCAATAAATAAATGAAATTTAGTTGGCAATAAATGACCCGCCGAGGTTGATCTAAACTTATTTATAAATGGAACTTTGCCTGTGTGTGGGTGTGTCTGTGTGTGTGTGTGTGTGTGTGTGTGTGTGTGTGTGTGTGTGTGTGTGTGTCCGTTACCTATAGACTCCGAAACGGATGAACCGATTTTCTTGAAAATTTAAACTGTTGTACTATAGCTGTTTTGTGTCGAGGTACCCCCGATAAATATCGAAAATCGATCATCGAAAAAATCGGGTTATAGAAGGAGTGGTCCGATTTTAATCAAATTTGATGCACTCATAGACAAAGACATAAGAAACGATATTCAGAAGTTTCAAAGTTGCAGTTCTTACAATAGTGCAGAAAATCGATAATATATATATATATATATATATATATAGGCAAGATCTTTGTGTGTGTGTGTGTGTGTGTGTGTGTGTGTGTGTGTGTGTGTGTGTGTGTGTGTTTATCTGCCTGTATGTCCTTTATACAAATCCACAATTTTTATCCAATTCTCACCAAACTTCATACAAATATTCTTTAGGCTGAGTCTGAGCTCCAAGATCATGGATTAGTTTTAAAGGTTTCATTACACCCGGGCAACGCCGGGCTATACTGCTAGTACAATATATAACAAATCTATCACCGCCCGTAGTAATTATGTCCATACAAATCCACAAATTCTGAGTATAATCTACTATGTACTTAATTGTGAAATTAGAATAACATATTTTTATAACTTCAGATTTTCCAAGAAAATTAACTTTCACAATCAAATGACTCATAAGAAATTAGTATGTCGTTAAAAATTAAATCTCCTACTCGAATTCCATAGCCTTTCAGTTATGCCCAATTGAATACGCCGCATTCACTTAAGCATTGGTACCCTTCCCCCAAGTTATGCGTTAAATAACAAGGGTAGAACCTGGGGACCCTGCCCTTAAAAATAAATCCGAATGAATTTTGATACTCGAAAATAAAAAAGTATTACTAGACACAAAACCTATATAAAAACAACAATAAATTCTTGAAAAGAAAAAAGGTATTACCAGCAATAAATAAATAAAGTTTAGTTGGCAATAAATGACCCGCCGAGCTGTTGATTTGCCATAAAAACAAAAACAACCAAGCAACTTACATTTATGCGTGAAAACTTTGAGAATGCGAAATGCTGTTTACGTGTAAACACTTTTTATCATCCACTTTCGCAAAATGAGTATAATGTGAAAATAAATTGATTTCGAACTCCGATCTCCAGTTTGTCATTACGAATCACTATCCATTACATTACCCGTTTATACACGTCTAAAATCAAGATAATTCCATTCAAAAATTTAAAAAATACTTTACTATATTTTGGAACAATCAGAAATAAAACAGTGTATGATAACAGATTATTGAAACTGTTATACTGTGGTGAATAAAAATTAAAAATTAAGATCAACCTCCTTCTTCACTTTTAAAAAAATTCAAAATGACGTGTGAAATCCTGGTTTTTCCCAAATAGAAAAAAGGATTGACCATTTGCTTGAAACTGGATTTCGGAAGTAGTTGCTAAATTGATTTTTGACCAATGGGAGCGACTAAATTGCGAAAATTTGAATACTATAAAAGGCCCCGGTCAGCATCAATCAGTCGCACATAGAAGCAGCATAGACGACAAGCTAAAATGTAACGGGAAAATCTTCAAGTGACGCGGACATTCGTCCTCTTTCTCTTTCCTTCTCCTGTGCTGATTCATTTTACTTCTTCTCTATCCAAAGAAATTCCGACCAAACAAATGCTAATACATACGTACGTATGCATATACTCTTTCAACAATTACTACTACGAACATTTTCTACAAATCTTAATACTTTAATTTTCTAATTGCACATTAATTTCTACGAATTCTTGTTATTCATTTCTTTTAATAAATTTCTATTTTAACATGAAAAATGTATATTTTTATTCTTACACTATTCCATACATTCCAACCTGCCGACAACCGACTTTCTGATGAAAACTTGATAATTCTGATGATGATAATTCTGGATAAAACTTGTAAGCTGTAGGGAGTTCGGTTATGTATGGCACAAGGCCGAATCAAATGAACATTAACCAGCTTTCTATATCGACAGTGGTGACCGCCGACGTTCAAAGAACACGCACCCCATAGCTTCAATATATTTTAGACATATCCAAACGAGAACATTTACTTTTCTTTCAACTTAGATATTTTACCTGTGTTTTTCTTGTTTCTAATCTTTGTAAGCAAGGTTATGTGACACGATAACTAGGCGTATATTAAAATGGATTTGTAAAATATCTATTTTATTATAATAGATTAAGAATAGAAAATGGTTAAAAATAGAAAAATAGTTTTAAAACGTGTTTCGTTTAACAAAAGTACTAAGTGAAAAAGAAAAGGAAAAAATAATAATAAATAAACGCCTTTTCTTTTATAAGTAAATTTGTGGACGAGAAAAGGTCATCAGATTACTGTCAAATCCTACCAGTCTTCGAATAAAATATTTGACTAAGTCATATGATGTGATAAAAGATAAACTTTTAGGAAATAGATTTTAGGTGACCAGTTCAAAAACTGTCTTTACTGTATCTTGACCACACATTAAGAAAATAAAGAAAAGATAATAGAATTTTCCCTTTCTCCAGGCAATTAAAAACGCCTAATTACGGGTAGAGTGTCAGGGCTATAAAAAGATCCGTCGGCCTTCACACGAAGCTTTATTAAGATAAAAAGATAAAAAATCATGGAAAATACGTCGTTGGAGGCTGAGTACAGACGGGATGTATGCGAGATGTTTACACATCAAAGGAAGCAAAATTTAAGTACCTTGAAATTTTGGACTTACAGTCACCAATGCTTAACTTTTGTTTTAAGCCGGTGGTCTAGTGGACTTCCGATTATTTCAGGATAAATACAAGTGGTTTTTCCGAGCCGATCAGTTCAGCCGAGCGTGTGCTTGAACTAGCTACGTGTGCCAAGCACACTGAAGAAAGGAAACTTCTTTCATCTGAGTCGGTCGGTTCGGCATTAATTAGAGTTAGAACTGAGTGTCATATCGCCTACCCCAACTGCAAGACTAACTCTGAACGAAATAAAGCATCGATTAAACTCATCTAAGATGTGGAAGTTCGTTCCTTCAATAGTTTATCTTGTAACCCCAGCTTGAGACTTCGAATTTTTCAACCAACCCACGGCAACATTACAGCGTGGAGAACGGCCGCCGGAGAAATTGTTCGGACTTCTATCTGGGGTGTTACAGTTAGAAAAGATTACACAAAGGAGGATAATCCTGATTTTGGCAGGTTCCAAAGATGCTTCGTGCTTACTCCCTTCATGTACGCCCTTACAACAACCTCATTCAGAAGCCATATACGTTGTTAAATAAAAGTTCCAGAAATGATTTTTTATTTACTCGTGCAACCAGACTGGCAACTGGGTCCCACCCATTCACAGTCAGGTTAGCAAAATGCAGACGACAATTCTACTCCTGCAGCTTTTTCTCTCGCACTTCCCGCCTGTGGAACTCGCTCCCGTATTCTTGCTTTCCTGACGGCTACAACCTCCAGAAATTTAAATGCAAAGTCAATACTCATCTACTAACCACTGGACTCTAGCTCTCTCCCCACCCCTGTATAACCTTCCTTTTCTCTCCACCTCTGTATCTGTCATCGCACCTGCTTTCTCAGCTTTCTATTGTTCCTTTTTAACTAGTTTGTACTCCTCACTCTTTTCTAATTAATCTTTTTACATTTATGTAGCCCCCTGCACATCAGTGGCTTTTCTGCCTTGCTCGGGATGAAATGATTAAAAAAAAATTTTCCTGAGGGTCAGTTCATTGTACTTGCTTATTACACTTTGAAAATTTCTTCTCAGAACTCTTTTCGTAACTTTCTTAAGGTTGTATTTCTTTTATTTTAATCATAGCAATTGATTGATTGATTTGATTCTTGACGGTCTGAATGTGTTATTTAAGGCCAAACATATTTTGGATTGTAAGTCGTTGCTTAGAGTATCCGTTGGTGTTTCTAAGAGGTCACTAAGTACTGACCTGTCTGATCTCACCAAATTTCCAATTATTAAAGTCAATGTTCTTTTTTGTCTTTTAATCTAAGCAAGATTTTTATTTTTATTTTTTACTCTACTCGGCTTAGCATTTTCCAGTTGCCTTCCCAATACTAAATTTACTTTCAATACTTTTTTTTTTTTGCTTTTTTTAGATTTTTCATTTTACTGGCCCAAGGCGAAACTGAATTAAAGTAAATATAATTATAAAAACTATAAAATTAGATATATCTTTGCTTTAAGCAGTATATTTGATTTTGCCTCCCAACTTGGCTTACGGCATATCAAGTTGAATACATCAGTTTTTACTCGATCACCAAAGTTAAGCAACGTTGAGCCTGGTCAGTCCTTAGATGGGTGACCTCTTTGGAATACCAGGTGCTGTAAGTGTTTAGTGACGGATGTGCGTGGGGTGCAGTGGATATCAGCTCGGGAGAAATCGGTAAGCCGAGTTCGAAGTCCAGTTGAATACCCTGCATTCAATTAAGCACTGGTACCCCTGAGAAACGTATTAATCCGTCCCTTCCCTCCAGTTATGGGTTAAAAAACAGGGTAGGACTTGAGGACCCTGGCCTTAAAAAACCAAATCTTAATGAATATTGATACTCGAAAAGAAAAAAGTATTACTAGACACAAAACTTATATAAAAGCAACAATAAATTGTTGAAAGAAAAAGGTATTACCAGCAATAAATAAATAAAATTTAGTTGGCAATAAATGATCCGCCGAGGTTGATTTGCCATAAAAAAACAAAACAATCTTCCAACTTGAATAGTCGAGTAATTTTATTTAAAAAAAAAAAAAGAAGATGCGCCCACTTTTCTGGGAAAATGGTTGTTCATTTCGACGTTCTTGTAGTTGACTAGTTTGAGTTTAACGGCATATCAACCTCTGTGAGTTATTTAATGCCAAAAAGGTATGGTTTTAAGGTATCTTTTGATGTTTAAGTATAGTGAGAAGGTTGATTTTGTTGAAATTTGTTTTTTCTCTTCAAAGATGTTTTATGGTAACAATCTTGTTCCTTCAAAAATATATTGTTGGTAATATTTTGAATTCAGAATCATATATTTTTCTATAAAAATCTATTTTTATACTTTTATAGAGTTTTGACATCAGTTTCAAGGTCAGACTATTTGCCTATAGCTGGGACCCTAACAGGTGCTACCACCCCGGGACAGGGTGGACCTGGGAACAACAGCAACTAAGAGGTGGTTCCATGCTCCTCACAACCTCCCAATCAGAGGCCTTGCTGCTGGATACAGTTTATTGTCATAGCCAGGACCCCTTTTAGTTGACTAAGATCTCAAGAAACTTTGGTTAAAGGGACATTTTAAAACATTTTAAACAGTATATCTATTTTCTATCGACCTGAATATTCAGGAACTATTATATTATTTATGAAGTTATAATCAGTCAATAAGCAGTCATCCAAGCAAGTGTGAGTCGCGAGGTTCGGTCTGTACCTCATTTCTGCTGCATCTTCCTATTTTTGGAGAATGTGTTCAGTATTGTAGCATTTTGGGTGAACTGTCTGGTATTATTATTTTGTTATTTTTGTTCAAATAATTCCGAAAATGACTGCCATCATCAAGAACCAATATGGTGTCTATGTGGTAATGAGGATTACATCCTGGTATACTTTCAGAAGCTTGGGTGTAGTCTGATGGCTCATCTAACAATTATTGTGAATGAAGCACCTCCTAAGATTGTGATTTTTGTTGTTTAAATTAATTTCATTTTTCTATATACGCACACGTTAATTATATATGCGCTTCAATTATTAAATATTCAGACAATGCCAGTTCTTTTATGAAACTATTTTGTATATATATATATATATATATATATATATATATATGTGTGTGTGTGTGTGTGTGTGTGTGTGTGTGTGTGTGTGTGTGTCTTTAGACAGCATATCTTTATGTAGGCATGTTTGATTAAATATTTTTAACATATTATTTAGTCACGAATATTTTTTTTCTGACTTAGGAATTAAAAGTAGTAGGAAAACGCTGTAAGCACTTTCATTACTTTTATTTTATAGTCCCCAGTATTTTCAATCTTTTTAATTATCATCTTGTAAAACTTACAACTCAAAAAGACCTACCGTTATAGGCCTTTTAGAATACTGTTAAAATATTCACAAATAATTTTGTTTAGTGTTTGTTTAAATTTTTTGATAAAGACGACTTTAAGAATTTGAAGTTTTGTTTATTACTTTCATGGTCGATTATGAATATATTGCCAATTAAAATTCACTAAACTTGGAAAACACACACACACACACACACACACACACACACACACACACCCAGGCAGTGTAACGGAAATTCCGACGATTAAACGAAATGAATTTAACAACAGACCTATTTAATTTATGTGTGTGAACATTATTTTTAATCTATATTTGGGTAGATACTATAAGCGTCTGCGAGTGTTCTTAGCAAGGTTTTTGTCGAGATAACACCGATAAATATCAAAAATCGATAATCGAAAAAATCGGGTTATAGAACAAGTGGTCCGATTTTAATCAAATTTGATACACTCATAGACAAAGACATAAGAAACGATATTCAGAAGTTTCAAGGTTGCAGTTCTTATTCTCAATTATCAGAAAATCGATAATATATATATATATATATATATATATATATATATAAGCCAAGATGTTTGTGTGTGTTTCTGTTTATCTGCCTGTATGTCTGTATTTTTTCAGCCCTTTTAATTTAGTTTTTGCTTCGGGTTTGGCTCTAAGTAGGTATAATTGTAGTTCTTAGTCTCAGTCATGATACCATTTATTCAGAGGACTTATTTAGCCTTCAAAATTCAGTTTACGACGAAAAAACTTATTTGATATCGATACGAGGAAATCAAAATTTGATTTACATCCATTCATTTTTCTTTCAGTCTCCGGTTTCGCTTTAACTGCAAACAACTGGTGCGTTTTAGTTTTTCGTACCAACATTCAAAGAGTCTGAGCCCCAGGACCATGGATTAGTTTTAAAGCTTTTATTATACCCGTGCAACGCCGGGCTATACTGCTAGTATTTATATATTTATCTACACAAAACTCGCTATGTAGTTTATGCGTTGTTTTTTGTCTGTTTTGCCTTCACTCTGAGTATAAGTCTTTCCAAGCACCCTTTTCTCATTATGTGCCTTAGAAATTTCAATTGTCTCTTCCTGATTTTAATCATAATGTTCGTTTTGGTTGCATTTTCTCAAAAATCTTTGTCGTTGCTTACATGTTCGATCGATGATATTCTTTATACCATTCTGCAGAATCAGATGTCTGCTGCTTCAGTTCTCTTCTTCATCAGGTGTCAAGCACTCATTGCCATAGAGGACGACTCTTATTGCGTAATAGTTTAGCATTCTTTTCTTTGTTTATTATGACGTTTTTAATATCTTGATTCTTTGCTTATCATCTGAAAGGCATCTTTCACATTGCATCTTCAGATTACAGCTATAAGGACATGTCTTTTCACAGGATCTTTTTAAACTGGTAGTGGGAGAATATTCTGAGGATACTCTAAGTTATGCCTGGATTCGTCATTGGAGGTCACAATCTGAACAATACAAGATATGCAGATGATACAGTGCTTATAGCTGACACGGAAAGTAAACTAGAAGATTTCCTTAAAAAAAAGTAGAAGAAATTCGAAAGAAAACTACAAATAACCTACAAGAACACTGAATGTATGGTCATCAGCAAACAGAGGAGCCCAAAATACCAATTACAGGTGGTGGATACTAAATTCAAGCAAGTACAAAAATTTATGTAATTGGGAAGTGTTCCAACGGAAGATGGAAAGTGCGACACTGAGATCCGAAGACGAATTGAAATGGCCAAGGACGCATTTCAGAATCTGAGCAGAGTGTTAAGAGACAGAAAAATTTCGCTAGATTGCGATGTGATCTCTGTTCTTCAATATGGCAGTGAATGCAAGACAATATCATCAAAGATGAAGGAAAAACATAAAGCAACAGAAATGTGATTCTACAGAAGGCTGCTGCGGATATCATGGATCGAGCAAGTGAGCAATGATGAGGTTTTAGAAAGGATGGAAACGAAAGGAAATTAATACTGGGCATCAGGAAGCGACAGCTGAAGTTCTTGGGACATGTAATGAGGAAGGAGGGCTTGGAAGATCTGATACACACAGGTCAGACAGAGGGAAAGAGAGATAAGAGAAAGTAGAGGATAACATATTTAAAGGTTATGAGCAGGTGGATGGCAGAGCTGAGTTTTGGTGGGGTAACAGCAGAAAGCGTGCTAAGAGCTACCAGGAGACGCCGAAAGCCATGATCGCCTACGTTCTGAAGAGGCATGGCACATAAAAGAAGAAGAAGTAGAAGTTTCTGTAGTTTCTTTTCTGTATCTGCTATCAACTCTGTGTCATTAGTATATTTTATGCAATTAAAATTATGGCCGCCTATAATTAATCCTGATAGGATTTATAATTCTCTCAAAATCGCTTTACTATTTAGGTTTAATAAGTCCAGTGAAACGAGATTGTCAGAATCCTGATGAATAGAGCGAGAAGCAGAATCAGGCCAGAGATAGGGCAGGAACAGTGCGGGTTCGTCAAGGACACTGGAACAAGGAACGCCATATTCATGATTAGGATGCTCTCTGAAAGGGCATTGCAAATGAAGAAAGACTTGTACCTGTGCTTCATTGATTACGCGAAGGCATTCGACAAAATACGACACAAAGAATTGATGGAGATGCTGGGCAATCTCGACATTTTCGGCAAAAACATAAGAATAATCAAGAATCTCTACTGGCAGCAAACGGCCTGCATACGGACAGGTAACGACCTCAGTAGATACACAAAGATAGAAAAATGCGTAAGACAAGGATGTGTTTTTTCACCGGATTTGTTCAACCTATACAGCGAGAATATTTTGAGGACCCTAGATGACACGCCAGGATTTGTTATTGGAGGCCACAACCTGAACAACATAAGGTATGCGGACGATACAGTGCTGATTGCGGACACGGAAAGGAAACTACAAGACCTTATACAGAAAGTAGCAGTGGAGAGTGACAAGAAGGGACTACAAATAAACTTTAAGAAAACTGAGTGCATGGTCATCAGCAAAAGATACAACCCAAAATGCCAAATACAGGTGAAGGATAACAGAATCAAACAAGTACAAGAATGTAAGTACCTAGGAAGTGTTCTAACAGGAGATGGAAAGTGCGACACGGAAATCCGAAGGCGAATTGGCATGGCAAAGGACGCGTTCCAGAAGATGAGCAAAATACTAACACAGGAAAATCTCAATAGAAACGAAGAAAAGAGTTCTAGAGTGCTACGTGATGTCAGTTCTTCAATACGGCTGTGAATGCTGGACAATATCATCGAAAATGAGGACAAAACTGGAAGCGGTCGAAATGTGGTTCTACAGAAGGATGCTACGGATATCGTGGACTGAGCATACAAGCAACGACGAGGTGTTAGAAAGAATGGCAACAAAAAGGAAATTGATGCTGAGCATCAGGAAGAGACAACTGAAGTTCCTGGGACATGCAATGAGGAAGGAGAGCCTGGAGAACCTGATACTGACTGGATAGATAGGAGGAAGGAGAGACAGAGGAAGGCAGCGGATGACGTATTTGCAGGGACTGATCAGGTGGATGACGGAACGGGGGTTGCCAGGAGCAACAGGAGCAAACATACTAAGAGCCACAAGGAATAGGGAGACGTGGAGAGCCATGATCGTCTACTTCCTGAAGGGACAGGGCACATAGAAGAAGAAGAAACGACACATCCTTGTCTTATAATCCTTTCTATTTTTGTATATTTATCAAACTCATTTTCTGTTTGTATGCAGCCGCTTTGCTACCAGTATAGATTCTGAATATTTCTCAACTCCTCTGCTAAATGGTTATCTAGCAGTTCCAAGAATTCTTTGGGAGGTATCTTATTGTCAAAGGCTTTTGCATAATTTATAAAACAGAAGTACACATCCTTCTGAATTTGTATTACTCTTTCTCAGGTGATTTAGATAACATTTTTACTCAATATTCATGCGAACTATTTGTTTTCTATCGCTATAAAGTAAGAAATAAATACATCTCCCCAGAAATGACTGCACTATCTGAAATTTTATTAAAAAGATATTATTTACTATAAAATAGGGTTAAACCAATTGATATTGGCAAAGTTTTCAACGTGCATTTTTATCTATAACACAGTTAAGACGAAATGTATTTAGAATTAAAATATCCCGTTTTTTTAAATACAGTGGAATCTTGTGATCCGAAAGGTTCGTAAACTGAAACTATTTTCTCCATAGGAATCAATATAAAATAGATTAATCCGTTCCTCGACACCCAGATGATTACTTATTCAAAATTTTGCTGGGTGAGTTTCAATATAATATTAAGCTGAAACTTCCTAAATAAGGGAAGTACCTAGAAGGCTTGAGCAATGTTTTCCGGGTATTACCGTTAAACACACTATAAAGTATCAATTTTAGTTTTCTTTGGAGCTATCGCTAAGAGATAATGAAGAGGAACAAAAAAGACACAGTAAAATGATTGTTTTTATGGCATATCAACCTCGGCGGATCATTTATTGCCAACTAAATTTTATTTATTTATTGCTGGTAATACCTTTTTCTTTCAACAATTTATTGTTGTTTTTATATAAGTTTTGTGTCTAGTAATACTTTTTCTTTTCGAGTATCAATATTCATTAAGATTTGTTTTTTTAAGGCCAGGGTCCCCAAGTTCTACCCTGTTTTTTTACCCATAACTGGAGGGAAGGGACGGATTAATACGTTTCTCAGGGGTACCAGTGCTTAAGTGAATGCAGGGTATTCAACTGGACTTCGAACTCGGCTGACCGATTTCTCTTTCCGAGCCGATATCCTCTGCACCAGGTTCAGCGTTGCTTAACTTCGGTAATCGGGCGAGAACCGGTGTATTCAACGTGATATGGCCATAAAACTCAGTAAAATAAAATTAGAAAAAGAAAGACACAGCATAACACACGAATGAATACAACACGACTGTCGTCTTAGAAAGGATTCCGTTCGGGTTAAATCAGTTTGGCAATGTAGTCCGGGAATCGAAATATTGTTCGACCGCCGAGGTAGTTTCATCTCTAGTTTTCTGTTCGGTATGTGTGGCGTTCGAAAACCGAAGTTTCTCTGTATCTCGAAAACATTATCTAAAAGACAGTAATTGAATCGTCTAATTTCGTTCAATTTCCCAAACCAATCATTTTTTGAAAAATAGACCCTATTGTCTTAAGCTACGCACCCTAGTAAAACCAACCGTACTTTATATCCCCTTACCAGTTAGCACTTCTACCCCAAATAGGGTTTTGATCAGTCAATATATGGCTATTTTAGAAGGTGTGACCTACAGAATGTGCGTTGTGGCGCAATGGATATCGGCTCGGAACAAGAAATCGGGGAACCGAGTTCGAATTCCAGTTGAATTCCTTGCATTCACTTACGCGCAAATACCCTTGGGAAAGGTATTAATCCGTCTCTTCCCTCCAGTTATGGGTTAAATAATAGGACAGATTGGGTTCCATAGCCTTGGTCGGCAACCAGTCTACCGCAGAAAGCAATGGCAACCTACTGCAGGATAATCTTGGCCCAGTCAGTCATGTCTCTTTCGAGACATGATCGCCCAAAGCGTGTATCGCGCATGGCACTTAACTGACTGACCTACAGAATTTTATACGTAGATTCGAGAAATTATTCCATTAGCATTTAACAGAATACATTGGAACCATGGTTCCCGAAATTAATCCGTTCCTGATGGCTGTTCGTGATCTGAGATGTTCGTAAAATGAAAATATTTTCCCTATAGGAATCAATATAAAATAGATTAATCTGTTCCTTGACCTCCAGATAATTAGTTATTCAACATTTTGCTGGGAAAGTTTCTGTAATATATTTATAATATAATATAGACGGATGAGGATACCGAGAAACGGGATAGAGTAGATGAAAAAAGAGTTTGTGACAATGGATGGGAGTTAGTGGGATAGATGTCTATTGACCTTACATTTATATTCTTGGAGATTGTAGCTGTCGGGGAAGCAAGTATACGGAAGGGAATTCGACAGAAGGGCGTGAAAAGAAACTATTAGAGTAGAAATTGCGATTACATTTTATCGGTTTCACTGTAAAAGGGTGGGACCTAGTTGCTAGTCTAGTAGCTCGTGTAAATTAATACCTAGTACGACTTACGCTTGTCACCTTATCGACATCTAATAATTATCTTTATTACTTTCATGTAATGGTTAAGTCTTCATCAGTAAATTCCTTGTTCCTGTTTTTTCGTTTCGCCAAGTCATTCCGGCTAGTTAGTTGAATTTCCACCCTCGCCTACTCACCCATTTCTACGGCCAATAGAGGAAAATAATGAGAAAAAGGGTTAATTATAGGAAATGTCAGGAGGAGGGTAATAGACGGATGAAGGTGGAGTAGATAATAAACAAGCTTAAGACAATGGATGCGAGTTAGTGTGATTGGTGTCTATTGACCTTACAGCATACGTACCTGGAGATTGTAGCTGTCGGGGAAGCAAGTATATGGAAGGGAATTCCACAGGCGGGAAGTGCGAGAAAAGAAGCTGTCAGAGTAGAAATTACGGTTACATTTTATAGGTTTCACTGTAAATGGGTGGGACCTAGTTGCTAATCTATTAGCTCGTGTAATTAATATCCGTTCGGGTTAAATCGGTTCTGCTCGGGTTAACTCGGTTCTGCTCGGTTTAACTCGGTTCTGCTCGGTTTGGCAATGTTGTTTTAGAACTGAGATTTTGTTTGATAAGCGAGGCATTTTCATCCAAATTTTCTATTCGATAACCGATTTGTTAGACATGTTTGACGTTCCAGAACTGAAGTTGCTCTGTATATACTATCGCCCGGTTCACACTCCACCCACATCTATTGAACAGGTAAAGAGGCTCATCCCTTGTTTCCTGTTTAGAATGCGGTTTCCGGTTTTCTCTTTTCCAATCTTTTCACTTTTTTTTTCCAATTGGAGTAGATAGACTAAACTATCGCCCGGTTCACACTCCACCCACGTCTACTGAACAGGTGAAGAGGCGCATCCCTTGTTCCCTGTTTAGGATGCGGTTTCCGGTTTTCTCTTTTCCAATCTTTTCACTTTTATTTTTTTTTTCCAATTGGAGTAGATAGACTAAACTATCGCCCGGTTCACACTCCACCCACGTCTACTGAACAGGTGAAGAGGCGCATCCCTTGTTCCCTGTTTATGATGTGGTTTCCGGCTTTCTCTTTTCCATTCTTTTTACCCTTACGTAGCCCCCTGCGCATCAGTGGCGTTATCGCCTTACTTGGGGTGATATGATTAAAAAAAAAAAATAAAACATTTTCGTGTCCTCATAATTTATTATTCAGCATAAATCGTGTTTAATAATAAATTATATAAGCACAAAATGAGTCATCTTCATCACATTCTTATTAAGTCTATAGTTCTATCAGTTGAAACGTTAATTTTTGGGGATTCTCATACTTGCACACGTGTGTAACAGTTACGTTAGTTTTTGCTTTGTTTTTTAACAATATATCTGTTAGTATTTGTCTATATTTTCTAGATGATATAGTACTTAAGGACACATGGCCCAGTGTATATATACATTAGTTATTTCCTCTGACTTGATCAAAAGATATGTAAGTTCAATACCAGACTACAGAAATGAGGAACAAGTAACTTAGAGGGTTAGAGGGAGATAACCCTAATCCTAACCCTAACCCCTACCACTTAAACCTAGCTTTAACACTAACCCTAGTCTTAAGCTTAGCTTTAGACCTAACCCCGTAATTCTAGCCCTAGCACTAACCCTAACTCTAACCATAGCTAGACCTAGCCCAAACCCTAGCCTAACCTTAGCTCTAGCCCTAACCACTTAACCCTAGGTCTAACCCTAGCCTTCAAATTAGCTCAAGCCCTAGCCCCTTAACTCTAGCCATATCCCTAACGATAGTCCTAGCTCTATTCCTAGCCTTAATCTTAGCTCTAGTCCTGTCCCTTTAAGCATAGCCATAACCCTAACTGTAGCCTTGACATTAGCTCTATACAGAAGAGGCAAGGAATTAGAATGATATACTCCAGTGATTGTAATAAATGTTTCGGTTCGAAATTCCTAGCACCTGAAGAAAGCCGGTGCATACAACAGCCGAAACGTCGTACAAAAGGCAACAAAGATGAGGACATTAGTCCGAATAATGTAAATACAGTATATTTTTTTCATCTACCGGCCTGATTATTTGATAAACCTCACTCCGTTACCGCCAGGAGGTAAACTTGCGTCCTTTTGGCAGACATGCTTTTAATTGACTCGGCCACGAAAAGACAGGGTCGATTAGGCATCTTTTCTTCAATATTCAGATTGACAATTGTCGCTTCAACGAATCTTTTGAACAGGTTATGAGGCTCATCCTTTGTTCCCTGTTTAGGATGTGGTTTCCGGCTTTCTCTTTTCCAATTTTCTCACTTTTTTTTTTCAATTGGAGTAGATAGATCTACCTATCGCCCGGTTCACACTCCACACACGTCTATTGAACAGGTGAAGAGGCCCATCCCTTGTTCCCTGTTTAGGATGTGGTTTCCGGCTTACTCTCTTCCAATCCTTTCACTATTACGCAGCCCCCTGCACATCAGTGGTGTTACTGCCTTGCCCGGGGTGATACGATTAAAAAAAAAGTGTTGGACGAAAAAAGGCCCCTTTAAATGAATACGTTCATCATCATGAAAGTCATAATAAAATTCTCTGATACAAATATTTTATTTATATATATATATATATATATTTTCCTTTTTAGCATTTTTTTTTACTCTAACTAATTACTTTTTATAATCGTATCGCACCAAGCAAGTCATTTTACTTCCACTGTTGAGCAGGGGTTTACAAAGGAGGAAATTTATGAGAAAGAGTGACAGGTTACAGGGGTTGTCAGGAAGAGGGTAACAGAAGGATAAACATACTGATGAAAGTGGAGCGGACGAAAAAAGGAGCATGAGAGAGAGGATGCAAGTTAGTCAGATAGGAGATGAATATTGACTTAATTCTTTTATTTAAATCCTTAGAAATTAGATAAAAATTTCTTGGAATATCTGAAAAAAAAATTAAAACAAACAGACTTTCTCTACGGACGTGCTGCATGTTGTGAACAAACACACCATGTGATGTAAACACAAAAAATATTCGGACGCTATCGTGAAATACGTTTCTAATTCAAATTTAAAAATCACTCGTTTCTGATGAAGGACCGAGGGCGGTCTGAAATATAAAATACAATAATAAAAATAAACAAATACTGTCCCAAAAAAGTAAAAAGTACATTTTTCAATTCAAAACTTTTTTATTAATATTATTTCCTATACATACTAAGACAGTATACGTGGATCATCACTATATATATATATATATATATATATATATATATATATATATATATATATGAGCCCAAAATGATTGTCACTTCAACTCAGCAGTTTTATGCTAACTTGGCATTTCCGTGAGGACGCTATTACTATTTTCTCACACGTCAGGGTTTGTTTGAAAACTTTGTGTTTATCAACCTTCTATTCTTACCCCAATATCAATCAATTTACAATAAAAAAAAAACTGCTTGCCAAAATACATTTTATCAGTAAAACCACCGAAAAACAACACCCTTGGCGATAAACACTGATTTCTTAAAGATTGGATTAAATCAGATATTCTTCCTGTGACATCATAGTCCTGGAGTTTGCGTAGAAGACCAAATATGCCATACCCTGTCATTAATGTCTAAGAATACCATCACATTAAAACTCACTCTACAGTGGCGCAAAATGATCTCCATTAGCGGCTGTCTGGTAAATTGAATTTTCAGATTACATTTATTTTATTAATGGCCACCCGGGCTTCAGCTATGCGAATTTTCCCATCATTCTTCAGTGGAGTGTACTTCGCTTCCGAAAAATTTTATTAATTCACCTGAAACATTTCCAGCAAGGCTAAATATGATCATTCTTTTTCTTCTATGTGCCCTGTTCTTTCAAGACATAGGCGATCATGGCCTTCCACGTCTCCCTATCCCTGGTGGTTCTTAGCACTCTTTCTCCTGTTACACCATCCAAACCCGGCTCTACCATCCACTAGCTCAAGACCATGAATC
This sequence comes from Ascarosepion bandense, assembly GCA_037127315.1. Classification (NCBI taxonomy): domain Eukaryota; kingdom Metazoa; phylum Mollusca; class Cephalopoda; order Sepiida; family Sepiidae; genus Ascarosepion; species Ascarosepion bandense. The sequence goes on along the minus strand of JBBBDQ010001658.1, from coordinate 304,338 downwards.
TAGAATATAAATGTGTAGAAACTAGCATAGCCACAAATTGAGGGATCAGTTTATATACTGATTTTAACATTGAATTGATCCTCCATTTTATATCCACATTATAATTTCTTATAAACAGTTGGCATATATCTTCTTTTACGTGCCATGTCCTTTCAGGACGTAGGCGATCATAGTTTTCCACATCTCCCTATCCCTGGTGGTTCTTAGCACTCTTTCTCCTGTAACATCTCGCAGCACCCCTCCCGTTCTGACATCTATATGCTCAGGCTCTTCAAATATGTTATCCGCTGCTTTGCTCTGTCTCTTTTTCCCCTCTATCTAGCCTGTTAGTATTAGATTCTCCAAGCCCTCCTTCCACATTGAATGTCCCAAGAACTTTAGTTGTCTCTTCCTGATGCTCCATATTAATTACCTTTATTAACAACTAGTAGTATATCCCGGCGTTGCCCGGGTGTAATGAAAGCTTTAAAACTAATCTATGGTACTGGAGCTCAGACACTTTGGACGTTGGCACGAAAGACTAAAACGCAATAGTTGTTTCTAGTTAAAGCGAAACCGTAGACTGAAAGAAAAATGAATGGATGTAAATCAAATTTTGATTTCCTGGTATCGATATCATATATAATAATATATATATATATATAATATATAAGTTTTTTTTTTTCATTGTAAAATGAATGTTGAAGGCTAAATAAGTCCTCTGGATAAATGGTATCATGGCTGAGACTAAGAACTAAAATTATACCTACTTAGAGCCAAAACCGAAGCAAAAACTAAAATAAAAGGGCTGAAAAAATACAGACATACAATCAGATAAACAGACACACACACAAACATCTTGCCTTATATATATATATATATATATATATATATATATATATATATATATATTATCGATTTTCTGCACTATTGTAAGAACTGCGAACTTGAAACTTCTGTATATCGTTTCTTGTGTCTTTGTCTATGAGTGTATCAAATTTGATTACAATCGGACCACTCCTTCTATAACCCGATTTTTTCGATTATCAATTTTCGATATTTATCGGGGGTATCTCGACACAAAACTTAGCTAAGAACACTCGCAGACGCTTATAGCACAACTGTGTAAATTTTCAAGAAAATCGGTTCAGCCGTTTCGGAGTCTATAGGTAACGAACACACACACACACACAGACAAAGTTCTATTTATATATAAGTTTAGATCTGTGCGGTTTACTGATGACCGTAAACTGACGGTTTAACTTACTGTGAATTGAAATTAAAATAAAGATGACAGATATGTTGGTAAAAAACAACGGCTACTATATCTTTGAACAATTAGAGGTATAGCATTGCTTGAAGGTTGATAATTAACCTTTTATATATTTTTTCAGTAAGGTCACTCGAAGGTTTATTTCAATTTAGATATCCTAGCAATGTATTTTTGCTTTCGTATCCAAACTTTATAAACAAGACCTGACAAAGGGATGTAATCTTTGCGGTCATATTTTTGCAAAGTGCTATGCTCGTCTTCTTGTCTGTGAATATGGTTCAAGGTGGTACGCGCGACAATTTTATCTCCAGAATCTATCTAGCAGTATAGCCCGGCGTTGCCCGGGTGTAATGAAAGCTTTAAAACTAATCCATGGTTCTGGAGCTCAGACACTTTGGACGTTGGCACGAAAGACTAAAAAGCAATAGTTGTCTCCAGTTAAAGCGAAACCGTAGACTGAAAGAAAAATAAATAGATTAAGTCAAATTTTGATTTCCTGGTATCGATTTATATATATACATATATATATATATATATATATATATATATATATATATATATATATATTATACTACAACCTTGAAATTTCTAAATATCGTTTCTTGTGTCTTTGTCTATGAGTGTATCAAATTTGATTAAAATCGGACCACTCCTTCTATAACCCGATTTTTTCGATTATCGATTTTCGATATTTATCGGGGGTACCTCGACACAAAATCTAGCTAAGAACACTCGCAGACGTTTATAGTACAACTGTATAAATTTTCAAGAAAATCGGTTCAGCCGTTTCGGAGTCTATAGGTAACGGATGCACATACACAGACACACACACACACACAAAGTTCCATTTATAAATAAGTTTAGATTCTACTATTCGTGCTTAGAATATTGCTGCCACATATGGTCCACTGCCTCTGCTATTTACGTTGATCTCCTTGATAAAATCCCAAGAATAATCTGCAATATTATTGGTCCTGATCTGGCGGTTCAAATTCAGTCCCTTTTCACATTGCCTTGACGTTGCCTCTCGGTATCTTTTCTACAAATACTTTCCTCGTAATCGTTCGTATGAGCTCTTCGCTATGGTACATAGACTTTAAGCGCAGTACTAGATTGGCATTGAGGTCTCATCAATTTAAATGAGATACCTAGATGCTGCCGTAAATTCTATGCTAACAGTTTCTTTTTTTCGCTCTTTTTCGCTTGTGAAACTCTCTTCCGGCTCTCTGTTTTCCGAACAACATTGTTCTTAAAAAATGTAAATGCAATATCAATCTGAATCTACTGTCGTCCTGATTACTCTTTCGTTTTCTCGTTTATTATTAATCTTTCTGTTCATAATTCTTCCATACGCAGTAATTCCTTGAGTCTTAGTGGTTTTATTGCCTTGTTTGAGATAGAGCCGATTAAAAATATAAATAAATAAAATGTTCAATATTAGACTAAAGCAATTATTATTATTATGTCATTTTTCATCATATTTCGATTTCTGCTTTGGTCTCACTACCAACCAAGTCTGCGGGGAGACCTAAGGCAGGTAGTGGCGTGTTGTTATGGCTCCATTTCATGTTTTTCTATCTTCCCTATCATCTCCAGCATTACATAGATAAAGTTTTCCTTAGTGTGTGGGCTGTACTTAATAAGACAATTTTTTGTATGTCTCTTAAGCTGGGGTTTCCAGGGATTCTTTCAATGTGTTGTTTTGTTCCATTTTTTATCAGTCCAAGTGTACCTACTATCACTGGCACAACTCTTGTTTTCAATTTCCACATTTTTTCTATTTCAATTTCCAGGTCTTTATATTTTGACAGTTTTTCAAATTCCTTGATTGCTATGTTACAATCCGCTGGACAAGCCATATCAATTAATAGACAAGTTTTCTCCTTCTGGTTTTTAACAATAATGTCTGGCCTGTTTGCTTCAATTTTTCTGTCTGTGTAGATGGTGTAATCCCATAGAATGGTTACATCTTCTATTTCTGTAACCGGTGCTGGGTGATGTTCATACCAGTGTTTGCCTACAGCTTTTCCATAATGTTTGCATATTGCCCAATGTAAATATTGCCCAACTCTATCGTGGCGATTTTTATATTCATTTGGGGCAAGCACAGAACAGCCTGAGATTAGGTGGTCTATTGTTTCTTGGTGTTTATCACAAAACCTGCATTTTGGATCCATATTATTATGCATAATATTTGCCTGAAAGTTTCTCGTGAAAAGACTTTGGTCTTGTGCTGCAAGAATAAAGCCTTCAGTTTTGGACTTTAATCCAGATGCACGTAACCATCGATGAGTATTAACTTTGTCAACATTGGATTTATTGGCACGTACTGGATATTGGCGATGCAGAGGTTTGTCTTGCCAGCGCTGTTTCATCTTTTCAAGAGCTTTATCTTTGGCTTTCATTTTCATATTTTTTGCCGCAATAGTTGGTTCTTGGCTACTGTTTTGCTTTTCTACAGAATCTACTAACTGTAAATCTTGTTTGTATTTACTGCCTTCTTTTATTATTGAATATTTTTTTCTTTCTTTCTTCATGTTGCCTTACTAATTGTATCATCCAATCCTTTGTTGTTTCTATGTCTGTTAGTAAGCCAATAGTTGTTGTCTTGTATGACAATTTTATTATTATTATTATTATTATTATTATTAATATTATTATTATTATTATTATTATTATTAAATTTACTATATTAATATTTAATACTTATTAAAGGCCACCGCAAAAGTTTCGTAAAAATTTTAATCACTCGTCAAGTGAATTAATTCTAGTAATTACAAAAAAAATCTAAAAACCAATTAATCAAACTGTTTTTGTAATTTTACATTTTAAATTTATGCTTACAATAGCCACTGAAGTCAGTTCTTTATAACAATTGAAAAACCAAACAAGCCTGTTTCTTTTATATATATATATATATATATATATATATATATATATTTCAATTGAAGTAGATAGACTAAACTATCGCCCGGTTCACACTCCACCCACGTCTATTGAACAGGTGAAGAGGCTCATCTCTTGTTCCCTGTTTAGGATGTGGTTTCCGGCTTTCTCTTTTCCAATCTTTTCACTCTTTTCTTTTTTCTTTTTTATAATTGAAGTAGATAGACTAAACTATCGCCCGGTTCACACTCCACCCACGTCTATTGAACAGGTGAAGAGGCTCATCCCTTATTCCCTGTTTAGGATGTGGTTTCCGGCTTTCTCTTTTACAATCTTTTCACTTTTATGTAGACCCCTGCACATCAGTGGCGTTACCGCCTTACTCGGGGTGATATGATTAAAAAAAATATAGCCTTTGAGATTTCACTAAAGCAATTATTATTATATATTTCTGCTATGGTCGCAATACTTACCAAGTCTGCGGGAAGACCTAAGACAGGTCGTGACGTGTTGCTATGGTTCCATTTCATGTTTTTTTTTCTGTCTCCCCTATCATCCCTAGTGTTACATAGTCAAAGTTTTCCTTAGTGTGTGGGCTGTACTTAATAAGACAATTTTTTTTTCTCTTAAGCTGGGGTCATTTTCCCATCGCTGTAACGTTAACTTTCTGTGTGTGTGTTTTTTTTATAAATACTTTTATGTTAATTGTTCGGATAAGGTCTTTGCTACGGCACCTAGAATTTTTTTTCTTTTAATCGCAATACCAGACTGGCGTCGAGACCTCATCAGTTTACAGTTGAGCTGGGTAGATAGTAACGTAAGTTTTTTTATGCTAAATTGTGGAACGCTTCATTCTTTTCAGCCAACCTTAGCTTGCAAAAGTTTAAACGCAATGTCAGTCGCTATCTACTGTCCTCTTGATTAATCATTTCGATCAATATTAAACGGAAGGGAATTCCACAGACGGGAAGTGCGAAAAAAGAAGCAGATGGTGTAGAATTTGCATTTACTTCTTATTGGTTTCACAGTAAAAGGGTGGACCTAGTTGCCGATCTTGTTGCTTTGTCTCATAGACAAAGACATAAGAAACGATATTCAGAAGTTTCAAGGTTGCAGTTCTTACAATAGTGCAGAAAATTGATAATATATATATATATATATCGTTGCTTGCCAACGTCCAAAGAGTCTGTGCTCCAGGATCATGGATTAGTTTTAAATCTTTTATTACACCCGAGCAACGCCGGACTATACTGCGAGTCTCATCTAACCGCAATATTCTATCGATCTTATCTATGTTCGACATCTTTAGATCCCATCATATTTCGGCATCTTTTTATCTGAACTTGTCGTGGCATCTCCAGATAATATTTTATATCTACATCTTTCGATATAATATTGTTTCGGCATCTTTAGATTTACTTTTGTCTCGATATCTTTATATTCCATCTTTACACGATATCTTTAGATCTCTTGGCTCAAAATCTTTAGACCTTATCTTTTCTCGGCGTCTTTAGATCTCTTGGCTCAAAATCTTTAGACCTTATCTTTTCTCGGCGTCTTTAGATCTCTTGGCTCAAAATCTTTAGACCTTATCTTTTCTCGGCGTCTTTAGATCTCTTGGCTCAAAATCTTTAGACCTTATCTTTTCTCGGCGTCTTTAGATCTCTTGGCTCAAAATCTTTAGACCTTATCTTTTCTCGGCGTCTTTAGATCTCTTGGCTCAAAATCTTTAGACCTTATCTTTTCTCGGCGTCTTTAGATCTCTTGGCTCAAAATCTTTAGACCTTATCTTTTCTCGGCGTCTTTAGATCTCTTGGCTCAAAATCTTTAGACCTTATCTTTTCTCGGCGTCTTTAGATCTCTTGGCTCAAAATCTTTAGACCTTATCTTTTCTCGGCGTCTTTAGATCTCTTGGCTCAAAATCTTTAGACCTTATCTTTTCTCGGCGTCTTTAGATCTCTTGGCTCAAAATCTTTAGACCTTTTCTTTTCTCGGCGTCTTTAGATCTCTTGGCTCCAAATCTTTAGACCTTTTCTTTTCTCGGCGTCTTTAGATCTCTTGGCTCAAAATCTTTAGACCTTATCTTTTCTCGGCGTCTTTAGATCTCTTGGCTCAAAATCTTTAGACCTTATCTTTTCTCGGCGTCTTTAGATCTCTTGGCTCAAAATCTTTAGACCTTATCTTTTCTCGGCGTCTTTAGATCTCTTGGCTCAAAATCTTTAGACCTTATCTTTTCTCGGCGTCTTTAGATCTCTTGGCTCAAAATCTTTAGACCTTATCTTTTCTCGGCGTCTTTAGATCTCTTGGCTCAAAATCTTTAGACCTTATCTTTTCTCGGCGTCTTTAGATCTCTTGGCTCAAAATCTTTAGACCTTATCTTTTCTCGGCGTCTTTAGATCTCTTGGCTCAAAATCTTTAGACCTTATCTTTTCTCGGCGTCTTTAGATCTCTTGGCTCAAAATCTTTAGACCTTATCTTTTCTCGGCGTCTTTAGATCTCTTGGCTCAAAATCTTTAGACCTTATCTTTTCTCGGCGTCTTTAGATCTCTTGGCTCAAAATCTTTAGACCTTATCTTTTCTCGGCGTCTTTAGATCTCTTGGCTCAAAATCTTTAGACCTTATCTTTTCTCGGCGTCTTTAGATCTCTTGGCTCAAAATCTTTAGACCTTATCTTTTCTCGGCGTTTTTAGATCTCTTGGCTCAAAATCTTTAGACCTTATCTTTTCTCGGCGTCTTTAGATCTCTTGGCTCAAAATCTTTAGACCTTATCTTTTCTCGGCGTCTTTAGATCTCTTGGCTCAAAATCTTTAGACCTTATCTTTTCTCGGCGTCTTTAGATCTCTTGGCTCAAAATCTTTAGACCTTATCTTTTCTCGGCGTCTTTAGATCTCTTGGCTCAAAATCTTTAGACCTTATCTTTTCTCGGCGTCTTTAGATCTCTTGGCTCAAAATCTTTAGACCTTATCTTTTCTCGGCGTCTTTAGATCTCATGTTACCCCATCATATATTTTCAGATGTCTTCTTTTATCGACAGTTTAAGATCTAATCTTTTATCGACATCTTTAAATCTCGTCATGTCTCGACGTCAGTGGCTTTACAGGGAACGCCACACACTCACGTTTGCTTAACGCGGCGAAAAACTTGTTAATCCTTTCGATTAAATTTAATTAGAAATGAAAATAACGAAGACAATGTACGAACAATAAACAGAGAATGTTTCAAATTCTTTCTTTTCGTGGAAGAGTATCGACCCTTATTTAAATTCAAACTTTTACAATCCTCATCAATGCGGATTTACTTTTAATCTTCCTAACTGTCTAGGAAAGCATTATTCTTCTGAGATGAAAAGTTTTATTTCAAGAAGTTAAATAACAGAGGAAGAAATTGCAATCACAGACTATGATTACAGTTTCTTCTATTCTTATTTCACTTGCCTGTATATATATATTTTTTTAATCATATCACCCCGAGCAAGGTGGTAACGCCACTGATGTGCAGGGGGCTACGTAAGAGTGAAAAGATTGGAAAAGAGAAAGCCGGAAACCACATCCTAAACAGGAAACAATGGATGAGCCTTTTCACCTGTTCAATAGACGTGGGTGGAGTGTGAACCGGGCGATAGTTTAGTCTATCTACTCCAATTGAAAAAAAAAGTGAGAAGATTGGAAAAGAGAAAACCGGAAACCGCATTCTAAACAGGAAACAAAGGATGAGCCTCTTCAACTGTTCAATAGACGTGGGTGGAGGGTGAACCGGGTGATAGTTTAGTCTATCTACTCCAATTGAAAAAAAAAAGTGAGAAGATTGGAAAAGAGAAAGCCGGAAACCGCATCCTAAACAGGAAACAAGGGATGAGCCTCTTCAACTGTTCAATAGACGTGGGTGGAGGGTGAACCGAGCGATAGTTTAGTCTATTTACTCCAAATAAAAAAAATTTTAAGAAAATTGGAAAAGAGAAAACCGGAAACCGCATCTTAAACAGGAAACAAGGGATGAGTCTCTTCACCTGTTCAATATTGTAGCAATGAAAAAGGTCAGGCCTATTTTAGTTTTCATGATTAAATAAGACCCCTCCCTTTAAAAAATTGATGAAATAAACGCAGCTGACCAGTTTTATCCCCACTTAACAGAGCTGGATCATATGAGGTCGAAATGAGTTAGCTATGTTTGTTTTATTTTGTTTTTTACTTTTTAATTTGTCAATTAAGTGCCATATGTGATACACTATTGGGTGATCATATCTCGAAAGAGACCTGACTGACTAGGCAGAAGATTGTCCCGCAGTAGTTTGCCATTGCTATCTACGGTAGACTGGTTGCCTAGGAAGGATAAAGAACACAATCTGTCCTGTTATTTAACCCATAACTTGGAGAGAATTGACGGATTAATACCTTTTCCAAGAGTATTTGTGCGTAAGTGAATAGAAGGAATTGTCGTTCCGAGTCGATATCCACTGTATCACAACGCACTTTTTCGTTATGTTAAATAAAATAAAATCGGTTTAAATTTTTTTATTGGCATAATATAATTATTTGTTATATATTTTTTATTGCTATAATAAAATTATCTGCTCCTTTGAATATTATGATATATATATTTGCTTAGAATATGTGACATAAATATGTTATAATATCACTACAAAATAGCCATTTTTGTTTGGACACAAACCGTGTCTTATCAAGTGATGATACTGAATTCAATTTGAAGAGTTTTTTTTCAAAAACTCAACATCATCACTTGATAAGACACGGTTAGTGTCAAACAAAATGGCTATTTTTGTATTGATATTATAAAATATTAAAAAATTATGTAAAAAACTCCATCAATACCTACCATATATATATATATATATATATATATATATATATATATATCGCTCATTCGATAATGAATTGGAGCACTCTAGCTAAAAAGCCTGCCTTCTTATACCGGACGCTCGTGGCCTAGGGGTAGAATCACCGACTGACGTCGATTCGGTCGGGTTTCAATCCTGGCTTAGGAAGCGAAGGGAGTCTAAGCCGTACTGATGAGCTGTAATACAGCGAAACAGGTCTGTCTGCGGATGACTATATATATATATATATTACGCAGATGGTGAAGAAAAGGCACTACCAATTCTACACAAACTATGACCTAAGTTGGACAAACCTTGGTCCATGGGGACTACGCTGGACCCATTGATAGATAGTATTACATTATAACTATATTGTTTTAGCAAATGGCCAGAAGTATTCAGATACAAAAACCCTACGACGAAAAATACCATAAATCGTTTACATGAATTATTTGCAAGATTTGACATAGTAGATTGCCTTGTAACGAATAATGGCACTCAATTCACCTCATGGGAAAGTGCTATATAACAGTTCTTACAAGTATACAGAATCACCCTGAACGGAAATACATCATCTGGTCTTTCGCCAGCAGAAATACGGTCTGTTTTTGACAAGTTATTACCCAACAAAAATAAAAATTGGCATCCACCCATAGTACCGAAAAGATCCTTCAAGCCAGGCTATTTTAAAATGTTAAAAACAATGTGGCATACTGGGAGGCAGGAATGATATTAGGCAGACTGGGGAATGTTATGTACACAATGCAAGGTGAAAAATTCACCCTTAGGGGACACATAAACTAAACACAAAAAAACGAGAATAAAGACGCGATGAGGGAAATTTGGCGTTTGAGATTCAAAAACCGCGAGTAGCCACAGAAATTAGCAGAACAAGCAGGAAAAGAAAATTTACAGAACTGCTAATGATAGATCATTAAAAATATTAACTTCCCCGAAAAAAGAAGCTAAGGAGGGGGTGTTGTGGGGGTCTCTCTTTTCTACATGGTAATAGACTCATTAAAGTATGCATATACTCCTGGTACGACAGATACTGTCAAATACTGAGAGATACCGAGCGATACAGAACGATACCGAGGTTTCATGGAGAATACAGCGTCAGTAGTTCTATTGGCAGCACTTCTATCCAGACAATTACAATCTCTGAATATCTATGAGACGATGCAGTAACGTTCACAGTTACGTAAATGATGGTTAGTAAGTACTGATTACGACCAACTGGGGACATTTGTTGTATCGCATTCGATTCAAACATATCACATCCACCACGTAATTTCCAACGTGTGTTTTATTTTCCTTTCCGCTTCTAATTTCTAAGAATTCTACTTTAAGTAGAATCACGCAATGTCACGAGTCTGGGAAGTCATTAGGGCGGTAGAGACACCACAATTACTGCAACCTTAGAAGCTATGGTGCGACTCGGGCAAGAGAGCCTGACGGAGCGCATTCCCCTTCAGCAAGATTGCCTGACGGAGTCTATCCATTTTCAGGCTGGTGTTGAAATGAGTATTTTTCCCTTAACTACTTGCTACCTCAAGGCAAGAGAGGCCACTCAACCCTGCTACTTAAGTCATAATTAAAAATAAAGTGGTGAATCTATACTTTTCGCTTGTATTAAACGAAACGTCATATCACGAATCGATTAAATAAACTATTAATAATTAGGATACATCTTCTTCTTCTTCTTCTTTTTCTTCTTCTTCTTCTTCTTCTTCTATTTTTCCATGTCCTTTCAGGACGTAGGCGATCATGTCTTTCTACGTCTCCCTATCCCTGGTAGCTCTTCGTACGTTTTCTCCTGTTACGCCATGTAACTCCCGTTCTGTCATCCAGGGCCTGCTCAGACCCTTCAAATATGTTATCCGCTGCCTTCCTCTGTCTCTTTTTCCTTCTATCTAGCCTGTCAGTATCAGGTTCTTCAAGCTCCTCTTCCTCATTGCATGTACCAGAAACTTCAGTTGTCTCTTCCTAATCCTCACTATTAATTTTCTGTTCGTTGCTATTCTTTCCAAAACCTCATCATTGCTCACATGCTCGGTCCATGATATCCGCAGCATCCTTCTGTAGAACCATATTTCCGCTGCTTCAAGTTTTTCCTTCATCTTCGATGATATTCTCCAACATTCACTGCCATATTGAAGAACTGACATCACATAGCAATCTAGTACTCTCTTCTTTTTATCTAGTGAAATTTTCCTGTGTCTTCGTACTTTACTCAGCTTCTGGAACGCGTTTTTCGCCATACTAATTCGCCTTCGGATCTTTGTTTTGCACTTTCCATCTCCTGTTAGAAACCTTCCTAGGTATTTAAATTTTTGTACTTGCTTGATTATAGTATCCCTCACCTGTATTGGGCTTTTTTGGTTGCTCTTTTTGCTGATGACCAAGCATTCAGTTTTCTTGCATGATACTAAGTGTACCATATGCACTGCGGACATAACAGCAGTGATGTATCTAGGGTAAGATAGTGTGAAGAAGTCTATCCTTTAATTGGAAGGATGAGTTTCGTTAATTTGGTATTAAAATTATTTTAGAATTTATTAGTTGTAGGTATGGAAATCAAGTTCCTAACGAATCTATTAGGACCGAGTTTAGCACAAATACTAGCCTCCACTGCGAATATAACTCCACAACAGCTTGAAACGGTTAAGGCCCTCTATAGTGGATAGGATGCAAGTCTTTAGTAGTCAGTTACCTGTCATCATTTACTTTGAGAGAATTATTCACAAATGGAATTAATTATCAGAATTATTTTCGATGCTAAATAAACGCTTATAATTTTATCGATTGTTTAAAATCCAACTACGAGTCTCTGATTTGGTTTCTGTCGAAGTGGGTGAGGAGTTACTCATGTCGAGTAAGAAGAGGTTAAGAGAACGGTCAACGAACAGAGATAAATGCAGAAAGGCGAAATTTGATTGGAGTGACGGAGAGTATGATAAGAGAGAATTAATAGAGCTTAGTAATTACTGTGATTGTATGTCGAAATGCTACTTAAGAAAATTAATTAATAACGTGACATAAGATGGATTGAGGTATACTCATAGTGTACACAATTTCAATATTAATTCGGATATGAGTTTCGGATAACTAGCCGAAACTATGTACCGACTCCCACCTCACTCAGGAAGTCGGGCAAAAATCAGTTCAAGTGCAATTCTTTAATCTAATCGATAAGGAGATGTGGATACATTTCTCTTGGTTACAGGTAGGAGTGTTTATACGATGTAAACCTCTTTATCTCCCGGGTGAGTTGGTCTAAGTGACAATGCTGAAGATTTTTCAACTGTAAGTTGTTTTTTTTTTATAGAACCAAATTTGTCCTTCTATTCGACTGGAGGGTGGGAATCCCACGTGGTGTAATAGCAAGTTTGTCTCAGTAAAACCAGTTTGGTGCCACATCTAAGCGGCGTTTAGTAAATCTCCTATTCAACTGGAGGGTGAAGAGAGATTCATACATTTCCCAAGGGCATTTGCGCGTAAGTGAATGCAACGAATTTAACCAGAATTCGAACCCGGCTTTTCAGATTTCTCGTTCTAAACCGTTATCGACTGCACATTCGATAATTAGCAATAAAGTTAATGCTATTTTGCTTGCACAGACATATTTTGTCAAGTTAGAGTTATCAGATTTGAGCAGATATATTTTATCAATTTATACAGAGATCTCTCTTTTTAAATATTCGTCTACCAGCTGTAGAAGAGAGATTATATTTTATTTAAACTAATGTAATTATTGATTTGCAGATGAGAGTTATGATTTAATGAATATCGACTCGGGGGGAAAAATCAGAGACCCGAGTGTGAAATGAATTGACTCTGTTCAAGCATGTTTATTCACTAAATATAACGTTTATGGTAAAAAATAATAATATAGAATTATAAATTATAAAATATATTTCTAATTTATTACCTTGATACGACAACAAACATTATTGGCAAAAATATAATCCTGCCGTGGATGGTGGCGACGAGGCACAACATCAAAATAAAGAAACACAGTCAATAGCCGACAAAGATATGATCGACATCAAAGAGAGAGAAAATCAGAAAACAGTAAAGGCTTGAAAGACGATAGCCGGCAAAAATGATTGATTGATGTATCTGGCAATAGATGTCGTCAGTTAAGTGACAACACGAAAAAACAAAAATTCATAAGAATTTTGGGGTTATATAAATCTAGGGTTTCTGGCCGAAGGGAGAATCATACTGTGGTTTCCACAACATAAAAGGTTCGAAACCTGCCAAGATACACACTTTCTCGAACGATGTTCGAAAAACCAAGGTTTTTAGAATAAAATTATACTGTTTAAAAAACAAATATGTTTTAAACAGTATACGATATCGCACATTGGGTGCTGGTGTTAATAAAATAAAGATCAATGAAAATTAAGACAGCTATAATTTATAGTAGCAGTATAGCCCGGTGTTGCTCGGGTGTAATGATAGCTTTAAAACTAATCTACGGTCTTGGTACTCAGACTCTTGAACGTTGGCACGAAAGATTCAAAATCAATAGTTGTTTCCAGTTAAAGCGAAACCGTAGACTGAAAGAAAAATGAATGGATGTAAGTTAAATTTTGATTTCCTGGTATCGATATCAAATAAGTTTTTTCGTGGTAAACTGAATTTTGAAGGCTAAATAAGTCCTCTGAGTAAATAGTATCATGGCTGAGACTAAGAACTACATTTATACCTACTTCGAGCCAAACCCGAAGCAAAAACTAAAATAAAAGAGCTGAAAAAAATACAGACATACAGTCAGATAAACAGACTCACACACAAACATCTTGCCTATATATATATATATATATATATATATATATATATATATTATCGATTTTCTGCACTATTGTAAGAACTGCGAACTTGAAACTTCTGAATATCATTTCTTGTGTCTTTGTCTGTGAGAGTATCAAATTTGATTAAAATCGGACCACTCCTCTATAACCCGATTTTTTCGATTATGGATTTTCGATATTTATCGGGGGTACCTCGACAAAAAACCTAGCTAAGAACACTCGCAGACGCTTATAGCACAACTGTGTAAATTTTTAAGAAAATCGGTTTAGCCGTTTCGGAATCTATAGATAACGGACACACACACACACACACACTCACGCAGACAAAGTTCCAATTATAAATATGTTTAGAGAGATTTCGATTTAGATATAAATTTAAATAAAGTAGACGTCATCATGTAGACCTTAGGATCCTCTCAGCCAAAATGATATCAAAGGATTTTTGTTGGAGTTAATGTCAATGATAGATAGGACACGAAAATTACTTACAGAAGGGAAAGTTGGAACACGTTTACAAGTATAATTTTAATTGAAAAAAAAATTCAATTGTAAACACACAGTTACAAAAGAGTAAAATGGAAAAAGATTAACTCGCAATCCCTCCAACAATCGTAAGGGGCGAATGAAATGATCTTTCTGTCTGGACAGGCTAAGCTGATGTATTTTCAAGTAAACAACCTCCAAATCAAGCAAATGATGGGCCGAGCGGGTACAGTGCTAGACAGAAAACAAAGTGTCCTTGAGGTAAAGTCTTTATTATCAATTTTTATCTTTATTTTCACCTGAAATTAAAGCCAAAATACGATGTTTAGAACGGCTCATGATTAAACATAATAGACATTCATTGTCTCTTATAGTTAATAGTATATATTTAGAAAATTATCTGCTGCCGCGATACACTATATATATATATATATATATATATATATATATATATATATATATATATATACTTAAACAAAGTTAACGTCATCATGTAGAGCTTAGGATCCTTTCAGCCAACACATTATCAAAGGTGCTCGTTGATATTATTATTAATAATAGACAGGACATGAAAATTACTTACAGAAGGGAATGTTGGAACTCGTTTAAAAGTATAATTTTATTGAAAAATAATTAAAATGTAAAATTAAAATGTAAGCGGGGGCGTAAACACACAGTTCTACAAGAGTAATAAAATGGAAAAAGAAAAACTCACAATCCACCCAACAAACGTAAGGAGCGAATGAAATGCTCTTTCTGTCTGCACAGGCTAAGATGATGTATTTTCAAGTAAACAACCTCCAAATCAAGCAAATGATGGGCCGAGCGAGTACTGTGCTAGACAGAAACCAAGTGTCCTTGAGGTAAAGTCTTGATTATCAAGTTAATGTTGTCCTATAGCCGAATCTTGAACAGCCTGAGTTGTTCTTAAAGACCGTCTAAGATTTCTTCTTCTTCTATGTGCCCTGTCCCTTCATGACATAGGCGATCATGGTCCTCCACGTCTCCCTATCCCTTGTGGCTCTTAGTATGTTTGCTCCTGTTGCTCCTGGCAATCCACCTGATCAGGCCCTGCAAATATGTTATCCGCTGCCTTCATCTGTCTCTCCTTCCTTCTATCTGACCAGTCAGTATCAGGTTCTCCAGGCTCTCCTTCCTCATTGCATGTCCCAGGAACTTCAGTTGTCTCTTCCTGATGCTCAGCATCAATTTCCTTTTTGTTGCCATTCTTTCTAACACCTCGTCGTTGCTTGTATGCTCAGTCCACGATATCCGTAGCATCCTTCTGTAGAACCACATTTCGGCCGCTTCCAGTTTTGTCCTCATTTTCGATGATATTGTTCAGCATTCACTGCCGTATTGAAGAACTGACATCACGTAGCATTCTAGTAGTCTTTTCTTCGTTTCTATTGAGATTTTCCTGTGTGTTAGTATTTTGCTCATCTTCTGGAACGCGTCTTTTGCCATGCCAATTCGCCTTCTGATCTCCGTGTCGCACTTTCCATCTCCTGTTAGAACACTTCCTAGGTACTTAAATTCTTGGACTTGTTTGATTCCGTTACCCCCCACCTGCATTTGGCATTTTAAAACGTACATTTACGGTGACGTGCTGCGCTATTCGTGATTCTAACCTCAGATTGGTTCGTCCTATGTACACCGCTTCACATCGGCATTTGTATTTATACACAACAGAATTTATGCGAAAATATGACAACCTAGTTTCAGTGAAAGAAGGAAACACAGTTCGAGTTTGAAAAAAAAAATATATATATATATCAGCATATATCACTTTGTTTCAGGGGTGATGAATTAGCGTCTTGGCGTGTCATCTGTTATGGGTTATATGCGACTTATATATATGATTGTGTAGGAATGTGTGTGGGTTCGACAAACGGCTGGATTGTTCTTATTTTCTCTTTTAAGGGAGCGACATTTATATTCTTATCTTCTTATATTTTTTATTTTTTTATTTTCTTATTCGTGGGGTTAGGTTTTTGTGTATCCCATTCATGTAGAATCCTTCGTTGAATAAAGACGGAAACTGAAGATGGCTCGCCTGAAATAGGCCTATACTTCTGAATTACCATGAAATAACGCGTCTGTCTTAATTTTATATATATATATATATACATATATATATATATATATATATATATATATATATATATATAAACTTATTTATAAATGGAACTTTGTCTGTGTGTGTATGTGTGTGTGTGTGTGTGTGTGTGTCCGTTAACTATAGACTCCAAAACGACTGAAACGATTTTCTTAAAAATTTACACAGTTGTGCTATAAGCGTCTGCGAGTGTTCTTAACTAGGTGTTGTGTCGAGGTACTCACGATAAATATAGAAAACCGATAATCGAAATAAATCGGGTTATAGAAGGAGTAGTCCGACTTTAATCAAATTTGATACACTCATAGACAAAGACACAAGAAACGATATTCCAAACTTTCAAGGTTGCAGTTCTTACAATAGTGCAGAAAATTTGATATCGATACCAGGAAATCAAAATTTGACTTACATCCATTCATTTTTCTTTCAGTATACGGTTTCGCTTTAACTGGAAACAACTATATATATATATGTTTATGACCGTCTTAATATTTCTTTAAAACTACATTGCTCCCTGTTTAATTTAAATTTACAATAAAATATGAGTCCTCGTTTATTTCAAATAAAAATAAAAATCCAGTCAATTTCAAATGCAATATATTTATTTGAAAATAAATAACTGTAATCTCTGTATTATACCCTCGCTTGGCTCTAAGATAATCTTAAAACTTGACCCTCACAAAGCGAGCGGTTGGGACGGAATCCCAACCATAGTCTTAAAGAAATGTGCCCCTGAACTCTCCTCTGTCCTTTCTAAGCTCTACAACCTCTTTCTATCTGCTTCCTGCTTTCCTGCTTGTTGGAAATCTTCCTCTGTAGTTCCTATATTTAAAAATACTGGAGAACGCTCGGACACTGCAAATTACCGCCCTATCAGCCTTCTTCCGATCTTTGGCAAAGTGTTCGAAGCCATTATCAACGCCGAGGTGGTTCAGCATCTCACAGGACACAGGCTCCTCTCGGACAAGCAATACGGTTTCCGCTTCACCGGGTCTACTGCTGATATGCTAACGACCATCACCGAGTACATATACCAGGCACTCGACAGGAATGGCGAAGCCCGAACCTTTGCATTGGATATATCTAAGGCGTTCGACAAAGTTTAGCATGCTGGCCTTCTATGCAAACTGCGGAGCTATGGTATAACTGGACATTTGTTTGAACTAATCCAGTCATTCCTCTCTAACAGTACAATCAAGGGGGTATTAAACGAACATGCCTCCCAGAACTACCGTACGAACGCGGGTGTCCCCCAAGGCTCCATCTTAGGTCCTACACTCTTTCTGATATACATTAATGATCTCCCTGATTCTATAAGATCCCAAGTAGGTTTGTACGTCGATGACACCAAAGTTTACTCTCGCCTCGACCAAAAATCTGGTGTAGGCGTCAAAGCTAGCCTCGCAGCCGAGATTGAAAAAGACCTCCAATCCATGGTGGATTGGGGTAAGAAATGGCTCGTAAATTTTAATGCTTCTAAAACGAAGCTACTCCCAATTAACCATCATAGACAATCGCACCTACCTCCCATTAGCATGGACCAGGCTTGCCTCCCAGAGAGTAAAACGCTACGCCTCCTTCGTCTCACACTTTCAGCGGACCTCAAATGGAATGACTATATCGAATCCATTGCTAAATCCGCTGCTATGAAAGTTGGTTCTCTGTGTAGGGCCCGGAAGTTTTTTTCCGTCTAAATCTATCCTGCACATATATAAATCTACCATCCGCCCGTGCATTGAATACTGTTGCCATATCTGGTTGGGTGCCCCTGCTATTCTCCTCGGGCTTCTCGATAAGGTACAGAGGAGGGTCTGTAATGTGATAGATACCGACTTGGCGATCGCCTGCAGTCTCTCTCCCACAGGCACGACGTGGCTTCCCTGTGTCTCTTCTATAAATACTGTCACGGCTTCTGCTCCGATGAACTTAGATCACTGGTGCCCCCTAGATACGAATTTGCACGAGATACTAGATTAGCAACTAGATCCCACCCTTTTACAGTGAAACCGATAAAATGCAACCGCAACTTCTACTCCAACAATTTCTTTCCTCGCACTTCCCGACGACTGTGGAATTCCCTTCCACATGATTGCAATCTTCAGGAGGTTAAGTGTAAGGTCAATAGACACCTCCTAACACACATTGCTCCCATTCTATCAAACACTCTTCCCATCTGCCCAACCCTCTTCCTCGGTATCTATCCTTACCCATCTATCACCTTCCTCCTGACATTTCCTACACCTAACCACTCCTCCTCTTTACCTTCCCCTCTGTAGCCCCATGCGCAATAGTGGCAGTGGAATGCCTTGCTTGTTGTGAAATGATTAAAAATATATATATATGGATTGCATGAGAAGTTTGTTGACCAGATATTACAGTTTAAGTTATATAAATGTCAGACTATACCCAGCAACTGAAGATTGTGCTGTGCTTGAAACTCTAATTTGTGCTGCCGTTGAAAGATAATGTATACTTATACTCAAACTCATTTCAAAAATATGTAGACGATATTGGTGCAGTATGAAAATGAAAACGCCGGTTGAGTTTGCCTCCCTCTTTCTCAGAATAATCTCGGCCTCGATGTGACTCCCTACCGCTATTTCAAAGTCCCACAATCGCCACTGGAGACAGGTCGTAAATGCTTTGGCGTGTAGAGGCAAGGCAGCTCCAATCAAATTCACAACATATTGTGTATTTGAGCAACAAACTATCTTTTATTCAGGTTTCATAAAAAAAATGACAGACAAGGTATTATCATTAAGTTTTTTATATAATTTTTTAAGTACTCTTTTGATTTTTTTTATTTATCTATATTCCTGAGATACATTACAGTATTTACATTATTTGGACTATTGTCCTCATCTTTATTGCCATTTGTAAGACGTTTAATCATTCTATTTGTCTATATTTCTGAGATGAGGTAGTATTTACAGTAGTTACTTGATTCGGATAATTGTCCTCATTTTTGTTGACTTCCGTAAGACGTTTAATAATAGATCATTCCATTTGTCTATATTTCTGAGATTAGGTAATATTTACAGTATTTACCTTATTCGGACTATTGTCCTCATCTTACACCCAAGTAACGCCGAGCTATACTGCCAGTATATATATATATATGTTTATGTCCGTCTGTTTTAATATTTCTTTTTAACTACATTGATCCCTGTTTAATTTAAATTTACAGTAAAATATGAATCCCCGTTTATTTCAAATAAAAAATAAAAAATCCAGTCAATTTCAAGTGCAATATATGTATTTTAAAATAAATAACTGTAATCTCTGTATAATATATGGATTGCATGAGAATTTTGTTAACCAGATATTACAGTTTAAGTTATATATACTTAATATTTACATTATTTGGACTATTGTCTTCATCTTTGTTGTCATTTGTACGACGTTTAATAATAGGTCATTCTATTTGTCTATATTTCTGTGATTAGGTAATATTTACAGTATTTACATTATTCGGACTATTGTCCTCATCTTTGTTGCCATTTGTACGACGTTTAATAATAGGTCATTCTATTTGTCTATATTTCTGTGATTAGGTAATATTTACAGTATTTACATTATTCGGACTATTGTCCTCATCTTTGTTGCCATTTGTACGACGTTTAATAATAGGTCATTCTATTTGTCTATATTTCTGTGATTAGGTAATATTTACAGTATTTACATTATTCGGACTATTGTCCTAATCTTTGTTGCCATTTATAAGACGTTTAATAATAGATCATTCTATTTGTCTATATTTCTGAGATGAGGTAGTATTTACAGTTTTTACATTATTCGGACTATTGTCTTCATATTTGTTGCATTTGTAGGGAAAAAAAAGGGGTTATTGGATATTGGGTTTATAAGTCCCAAAACGTCAGTTGTTCATGTCCTTATGGACACCTGACCATGATCCAGTAGATATAGACGTTTGTTAGTTCCTGATTTGACTCTTAGAGTTATGAGTTCAATACCAGACTAACAAGTGATCAAATAACTTGCAAGGCTAGAGGGTGGTAACTCATGACTTCTAATCGAGTCTTTACGCCAGAAATGGGATTAATATAACCCAGTGATTGTAAAGGGTTCGGTTCGAAATTCCTAGCAACTTAAGAAGGCTGGAGTGTACAACTGCCGACAGGTCGTACAAATGGCAACAAAGACGAGGACAATAGTCCAAATAATGTAAATACTGTAGGGACTCATTTAATTCAATAGTCCGAATAATATAAATAGTGATTTTTTTTCAGATGTCAAATTGTATAAGAATTGTCCAAAGAATTACCCAAAGAATAGTCTATAATTTTAGCCGTTATCAAGAATTAATTTTGTTTGACTTGTATACAAACATGTGTGAAGTTTATGTATATATTGTCTTGTGTATGTTAATTTCCGAACTCAGTAAGCACATTGTTAGCGTGTTGATAGTTGACATTATTAAATGTAGGATCTCTCTTTTTATTAGTAATGCCTCTATTATTTTTAAGCTTCTTTTGGATGTGGATGGTGGTACTAAGTATGTATTATCAACAAATATATCACTGAAGATCTCGATGTGCGTCTAAATATAATTAAACTGTAATATCTGGTCAACAAACTTCTCATGCAATCCATATATATATTTTTTTAATCATTTCACAACAAGCAAGGCATTCCACTGCAACTATTGCGCATGGGGCTACAGAGGGGAAGGTAAAGAGGAGGAGTGGTTAGGTGTAGGAAATGTCAGGAGGAAGGTGATAGATGGGTAAGGTTTGATACCGAGGAAGAGGGTTAGGCAGATGGGAAGAGTGTTTGATAGAATGGGAGCAATGTGTGTTAGGAGGTGTCTATTGACCTTACACTTAACCTCCTGAAGATTGCAATCATGTGGAAGGGAATTCCACAGTCGTCGGGAAGTGCGAGGAAAGAAATTGTTGGAGTAGAAGTTGCGGTTGCATTTTATCGGTTTCACTGTAAAAGGTACAATGTCAATCTTTTCGTCAGTTTTGTGGTGGTGTAGCCAATGTAATTGTTTACGGATTTGGATACTTGAGAAACACATTTCATCAAAGAATACAGAAATTTGTGGATGACAGTGGTTCTTTGCAGTTTAGATATTGCAAGTGAATTCTTATTGACAATGAGGTTGTCAGTTTTGAATTTTTTGTAAGATAATTTAATTTTCTTGGTTGCAACACCGACCAATTCAAAGAATGGAAATTTCTTATATAATTTGTGCTTTGAAAAGAAAAAATCATAAGTACACATGTAAACTTATATAAAAAGAAATTAAGTATAATACCTTGTTTGTCATTTTTAATGAAACCTGCATATATATATATATATATATATATATATATATATATATATATATTCTAAACATATACTGTTAAATATCAGAGAAAATGAATGTATATTATCTTTAATCATGAGCCGTTCTAAACGTCGTATTTTGGCTTTAATTTCAGTTGAAAATAAAGACAAAAATTCTTCAACATTTGGATAATACTTTATTAATTTGCTTCTAAGCTTTTGGCTCACATGAGCCATCTTCAGAAATGTTGGATAATTTTTGTCTTTATTTTCAACTGAAATTAAAGCCAAAATACGACTTTTAGAAAGGCTCATGATTATACATAATAGACATTCATTGTCTCTTATATTTAACAGTATATGTTTAGAAAATTATTGCCTCGATACACTATATATATATATATATATATATTATTTAATTATTTAGATTTTGGTCATAATAAAATTAGTACAGTTGTATTAAGAAGAGTTTAATAAAATTATATTGCAGAACTTTTAAATATTCTTCATTTTTTAACTAGAGTTATTACTCGACCTTGGTTTCTACCATGTGGTTCCTTCAGGCGATTTGAAATAACTGAGTTTACCTATTTAAAAAAAAACCCTTTACGTAACGGGGATTTTTTGAACGCTCATATAACGGGGAATTTTTGAATGTGCAAGTTTTTTAAATTAGAAGAAATTATAAGGTTCTCAGCCATGGTTGTATGAACCTAATAGGTATTTAATACACTTAGACATAATTTGGAACGAGAAGCCGGGGAGCCGAGTTCGAATTCCAGTTGAATCCATTGTATTTACTTACGCGCAAATACCCTTGGGAAAGGTATTAATCCGTCTCTTCCTTCCAGCTATGGGTTAAATAGCAGGACAGATTGGGTTTTATAACCTTGGTCGGCAACCAGTCTACCGCAGAAAGCAATGGCAACCTACTGCGGGATAATCTTCTGCCCAGTCAGTCATGTCTCTTTCGAGACATGATCGCCCAAGCGTGTATCACGTGTGGTACTTAACTGACTGACTGAGTCATCATTTCTGTTATTTCATTCAGTAATTCATTTTTGTTTGGGAATATCATAGTGACTGATTTTTTTCTGGCACAGTCTACAAATTTTGCCATTTGTAAGGTTTGGCCCAATAGAAACGAAGAAAAGAGTTCTAGACTGCTACGTGATATCAGTTCTTCAATACGGCTGTGAATGCTGGATAATATCATCGAAAATGAGGACGAAACTGGAAGCGGCCGAAATGTGGTTCTACAGAAGGATGCTACAGATATCGTGGCCTGAGCATACAAGCAACGACGAGGTGTTAGAAAGAATGGCAACAAAAAGGAAATTGATGCTGAGCATCAGGAAGAGACAACTGAAGTTCCTGGGACATGCAATGAGGAAGGAGAGCCTGGAGAACCTGATACTGACTGGTCAGATAGAAGGAAGGAGAGACAGAGGAAGGCAGCGGATAACATATTTGCAGGGACTGATCAGGTGGATGACGGAACGGGGGTTGCCAGGAGCAACAGGAGCAAACATACTAAGAGCCACAAGGGATAGGGAGACGTGGAGAGCCATGATCGCCTACGTCCTGAAGAAGAAGAAGATTTGGCTGTTTTCACTATACTGGACGTTATGTCTGAGTCTTATCCGTATTTTAATTTCAATTTCCTAAATCTGTAGCACGATGAAGTTTCATGTGCATGATAGTGCAGTAAACTATAGACGTAGGATAATATCTATATTTATTAATATGTACTTCATATGCCTGTTATATTACCTTAAGCACTGATTTATTAACACCAGAAATATATTTCTATATATTTGAGTGTACGTGCATGCATTTCATAAGTATTTTCTTTAAGCCATCCTCATACTTGCAATACATGACTTTAGCCACATAAAACTGATAATAACTATCAGAAAGAGACAAATGAAATACTTGGAACACCTAATGAGGAAGGAAGGCCCGGAAAAATTGATACTCACAGGTCGGATACATGGAAGAACGCATGACATAGAACGGTACATTCTTCTTCTATGTGCCCTGTCCCTTCAGGACGTAGACGATCATGGTTCTCCACGTTTCCGTATCCCTTGTGGCTCTTAGTATGTTTGCTCCTGTTACACCTCGCAAGCCCCGTTCCGTCATCCACCTGATCAGGCCCTGCAAATATGTTATCTGCTGCCTTCCTCTGTCTATTTTTCCTTCTATCTGGCCTGTCAGTATCAGGTTCTCCAAGCTCTTCTTCCTCATTGCATGTCCCAGGAACTTCAGTTGTCTCTTCCTGATGCTCACTATTGATTTCCTTTTTGTTGCCATTCTTTCCAACACCTCATCGTTGCTTTCATGCTCAGTCCACGATATCCGCAGCATCCTTCTGTAGAACCACATTTCCGCTGCTTCCAGTTTCGTCCTCATTTTCGATGATACTGTCCAGCATTCACTGCCGTATTGAAGTACTGACATCACATAGCAATCCAGCACTCTTTTCTTTGTTTCGAGTGAAATTTTCCTGTGTGTTATTACTTTACTCAGCTTCTGGAACGCGTCATTTGCCTGCCAATTCGCCTTCGGATCTCTGTGTCGCACTTTCCGTCATCTGTTAGAACACTTTCTCGGTATTTAAATTTTTGTACCTACTTTATTCTGGTATCCCCCGCCTGTATTTGGCATTTTGGGTTGCACCTTTTGCCGATAACCATGCATTCAGCTTTCTTCAAGTTTATTTGTAGACCTTTTTTTGTCACTCTCCACCGCTACCTTCTGTAGGAGGTC
This sequence comes from Ascarosepion bandense, assembly GCA_037127315.1. Lineage (NCBI taxonomy): Eukaryota > Metazoa > Mollusca > Cephalopoda > Sepiida > Sepiidae > Ascarosepion > Ascarosepion bandense. The sequence goes on along the minus strand of JBBBDQ010001658.1, from coordinate 279,877 downwards.
TTGTAGTTTCCATCGGAGCACCTCGAGGTGGTGTAATGGTTAGCAAGTGTGTCTCGTTAGAATCATTACAATTGAGTAATGAGTCTGATCTTCATTGGTTGCCCCATACTTTCGGCCTTGTGCCACATCTAAGCTACACTTAGAAAATCACTTTATTTTTTTTTAATCATATCACCCCGAGCAAGGCAGTAACGCCACTGATGTGCAGGGGGCTACATGAGAGTGAAAAGATTTGGAAAAGAGAAAGCCGGAAACCACATCCTAAACAGGGAACAAGGGATGAGCCTCTACACCGGTACAATATACGTGGGTGGAGTGTGAACCGTGCGATAGTTTAGTCTATCTACTCCAATTTTTAAAAAAATGAAAAAAAAAGTGAAAAGATTGGAAAAGACAAAGCCGGAAACCACATTCTAAACAGGAAACAAGGGATGAGCCTCTACACCTGTACAATAGATGTGGGTGGAGTGTGAACCGGGCGATAGTTTAGTCTATTTCCTCCAATTGAAAAAAAACGAGAAAGAAAAACAAGAAAGAAAAGAAAAGTGAAAAGATTGGAAAAGAGAAAGCCGGAAACCACATTCTAAACAGGAAACAAGGGATGAGCCTCTACACCGGTACAATAGACGTGGGTGGAGTGTGAACCGTGCGATAGTTTAGTCTATCTACTCCAATTGAAAAAAAAATGAAAAAAAAAAGTGAAAAGATTGGAAAAGAGAAAGCCGGAAACCACATCCTGAACGGGGGACAAGGGATGAGCCTCTACACCTGTACAATAGATGTGGGTGGAGTGTGAACCGGGCGATAGTTTAGTCTATTTCCTCCAATTGAAAAAAACTAGAAAGAAAAAAAGGAAAGAAAGGACAAGTGAAAAGATTGGAAAAAAGAAAGCCGGAAACCACATCCTGTACAGGGAACAAGGGATGAGCCTCTACACCTGTACAATAGACGTGTGTGGATAGTTTAGTCTATCTACTCCAATTGAAAAAAAAAAGAAAAAAGTAAAAAAAATTGGAAAAGAGAAAGGTGAAAACCACATCCTAAACAGGGAACAAGGAATGAGCCACTTCAATAGACGTGGGTGGAGTGTGAACCGGGCGATAGTTTAGTCTATCTACTCCAATTGAAAAAAAAAAGGAAGAGGAGTGAAAAGATTGAAAAAGGGAAAGCCGGAAACCACATCCTAAAAATAATAATAAAAATAAAAAGTAGGGGCGTTGAGTTAATTAATATGAAGAAATTCGTTCTGCGATTAGATGAGAAGCAGTCCAAAATGAACGCACTCTTTTTTTTCTCGGCACAGCGAACGTTGCAAGAAGCATTATTAAAATCTTCGGAGAAAAATAATAGCCAACACAATACTATTTTCGCAAAAGAAATCAACACCACTGTCTATTCTGTTGTCATCAGCCATATGAGTTTCGGATGGCGGCTAAGTCGTGTTGTACGTAACATTACTTCTTAGCAGTGCTCGTCTTCTCTGTTTGGTTTTTGGAAGAATTTACAAAGCTTCAAAGCTAAAATTTGAGGAGCCAAATTAACTAATTCTATTTCATACATACTTTCATGACAGACTTTATTTTGTCAGACTACTCTCTCTCTCTCTCTCTCCATCACTCCCCCTCTCTCTCTTTCTTTCTCTCACTCTCTCTAAGGCGACAGAATGAAAGAGAAGTTATTCATTTCGGAGCTATCCACGAATAACTTGCTGGTGTGATGTTGCATCAACATTTTCAAGTGCAAATGTAGTCAGCGTTTTCGTCATTCAAAGGCAGAAATACAAAAGGTGAAAAGTATACATATACATATATATATATATATATATATATATATATATATATATTGCAAACAGTAGCGGGTCGATATTTTCTTCCCATTTCCTTGGGTAACAAACGTATTTTCTTGTATCATCTTTTTGTTGTTTTATTCCAATTTACTTTTTTGATATCGATCTAGGTTTTTCTACAGATAACGAGTGTTTTCATTGCTCAAAAGGCGGAAGTCAAAAAAGATATGTATTTTTCTTCTTTTGGCAAACACGTTAGATTAAATGTTCTCGGTGGAAAGACGCACTGTTTTGCGTCTCATTCAAACACCACCAAATATTATTTACTTCAAGTCAAGGTGGAGCCTCTCCCATTCTCATTTCGACCCAAGCTATGTACGTACGTCAAATCAGAAGTTAATCCCCCACAAACTAAATATGGAAGAACATTCACGCTGAGACGAGATATTTCTTCACACGTTACACTGTAGCTATACAGATACGCCGACCATTAATAACCTCGCAAAAATAGTATCAAGTTCATGCTTCAGTACATCAAATAGTATAATTGAAAATTAATATAAATACAAGCCACCTTTAGTATGAAATTATGTATTTATTTAATACTTCCTAATCATACTCTTCTTTTTAGCTCGCTACACAACAATATATTAATTACATGGGAAAATGTGCGCAAAAAAAAGTAATATTCTTAAGCTTATATTAAACCTGGAAAAGAACAGGACAAGTTATTAAATCTGGAAAAGTAAAGGACAAGTTATTAAATCTGGAAAAGTAAAAGACAAGATATTCTAGTGAAGTAAAAAAAAAGAAATTTCTTACTTGAAATATTGCAGCTGAAAATTATATTTGAATGCAATATTTTAAGAAATTTTTTATTTTTTACTTCACTAGAATATCTTTATTTGCTTTTCCAGGTTTAATAACTTGTCCTGTTCTTTCCCAGATTTAATACAATCTTAAGAATAATACTTTTCATGCACGCATTTTTCCATGTAATTAATGATTTTTCCAGTTATTGCTATTAATTTAATATAAAGTCAATGCTGAAAATCGCATTCAAAAATATTAAAAAGAAAAAAAATTATATGCAATTGATTAAAAAACAATAAATATTAATTATTTGTAATTAATTCTGAGAATCGATTCTGATAAAATGATAACTGATAAGCTTGATTGAGTTTGATTCAGAAAAATAATAAGATATCAGAATTTAATTGCTGAAAAGCGTATGCAAAAACATTAAGCAAAAATGTTATAAAGAATATGATTTGCTACGAAATGCATTAGTCACTCACTCTCTTATGTCCTTATGTAGTCACTCACTCTCTTATGTCCTTATGTAGTCACTCACTCTCTTATGTCCTTATGTAGTCACTCACTCTCTTATGTCCTTATGTAATCACACACTCTCTTATGTCCTTATGTAATCACACACTCTCTTATGTCCTTATGTAGTCACTCACTCTCTTATGTCCTTATGTAGTCACTCACTCTCTGATGTACTTATGTAGTCACTCACTCTCTTATGTTGTCACTCACTCTCTTATGTCCTTATGTAATCACACACTCTCTTATGTCCTTATGTAGTCACTCACTCTCTTATGTCCTTATGTAGTCACTCACTCTCTTATGTCCTTATGTAGTCACTCACTCTCTTATGTCCTTATGTAGTCACTCACTCTCTTATGTCCTTATGTAGTCACTCACTCTCTTATGTACTTATGTAGTCACTCACTCTCTTATGTCCTTATGTAGTAACTCACACTCTTATGTTTTATGTTGTCACTCACTCTCTTATGTCCTTATGTAGTCACTCACTCTCTTATGTACTTATGTAGTCACTTACTCTCTTATGTCCTTATGTAGTCACTCACTCTCTTATGTTCTTATGTTGTCACTCACTCTCTTATGTCCTTATGTAATCACTCACTATCTTATGTACTTATGTAGTCACTCACTCTCTTATGTACTTATGTTGTCACTCACTCTCTTATGTACTTATGTTGTCACTCACTCTCTTATGTACTTATGTAGTCACTCACTCTCTTATGTTCTTATGTAGTCACTCACTCTCTTATGTCCTTAAGTAGTCACTCACTCTCTTATGTTCTTATGTTGTCACTCACTCTCTTATGTCCTTATGTAGTCACTCACTCTCTTATGTACTTATGTAGTTACTCACTCTCTTATGTCCTTATGTAATCACTCGCTCTCTTATGTCCTTATGTAGTCACTCACTCTCTTATGTCCTTATGTAGTCACTCACTCTCTTATGTCCTTATGTAGTCACTCACTCTCTTATGTCCTTATGTAGTCACTCACTCTCTTATGTCCTCATGTAGTCACTCGCTCTCTTATGTCCTTATGTAGTCACTCACTGTCTTATGTTGTTATGTTGTCACTCACTCTCTTATGTCCTTATGTAGTCACTCACTCTTTTATGTACTTATGTAGTTAGTTTCACTTTTTTTTCTTTCTTTTTTTAATCATTTCACCCCGAGCAAGGCGGAAACGCCACTGATGTGCAGGGGGCTACATAAATGTAAAAAGACTAATTAGAAAAGAGTGAGGAGTACAAACTAGTTAGAAAGGAACAACAGAAAGCTGAGAAAGCAGGTGCGATGACAGATATATAGGTGGAAAGAAAGGGAAGGTTATACAGGGGTGGGGAGAGAGCTAGAGTCCAGTGGTTAGTAGATGAGTATTGACTTTGCATTTAAATTTCTGGAGGTTGTAGCCGTCAGGAAAGCAAGAATACGGGAGCGAGTTCCACAGGCGGGAAGTGCGAGAGAAGAAGCTGCAGGAGTAGAGTTGTCGTCTGCATTTGGCTAACTTGACTGTGAATGGGTGGGACCCAGTTGCCAGTCTGGTTGCACGAGTAAACACCTGTTGAGGAGGCATCAGTAACTTAAGTTCGTCTGAGCAGAGGCCATGAAAGTATTTATAGAACAGACAAAGGGAGGCCACATTTCGACGATGGGGAAGTGGCTGCACTCGAGCCGCCAGACCAGAACTTATCACATTACAGACTCTCCTTTGGAGCCTGTCAAGAACACTGAGGAGAACGGCAGGGGCACCTGACCATAAATGGCAGCAGTACTCCATGCACGGACGGATGGTTGACTTTTATATATGCAGGATGGATTCAGGTAGAAAAAACATCCTGGATCGACATAGTGACCCAACCTTCTTAGCAGTAGATTTTGCTATGGATTCAATATAGTGGTTCCATTTGAGGTCTGAGGACAGGGTAAGTCCGAGGAGGCGTAGTGTATTACTCTCCGGGAGAATCGCTTGGTCCATGGTTATGGGAGGCAGGAGAGGTTGCCTGTAATGGTTGACAGACAACAACTTTAGGACTTCACATGTTTTGATGTAATTTTATTTTCTTCTGAAGCAAAATTGAATTTTATTTTCAAATTGTAACAAAGGAGGTGTCATATATAACTGTGTAAACTGTTCGAAATTTGATTGAGAACTGAATTAATGGTGAAGCTTGAAAGCTGCCTGGATTTACGCAATGTTAGAATTAAGAAAATGTTCAACAACTGCCGTGGCTGAATGAGATAAATTTTATTACTGTTAACTTGTTTGTTTTCTCAGCTTCTTCTTCTTCTATGTGTCGTGTCCCTTCATGACGTGAGCTAGCATACATCTCCACAACTTTCGGCAGTTTTGTGGTTTTTAGTTAGTATTAATTTCTGTCTATCTCTTCTGGTCTCTGTTCAAATGTAGAAACACGTTAAGTGGGTCATTAACCGCTTTTCTCTGTCTCTTTTACGTCCATTATATCATTATGTCCCATATGTGTCATGTTTTCTAAACCCTATTTCCACCTCATTTTTTTTATATATATATAAACATATCGCCTCAAGCAAGGCAGTTTACTGCTATTGTTTTGCAGGGGGTTACATAGGAGGAAAGTTATGAAAAACAGTGACAGGATATAGGGAATGTCAGAAAAGTGGGTAAGAGGGGGTGTCAGAAAGTGGGCAAGAGAAAAATGAGAATACTGATGAGAGTGGAGCGGGTGGAGAAAGGAGAATGAGAGAGAGGATGCAAGCTAGGAGATGACTACTGACGTTGCATTTAAACTCTTGGTTACATATGTGGAAAGTTATGAGAAAGAGTGACAGGATATAGGGTCTGTCAGGAAGTGGGTAAGAGAAGGATGAGAATACTGATGAGAGTGGAGTGGACAGAGAAAGGAGCATGAGAGATAGGATGCAAGATAGCAGAGGACAACTGACTTTACATTTAAACTCCTGGTTACATAGGAGAAAAGATATGAAAAAAGTGACAGGTTATAGGGGGTGTTAGGAAGTGGGTAAGAGAAGGATGAGAATGCTAATGAGACTGGAGTGGACGGAGAAAAGAGAATGAAAGAGAGGATGCAAGTTAGTGAGAAAGGAGATGACTACTGACTTTACATTTAAATTCTTTGAGATTGTAGCTGTCGGGGAAGCAACTAAACGAAAGGGAATTCCACAGGCGGGAAGTGCGAGAAAAGAAGCTGAAGGAAGAGGTGCCCTGGAAATGTCAAATTCTAAGCATTTTTCCTGGTTCTAATTTTAATTTTTCTTTTTCTGCTTCCATTTTTCCGATGTTCACGCTATGGAATTCTCAGCATCCTTCTGTAGAAGTAGATTTTTTTCTAGTTTTCTCAACCGTGGAGAGACTGTCCCGTATTCACTAGCATATAATAGAATGGATATCACATAGCTATCCAGTAGTATCACATAGCTATCCAGTATTATCACATAGCTATCCAGTACTATCACATAGCTATCCAGTATTATCACATAGCTATCCAGTACTATCACATAGCTATCCAGTATTATCACATAGCTATCCAGTACTATCACATAGCTGTCCAGTATTATCACATAGCTATCCAGTACTATCACATAGCTATCCAGTACTATCACATAGCTAACCAGTACTATCACATAGCTATCCAGTATTATCACATAGCTATCCAGTACTATCACATAGCTATCCAGTACTATCACATAGCTATCCAGTACTATCACATAGCTATCCAGTATTATCACATAGCTATCCAGTACTATCACATAGCTATCCAGTATTATCACATAGCTATCCAGTACTATCACATAGCTATCCAGTATTATCACATAGCTATCCAGTACTATCACATAGCTATCCAGTACTATCACATAGCTATCCAGTATTATCACATAGCTATCCAGTACTATCACATAGCTATCCAGTATTATCACATAGCTATCCAGTACTATCACATAGCTATCCAGTATTATCACATAGCTATCCAGTACTATCACATAGCAATCCAGTACTATCACATAGCTATCCAGTACTATCACATAGGTATCCAGTACTATCACATAGGTATCCAGTACTATCACATAGCTATCCAGTACTCTTTCCTTTGTTCTTAACACAGAATGTATGTTTCTTTGCCTCGCTTTTGTAAGTCTTCATATTGTTTTCTACGGCGAGTGACTACTTGTATGATAGTGACATTATCTCTTTGTTTTGGGTGAAATGATTAAAAATATGACTAGGAAGAGGAATCACTTATATCACTCAACCATTTCTCGTAAATACATGAACATCCTCTTGAATGCCCGACCCGTCAGGAGGGATATAAAACATATTCTAACCGGTTGCGGTTGCCTTGCATCTATACGTTAAAGCTTTCACGACATCTTAATTCTCTCCCCAACTTCTACTCTATTAACTCATTCCCCTACCCATCATTGACATAGTTTCTATTGGATCACCTGTCCAACCATTTTAATTCATCAGTCCCTACTTAATTGACTAGATATGGTAACAGCAGTGTTGATTCTAATTTCTATATATGTTTACTCCTAACAGAAAAAATGCTTCGCTGCCTGATGAGGTACTAATAAGTAGGATCGAAACACGACAGCTCTCGTACTACAAACTACGTTCTTATTATAGGCACTTATAAAATTATTACTATATATATATATATATATATATATATATATATATATATATATATACCGATAAGTTCATATATATATATATATATATTTTTTTTTTAATCATTTCACCCCGAGCAAGGCAGAAACGCCACTGATGTGCAGGGGGTTACACAAATGTAGAAAGATTAATTAGAAAAGAGTGAGGAGTACAAGCTAGTTAGAAAGGAACAATAGAAAGCTGAGAAAGCAGGTGCAATGACAGATACATGGGCGGAGAGAACGTGAAGATTATACAGGGGAGGGGAGAGAGCTAGAGTCCAGTGGTTAGTAGGTGAGTATTAACTTTGCTTTTAAATTTCTGGAGGTCGTAGCCGTCAGGAAAGCAAGAATACGGGAGTGAGTTCCACAGGCGGGAAGTGCGAGAGTGGAAGCTGCAGGAGTAGAATTGTCGTCTGCGTTTGGCTAACTTGACTGTGAATGGGTGGGACCCAGTTGCCAGTCTGGTTGCACGGGTAAACACCTGTTGAGGAGGCATCAGTGACTTAAGCTCATCCGAGCAAAAGCCATGAAAGTATTTATAGAAGAGACAGAGGGAGGCCACATTTCGACGATGGGAAAGTGGCTGCAGACGAGTCGCCAGATCAGTACCTATCACATTACAGACTCTCCTTTGGAGCTTGTCAAGAACACTGAGGAGAACGGCAGGGGCACCTGACCATAAATGGCAGCAGTACTCCATGCACGGACGGATGGTTGACTTGTATATATGCAGGATGGATTCAGGTGGAAAAAACATCCTGGATCGACATAGTGACCCAATCTTCTTAGCAGTAGATTTTGCTATGGATTCAATATAGTGCTTCCATTTGAGGTCTGAGGACAGGGTAAGTCCGAGGAGGCGTAGTGTATTACTCTCCGGGAGAATCATCTGGTCCATGCTTATGGGAGGCAGAAGAGGTTGCCTGTAATGGTTGACAGACAACAGCTTGGTCTAAGAGGAATTGAAGTTGACAAGCCACTTCTTGCCCCAGTTCACCACAGAGTGTAGATCCCGCTCAAGGTCAGCAGCGAGATTATGTCTGTCCGCCACGACAGGTTTCTTACTGGAGCGGGAGTATATTGTAGTGTCATCTGCGTAGATGCCTACTTGGGACTTGATCTCATTTGGGAGGTCGTTGATGAAAATAAGGAAGAGCGTTGGGCCCAGGATAGAGCCTTGTGGGACACCAGCATTCGTGCTGTAGGACGAAGAGGCACGCCCATTCAGAACGACCTTCATTTTGCGGTTATTTAAGAAAGATTGGATTAGGTCAAGCAGGCGACCGGTAATACCATAACCGCGTAGTTTGCATAGGAGGCCAGGGTGCCAAACCCTGTCGAAAGCCTTGGAGATATCCAGAGCAACCGCGCGAGCCTCGTCAGACTCATCAAGGGCCTGTAGCATGTACTCCGTTACAGTTGTTAGCAGGTCGGCTGTGGACCTGTCAAATCGGAATCCATATTGCCTGTCGGAGAACAGTTTGTGGGCGGTGAGATGATGAACTATTTCAGCATTGATTATAGCCTCGAACACTTTCCCGAATATCGGTAGAAGACTGATAGGGCGATAGTTGGATGGGTCCGAGGGTTCACCACAGTTCTTAAAGACAGGAACGACTGAGGAGAATTTCCAGCATGCAGGAAAGCAGGAAGCAGAAAGGCAGTAGTTAAACAGTTTAGAGAGGACAGGGGAAAGTTCAGGGGCACACATCTTAATGACTATCACCGGGATTCCATCGTCTCCACACGCCTTATGGGGGTCGAGTTTTGAAATTACTCTGGATACTATTGTCGGGGTAATATATACGTCGTGCAGTTTGGCCTCAGTTCTAATAGGGAAGTCGGGTGGGTGCACTCCGGACGAGTCAAATGTGGAGTTGGATGAGAATCTGCGGGCAAAGCACTCAGCTTTCTCCGCAGATGACGTGAGAACATCAAATCCATGGATTAAAGGAGGTATTGAGGATTTCCTATTGTTGAGCACTCGTTTACAAATCCTCCAATAGTCCTTGGAGCCGAACTTGCGGTCAGCTATGTGCTGTCGCATTCTCTCAGCAAACAACTGTTTGGCGTCATTTAGGGTTCTCTTGCACTCACTGCGAGCAGATGTGAACAGGTGCCTATTGTGATCAGTTGGCTGTCTCCGGAATAGACGGAAGTAATGGTTCCTGTGGGCAATGGCGGCTGAGCAGGCCGGAGAGAACCACGGAGAGGAATGAGGTTTTAAGCAATACTTCCTGGTGGGTATGAAGGCATCAATGCCAGCTTTCACCCATGACGAGACCTCAGAGGCACAGTCATCAACTGATAGGTCAAACACTTTTCCCCAAGGGACGTCGCAGAGGAAATCGCGAAAGGCATCCCAGTCAGCTTTTTGGTAGAGGTAAGAGGTTCTATAAGTAGGGGGATCCTGTGGGGAGTGAGATTGGAAAGAAATACTGAGGGAGACTACAGCGTGGTCGGAGTTGCCGAGAGGGCAAAGCTGCGAGACTTGACAGGCGTCGGGCGCAGAGGTGAAACATATATCTAGCAGTGAGGAATGAACCGAGGGTGTGCTTGGGAAGCGAGTGGGGAAGTCCACCACTTGCGTAAAGGATTGGGAAATAGCAAAGTTCATGGCGTGAATGCCCGCCGAATCAGTAACAGCGTTTTCAAGCCACTCAGAGTGATGGGCATTGAGGTCTCCAAATACAAATATGTGGGCAAATGGGTGATAGGAAATAGCCTTATCTATGTCGTCGGCAATGCTATCTAGTAGGGAGCAGTCAGGAGAGGAGGGAGAACGGTAAAGGAAGAATAGGTAGCTAACCGAACTGAGGAGAGACAAGCGGAGACATATGTATTGGTGGTCAGTAGATTCGAGTGAAATCACCCTAGTTATGGGGAGGTGTTCGCTGACATAAACACCCAGCCCATGCATGTGGACAGTGGAATCCTTCCTTAAAAGGGGAAGATAACCAGGGATGAAGAGGTCAGAGGAGGGAATAGCTGAGTTGAGGTTAGTTTCGCAGAGCGCGAGGATGTCAGGGGACTTTTCATGCAGGAACGCTTCTACACTAGCAAAGTTAGTACGAATGCCTCGGATATTAGTGAAGGAGAGGTTAATGGGCTTAGGTGGTTTGGATTTAACTGGTTTAGGGTCATTTCTGATTTGTTTCGTCATGTTTTTTTTTATAGAAAGGGACCTAGGGTAGAGGACACAGGCGGTCATTACCCACGATCTGTGCCGGCAGGGAGACTGGCTAGGGCTGCAACAAGGTGTGGCCTCGGGGTTGCCCACCGAAAGCGCTTGCAGGGACACCTATCCATGCGCGACATGGCACTACAAGAACCCCGATATTATACAACTGTTGATCAGAGCAGCCGCTCTTGACGCTACGCAAGAGTTAGGGCTCCTAACTACCAGTCGGAAGCAGCAACCAGGAAACTGCCAACCCGATACCCTCACAGTGATGAGCCATTGCCACCAACCGGCCAGATCGCAGGAAACTCACGGAAGCACCAGTACCAAGGTCTGAAGAGAGAAAAGAGAAAACCGGAAACCACATCCTAAACAGGAAACAAGGAACGAGCCTCTACTCCAGTTCAATAGACGTGGGAGGAGTATAGACCAGGCGATAGTGTGACCTATCTACTCCTATTAAAAAAAAAAAAACGAACACGAACAACCTTTGAAAAAACACAAATTTACAAAGGTGGAGTTAACTAAGTTTTAACTTAGTTAAAGTCCAAATGAACTCCAAAAAAGGGGGGGGGGAAAAAACACAGATATAAAAAAAAAAAACAAAAAAAAAAACAAAAAACAAAAACAAATCGGTATACTCGTTTCGAAAAACCCTCCGAGTAAATACGCTGTAGGAAAAATGGTAATAAAAAAGAAAGAGCTAAGCACTTGAACATCAGTCAAAGTACGTAGCCCAAAGAAAAACCCCGAGACGAGTAACCTAAAAAAATTAAAAATAGTCCCCATTTTAAAATGGGAAATACTAAAAAGGTGCACAAAATTTAAAGCAGGCCAAAAATTTTGCAGATTGTGGGTGGATGAAAAGTTAGCCATAGCTTCATTAGAACCCACATATTGTTTGTTAAATTCCAAATCTGAGATTTTAAATAAACGTAAGCATAGAAAGCCGTGGCTGTTAAATTAGGATAAGATTTTCTATTGTCATCGTATGTTGTATTTACTAGTTTTTTTTTCTTAATAAAATGTTGCCTCCCCCCCCACTTGGTGTTTGGTGTTTTTTTTTTCGTTCACGTAGGTTTCTGAATTCCTTATATCTTGTCGCCATCTTTTAGTCAAACTTCCGGTTGAATATCCGGTTAGGAGAAACCTTGGTAGGTTCGTTGGCTCTTTAGGTTACTTTCTCTCTCTCTCTCTCTCTCTATATATATATATATATATATATATATATATATATAATCATTTGCAGACATGCCTGTTTTGCTGTATCACAGCTCTTCAATGCAGCTGGAGTATCCGTTTAGCTTCAAGCTGGGATCGAAGTCTGACTAATTTGTCATGAGATGGACATCTTACCCCTAAGCCATGTGCGCAAAGAAAGAGACAGGTAGCTTTCACAACAGGTTATTCACAGGATATAAACAAACCCCGGTGACTGAGAGCGGTCAATTTAATAGCTAAACCAAACTACGTTCAAGTCAGTAACCAAAGGACGTAGTGTAAAGCCGTTAGTAGTTACCATTTTACATGAAAGCTACCCATCTCTTAAATGCTCCCTCTCTCTCTCTCTCTCTCTCTCTATATATATATATATATATATATATATATATATTGTAATGGTTGTTACAATGGTTTATAAATTCATAGTATCACTACACAAAGATTTTTCCGCGTTTCGAAGCTTCTAAGTGCGCTTCTTATCGGGTGATAAGTTGAAATGGAATCCCGAAAATTTTTGTGTAGTCATACTATAAATTTATAAACCATTGTAACAACCATTACAATATAATGCTCTACGTTGTATCGGGCACTCTTTATGAAAGTAAATACATGAATAGTCGCTAAAAAAAACCTACGTGTTCTACAACTTTGTTACACTATATATATATATATATATATATATATATATATATATATATATATTCTTCATTTGTAAACGAGTTATTACGCGACCTAGGTTTCTACCATCTGGTGTCTTCTAGCGATTTTCAATAACTGATTTTACCGTTTACCTTGTTTTTAAGAACACCCACGTAACGGTGATTCTTTGCTGAATGCTCACGTAATGGAGAATTTTTGAACGCATGATTTTTTAAATTACAAGAAATTATAATGTTTTTATCCATGGTTCTATGAACCTAATAGGTATAATAAGGTTCATACAACTATAGGTATAGTACCTATTAGTTTCATATAGCTATGGATAAAAACGTTATAATTTCTTGTAATTTTAAAAATCGTGCGTTCAAAAATTCCCCGTTACGTGAGCGATCAAAAAAACCACCGTTACGAGAGCGTTCTTAAAAAAATGATAAAATCAGTTATTGCAAATCGGCCGAAGACACCGCATGGTAGAAACCTAGGTCGCGTATTAACTCATTTACAAATGAAGAATATTCAAAAGTTCTACAATATAATTGTATTGAACACTTTTTAATACAAATGTGTACTGGTCTAATCTCATGACCAAAAAGAAAGTAAAACAATCAATCAATCAAATTAATATTAAAATATTAAAAGTTCTTTTTAGATATTCTCCAATTTCATGGGTAATTCTTATTTCGCAGACGGAAAAAAAGCCTATTAAAAAAAAAGATGATTAACTTCTGTATCTTTTGGGTCTGACGAGCAACCTTTTTTCCGGCAGTGATAGATAGATAGATAGATAGATAGATAGATAGATAGATAGATAGATAGATAGATAGATAGATAGATATGACAGGCAGAGATAGATAGATAGATAGATAGATAGATAGATAGATAGATATGATATGACAGGCAGAGATAGATAGATAGATAGATAGATAGATAGATAGATAGATAGATATGACAGGCAGAGATAGATAGATAGATAGATAGATAGATAGATAGATATGACAGGCAGAGATAGATAGATAGATAGATAGATAGATAGATAGATAGATAGATAGATAGAGGTAAGTTTGATGACCTGGGTTTCACGCTTTTGGGATTGTCAAACAAATTGTTTTAATTTCTTATTTAAAATACTGGATATATGTAGAGATGCGTATATTGAAGAATTTTTGAGAAGGTGGGATAAACTTTGGGAGGAGTATTTGTTGTCGTGACGCCTTTTATGCAAACACAGACAAAAATTAACACTTGTACAACCACTGACGTGCGCAGAGACACACGCACACGCGAGCAAGACAACTGGGGCACACATAGGCATAAGTTCACATGAACGATATGAGGCTTAGCATATGTATGTATATGTGTGACGTTTTGCACATGCATACGCATTTAATTTTAGCTTGTGTATTTGCGTAAGTATATATCTAATTCTGTTTATATGTTCGTGCATTGAAATATGATTATGTCTGTTCCGACCTCATTCATTCAGGGCTGGTCACGTTATGAATTCGCTTTGACTGTATCCAATATGTAGCAATTTAGACTGTGTACAAAGCGAGCTTTAATATTTAACAGAGCAATTAACAAGTCGATAAAAGTTAAATTTCGTAATTTGTGTATGTATATACGCGTGGGTATATTAATCTGTATATGTGTCTGTTTGCCAGCATTTGTGAATATACTTGTCTATTTTGCCATGTGTGGTTATTTGTGTATGCGTTCTTTCTTTTCCGAGTTTAATTTTTTTTAATCATTTCATCCCAAGCAAGGCATTCTACTGCCACTATTGCGCAGGAGGGTTACATAGGGGAAAGTGATGAGAAAGAGTTTAGATATAGGAAATGTCAGAAGGAGGGTGACAGACGGGTAAGAATACCGAGGAAGAGGGTTGGGTAGATGGGAAGAGTGTTTGAAAGAATGGATACGAGTTGGTGTGTTAGGAGGTGTCTATTGACCTTACAGTTAAACTCCTGCAGATTGTAGCTGTCGGGGAAGAAAGTATGTGGAAGGGAATTCCACAGGCGGGAAGTGCGAGTAAAGAAGCGGTTGAAGTAGAAATTGCGGTTATATTTTATCGGTTTCACTGTAAAAAGGGTAGGACCTAGTTACTAATCTAGTATTTCGTGCAAATTTGTACCTAGGGGGCACCAGTGATCTAAGTTCATCGGAGCAGAAGCAGTGAAAGTATTTATAGGAGAGGCACAGGGAAGCCACGTCACGCCGGTGAGAGAGTGACTGCAGCCGGTCTGCCGAGTCGGTATTGATCACATTACAGGTTCTCCGTTGTATTTTGTCAAGAACCCCGAGAAGAATAACAGGGCAACCGACCAGATGTGACAGCAGTATTCAATACACGAGCGGATGGTAGATTTATATATGTGCAGGATAGATTCAGAAGAAAAAAACTTCCGGGCCCTGCACAGAGAACCGACTTTCATAGCAACGGATTTAGTAATGGATTCGATTTAGTGATTCCGCTTGAGGTACGCTGAGAGCGTGAGACCAAGGAGGCGTAGTGTTTTACTCTCTGGGAGGCAAGCCTGGTCCATGCTAATGGGAGGTAGGTGCGATTGTCTATGATGGTTAATTAGTAGCAGCTTTGTTTTGGAAGCATTAAAATTTACGAGCCATTTCTTACCCCAGTCCACTACGGATTGGAGGTCCTTTTCAAGCTCGTCAGCGAGTTTCGCTTTGTCGCCCACACCAGATTTTTGATCGAGGCGAGAGTAAACTGTGGTGTCATCGGCGTACATGCCTACTTGGGATCTTATGGCATCGGGGAGATCATTAATGTAGATCAGAACGAGCGTAGGACCTAGGATAGAGCCTTGAGGGACACCCGCGTTTGTATGGTAGTTTTTGGTGGATTGTCCGTTTAATACTACCTTCAATGTGCAGTTAGAGATGAATAACTGGATTAGGTCAAACAAATGTCCAGTTATACCATAGCACAGCAGTTTGCGTAGAAGGCCAGCATGCCAAACTCTGTCGAATGCTTTGGAGTTATCCAAGGCAAAGGTTCGGACTTGGCCATTCTTGTCGAGAGCTTTGTATATATACTCGGTGATGGTCGTTAGCATATCAGCAGTAGACCTGGTGAAGCAGAAACCATACTGTTTGTCCGAGAGGAGACAGTGGGCTGTGAGATGCTGAACCACCTCGGCGTTGATAATGGCTTCAAACACTTTCCCAAAGATCGGAAGAAGGCTGATAGGGAGGTAATTTGCGGGGTCCGAGGGTTCTCCAGTATTCTTAAATATTGGAACTACAGATGAAGACTTCCAACAGGCAGGAAAGCAGGAAGCAGATAGATAGAAGTTGTAGAGCTTAGAGGTTAGTATCACACAGGGCTAAGATATCAGGTGAGTTAGTTTGAAGGAATGATTCTACGCTGTAAAAGTTATTGCGGATACCTTGTATGTTTGTGAAGGAGACGCAGACAGGTTGGGCGTTTTCTGTATAGCTGGTTTAGTTTTGCTATTTTGCTTACTTGTTTTCATAGTGATTTAGTTAGATAGAGAAGTCTAGAGTAGAATCAGTCGGCCACTGTTTGCAGCATATGAAGGGTAGAGACTGGCGCAGCCTGCAACATAATGTGGCCTCGAGGTTGCCCACCGGAGGTTCATGCAGGGACGCCCGTCCACGCGCGATATGGCACTACTGGAATCCCGATATTATTCAACTGTTGATCAGAGCAGTCTCTCAAGACGCTATGCAAGAGTTCAGGCTCCTAATTACCAGTCGGAAGCAGCAACCAGAAAACTGCGAACCCGATACCCGAACCATTCAATTTAAAATATACCACATCACTTGACAAGACACAAGAAGTGTCGAAACAAAATTGCTACATTTGTAGTGACATTATAACATAATGTTATAATTTCTGAATGAATATTATATATATATATATATATATATAGTGTATCGAGGCAGCAAATAATTTTCTGAACATATACTGTTAAACATAAGAGACAATGAATGTCTACTATGTTTACTCATGAGCCGTTCTAAACATCGTATTTTGGCTTTAATTAAATTCAACTGAAATTAAAGCCATAATGCGATGTTTATAACGGCTCATGATTAACATAATTGACATTCATTGTCTCTTATATTTAACAGTATATCTTCAGAAAATTATTTGCTGCCTCGATACACTATATATATATATATATATATATATATATATATATATATATATATATATATTATAATCATATCGCCCCAAGGCATGTTACTGCCATTTTTTTCGCAGGGAGTTATATCGGAGGAAAGTTATGAGAATAAGTGAGAGGTTATAGGGGGGTGTCAGGAAGTGGGTAAGAGAAGGATGACAATACTGA
The DNA here is from genome assembly GCA_037127315.1 of Ascarosepion bandense. Lineage (NCBI taxonomy): Eukaryota > Metazoa > Mollusca > Cephalopoda > Sepiida > Sepiidae > Ascarosepion > Ascarosepion bandense. Next base: position 262,711 of record JBBBDQ010001658.1, on the reverse strand, counting down.
TGAGAGTGGAGTGGACGGAGAAGGGAGAGGGAATGTGTGTGATTTAGCTATTTTAAATGCCTTCTGTCTAGACTTGGTATCTTGAGTTCGGTTACTTACTCAGCGCCGTAGTGCAGCTTTCTTGCGCGTTTTGTGTAAATATTTTCATAGTAGCCGTTCTCTATGTGAATCACATTCACTAAGCTTAGTGCATTTACAAGATTTCCAGCTTGGGCTTACAGTTTCACTGTGTAAATCACTAGTATGAACATTAAGTTCTATGTTTATAATTTCTTCTCCCGTACATGATGAACATGTTTCTGGAGATTTCCCGCTGTCAGCTACGATCTTCAAAACTTTAACTTCAACGTCAATCTTCTTCATCTGTCTGTTTGGAAACCGTTCTTTTATTGTTCTGTCTTCTCTCTAACTTTCTCTCCGTCTCTTTGAATAATGTTGTGAGTATTAACTGCTTTATCACCTTGCTTGGAGTGAAAAGATTAAACAATTTGATCAAAAAATTCCAATTGTAAAACTGATTTAAATATTTGCGTGTGCATTCATTTTTAAACATATTGTTTCATATTAGCTCGGAACGAGAAACCGGAGGGCTGGATTCGAATTTCAATTAAATTCGTTGCATTTACTTACACCCAAGTACCCATGGGAAAGGTATTAATCCGGCTATTCTCCACCCAGCTATGGGTTAAATAGCAAGAGAGATTCTGTTCTATAAACAGAATGTAATGGCAACTTCTCCGGGATAATCTTCTACCCAGTCAGTCATGTTGTCTTTCTAGACGTGATCGCCCAAAGCGTGTATCACGTATGGCACTTAACTGACTGATTGAATGTAATAGTTGAAATCTTGATTAAGGCTTCTACTGGTCATAAAGTGGGGGGTCGGTTTTCTATTGTTATGAAGTAATATGCTGATCCCCCACTAATTACTACGCAATAATATAATACATCTCTTCTCCCTCTAGCTATGAGACAAATAACAGGACAGATTGGGGTCTATAGCCTTGGCTGGCAACCAGTCTACCGCAAAAAGCAATGGCAAACTACTGCGGGATAATCTTCTGCCCAGTCAGTCATGTCTCTTTCGAAACATGATCGCGTAAACGTGTATCACATATTGCATAACTGACTGACTGAATAATAAAAGAGATATGTGTTCTATTGTAATGAATATCGGCTCGTAAGGAGAAATAATAGAGCCGAGTTCGAATTCCAGTCGAATTCGTTTCATTCATTTATTCACAAATAAACTTGGGAAGCGTATTAATCTATCTATTCTCCCTCCAGACATGGGTTATATTGCAGGACAGGTTCTATAGCCTTGGTTGGGAACCAGTCTACTTCAAAAAGTACAGCGTGAAAATGTAGCAGTTGGATTCAACTATCAACTTACTGCGTGAAGATTTTTCTGCCTAGTCAGACGTGTAATTTTGTGCCCGTTGACTTGTTATGATTTTTTTTTCAAAAGTCATAGATTGAAACGAACCTGTTGGCAATCTGAAAGAATACTAGACGGTTATGAAAGATACCAAGACAAGATAGATAACTTTTTGTTGTATATTGTATGAATTTTGCTCTTGTGTTAATTGAAAAAAAATTCTCTATCAATATTGTAATTTTCATCCTTCATTTAACGAAAACGAATCAACCAATCAAATTTAAATCAAAAACACTTAAAATCAGCAGTTTTAAACATCAAAACTGTTGTTATTTCCGTATCTAGCTTCTTCTTCTTCTTCTTCTTCTTCTTCTTCTTCTTCTTCTTCTTCTTCTTCTTCTATGTGCCCTGTCCCTTCAGGACGTAGGCGATCATGGCCCTCCAATGTCTCCCTATCCCTTGTGGCTCTTAGTATGTTTGCTCCTGTTGCTCCTGGCAACCCCCGTTCCGTCATCCACCTGATCAGGCCCTGCAAATATGTTATCCGCTGCCTTCCTCTGTCTCTCCTTCCTTCTATCTGTCCAGTCAGTATCAGGTTCTCCAGGCTCTCCTTCCTCATTGCATGTCCCAGGAACTTCAGTTGTCTCTTCCTGATGCTCGGCATCAATTTCCTTTTTGTTGCCATTCTTTCTAACACCTCGTCGTTGCTTGTCTGCTCAGTCCACGATATCCGTAGTATCCTTCTGTAGAACCACAGTTCGGCCGCTTCCAGTTTTGTCCTAATTTTCGATGATATTGTCCAGCATTCACTGCCGTATTGAAGAACTGACATCACGTACCAGTCTAGTACTCTTTTCTTCGTTTCTATTGAGATTTTCCTGTGTGTTAGTATTTTGCGTATCTAGCTACAGCCCTTATAAATAATAATAGTACAATCCACACACGAATCGAATACAAATACGGGTCGAAATGACACCATTCAGAATATGTATGTACGTGTTATATGTACGTAATAAATTTCACGTATTCAAACGACACCAATTGGAAAACGCTAAGAGTAATTTTTCTCAATCTATACCTGAGGTAACAGTATAGTTCAAGGTCATCCGTTATTCAGCATCAACCTCGTCATCCTCATCATCCTCATCATCACCAGTCCCTACAAAACTTTTCAATCCACAGAGACAACCCGGGAGAAGAAAAAGCAAACTGATTCTTTTCTTCATGATACTTTCCGTGGGATTTCTGATAGCTTGACGGCGCTCATCTTCTCTCCAAGCTCTTGAGCAACAGCTAAATTCCACGCTACATAATGTTGGTTGCTCTCGGTTCTATAAACTAGACGCTCAGGCTTTGAATTCAGAAGCAGCCTTCTTCTTGACCACTTGCCCCCTTAGTACCTGGTGTATCCAGCTACTTCCCCATAGCCAAGAATTCTGAAGAGATGTCTTCATACCTTTCACAAGGGCATTAGCACGTAAGTGAATGCAATAAACTTGACTAGAATTCGAACTCGGATCTACGATTCCTTAACTGGAATGTTTTTTTCTTTAACGACTAATCTTTAATGTAAATACATTGTCCAGCTGGAAGATACGAGAAGGCCTTTTGGCAGAAGACTTGAATATGTCTCTATCTATGCCGTTTCCCTTACAGAAAGATAAGCTCTCGCAGTCACCAAGTAACGACAACAAAGTTATCCACCTAAGGCGATCAGTTAATTTCAGCCTGAAAGGAGAAATTACTCCAGACAAATCTTTCTCGTTTTCTCGATCTGTTTTTTTCTTTCTTTTTGTCTCTTATTGGCCAAGCAATGAGAAATCCTGTAGCCCACGTAAAGAATTATGATGGCGTAAAGTTTTAATCCAATGTAATAACATGATTATAGTAAATCAAATCCAAAATTGTCCCGCTGGCCTTCAATGTTTCGATCGTTTTAATCTACGGAGTTCTTGTATGTATACATGCGACAAAGTGTGGCGTCAATTCTATAGTGATTACTAGCATGATAACCTGGCGTTGCCCGTGCAACTCAGAACATTTTAGTGGTAGGAGAAGATGCTAATGAGAGGAGTAGATGGAAATGAGAAACATAAAAACTATTACGCTCTCAGTTCTGAAATTTTCGAAGAATATTTAAAAATGTAGACATTTAATTTTAGAGGGAAACGTTACATTAATGCCACACGAATTACAGACAGTTGATTTCCTGCATGAAATATTTAGCGAAAAAAAAAAGGTTTAGTTTTTTTTAATTTTATTTTCTGAAGTATGAAATATTAAATCTGAAAAAAAGAAATTAACCATTGGTAAGTTTTTTTTACATATTTTGTTTTTGTTTGAAAATAAACTTTTTTTAATAAAAAAATATTTTAGTCGCGTTTGACACGTGTGATTTGATTTATGTGACGTAACAGAACTCACAGATTGCCTTTTATTATCTTTCGTGCCAACGTCCAAAGAGTCTGAGCTCCAGGACCATGAAATAGTTTTAAAGCTTTCATTACACCCGAGCAACGCCGGGCTATACTGCTATATATATATATATATATATATATATATTAAAAAAGGGAACAATTTTCAATAATCTTGAAATTATTACGAACTTTTCTTCTCATCTTGGTTGATATTGGTGTTATAATAGACACTAAGTTGTGTCTATTATAACACCTATATCAACCAAGATAAGAACAAAAAATTAAAATAAATGCAAATTATGACAAGTGGTACGAACCCACTAACATAATCCAGTTGTCAAAATTCATCTGACACTGAATATAAAAGGCTCCAAAAATACAACAGTAATCGGATGTCTAACTGTACTGACAGCTGTGATACAGCGAAACAGATATATATATATATATATATATATATATATATATATATATATATATATGTATATGTGTGTGTGTGCGTGTGTGTGTGTGTGTGTGTGTGTGTGTGTGTGTTTAGGCAGCAAATTTTCTTTTAAACATCTCAGATTAAATAAATTGCCAACACAGTGTTTGCTTATTTGTAATAAAATCCGTTCATGCTCATAGAAAATATTTCTCCTATTATAATCAAAAGATGTCATAAATGAGTTGTAATTTTGACAGATGTTATTTTCATTCATTTCTTAAGGTACACATGTACTTTCAATCTCTTTCCGATACCATCTTCAGGAGTGTGAGTTATGGTAACAAATGTAACGGAAAAATGTTTTGCTAAAAATTGCTGTCGATTATTTTCTTGCTTAAAATAAAAATTAAAAAATTGCAATTTATTTAATCTGATATATATATATATATATATATATATATATATATATATATATATATATATATATATTAATGCATGTTTCATTAAATAATATAGACAAGTTTTGTCTATTTTATGTAAATGTTTTCCATATTCTCTGATAAGCTTAATAGCATTATCATTAAATGAAGAAAGAAAATTACAATATTGATACATAATTTTTAATATTCTCATTTGAGCTTTCGGCTAACAGAATTCGTATTATTAGAAATTATGTATCAATATTGTAATTTTTTTCTTCATTTAATGACAATGCTATTATATGAAAAAATTTTACATAAAATAAATAGACAAAACTTGTCTCTATCATTTAAGGATATATGCATTAATGAAGAAATGCTGCCTAAATACAATATATATATATATCAATTCTTTATTCAAATACATATGTGTGTGTGTGTGCGTGTGTGTATGTGTGTGTGGAGCGAGAAATATCAGTTGTTTGTAATGCAAATTCTAATCTCTTATATCGTTATATTGATGAATTTTGAAAATACTATGGGCAGAACATTTGAGTAACGAAAACGCTTACAGTTTTTAGAAAGAAACAAATATGATTTTTGACGACACATAATAAAGACGTGCCTTGTTGTGCAGTGGATATTGGCTCGGAACGAGAAATCGGGGAGCTGAATTCGAATTCCAATTGAATTCCTTTCATTCACTTACGCCCAAATACCCTTGAGAAAGGTATTATTCCGACTCTTCCCTCTATTTATGGGTTAAATAACAGGACAGATTGGATTCTATAGCCTTGGTTAGCAACCAGTCTACCGCAAAAAGTAATGGCAACCTACTGCGGGATAATATTCTGCCCAGTCAGTCATGTCTCTTTCGTGACATGATCGCCCAAGCGTGTATCATGGCGTTTGACTGATTGAATAAAGAAAGAAGTATTTAGAGAATTTAACATACGTGGGATACCGAATGCAGAAGGAACGTTACTAAACATTTTTAATTGAATTTGAATTTAAATTTTTAAGTTTAAATTTAAATTTGAATTTAAATTTTTGAATTGAATTTGAATTTAAATTTTTAAATTTAAATATAAATTTAAATTTTTGAATTGAATTTGAATTTAAATTTTTAAATTTAAATTTAAATTTGAATTTAAATTTTTCAATTGAATTTGAATTTAAATTTTTAAATTTAAATTTAAATTTGAATTTAAATTTTTCAATTGAATTTGAATTTAAATTTTTAAATTTAAATTTGAATTTAAATTTTTGAATTGAATTTGAATTTAGTTTTTAAATTTAAATTTAAATTTGAATTTATATTTTTGAATTAAATTTGAATTGTTTAAAATGAAATTTGAATTTTCCGAGTAAATAGATGGTAGAATAAAAGTAAGGAGTGGTGTTAAAGGGGCTCGGCAAAAAACAAAAAGTTTTGGAGTTCCATCTTCATCTAAGTTCTGACAAGACAAGGCATCCAAAAGAACTGTATAGTGTTTGAGCGTTATGGTAACTTTAACAAATCTGTATTCATTTCAGTGTAAAAACTATCAGTCAGTTGTCAAATATATTAAAATTCTCATCGTTATTAGTGTATAGTTGTGAATTCTACTCGGCAACAATGTCTCAAGTCGGGAGATTTTAGGTTTTTAAGGGAACCACATCTTAACAGGCGTTTTTTAGAGCTTTATCCAGAATTTGATTGGTATTATCTATAAAGCTTCTAGCTATGCGAGAATAGTGAACATCTAAATAAAAAAAACACTATGAAATATACGAGGATCATTTAATAATTAAGGTAAATTTTTCGGTATAAGGATTTCTAATCCAGATAGAAGCTTACTTTTTTTTATTTTTCATCGTAATCTCCCAGCAGTGTCACACACTTTTCCCATCTGTGCACAAGCTTCCATATTCCCTTAGCGTCAAAATCTTTGGACTGATGTCTCAGCCAATCGCTCACAGCACTTTTGACTTCATCGTCACTTTCAAACTTCGTGCCTCTCGTTAACGCTTTCAAGGGACCAAACAGGTAAAAGTCTGAAGGTGCAAGGTCTAGGCTGTAAGATGGATGAAGGAGCAGTTCCCATCCCAGTTTGTGCTCTGCAGTAAGCATCTTTGACACCGACCGGTAACTGACCTTCGAGTAGGCAAGGTCATCATGGACAATTTTGTGTGCTGTTCTCATAGATAAGTTCTTGCAATGTCATCTACTGTCACCCTTCTGTCAGACTGAATGAGATCATTGACTGATTTGATCACCTAAGGAGATTTAACTTCTGTCTCTCAAGCCTGTCTTCATCCTCAACACTGCTCCATCCTTCTTTATACAATTAAGCCCACTTGTAGACATATTTTGGGTGAAACAGGTGGCACCATACACGGCTGACATTCTCCTATGAATTTCAACTGGTTTGCACCCTTCAGCAAACAAACACTTGATAACTGACCTCTGTTCAATCCTAGAGAATGTTTCTTGGTCGACGATTTTTGTTAATCTCCAAAACTCTCAAAGTTTTTTTCAATCTACTAAAAAATTAAATACCTTTAAAATAGAAGTAAAGGAAATAAATAAAAAGGTAAGCTTCTATCTGTATTAGAAGTCCTTATACCGAAAAATTCACCTTATTTATTGAATGACCCTCGTAGAAGTCCTTATACCGGAAAATTCACCTTATTTATTGAATGACCCTCGTAGCAGTCCTTATACCGAAAAATTCACCTTATTTATTGAATGACCCTCGTAGAAGTCCTTATACCGAAAAATTCACCTTATTTATTGAATGACACTCGTTGAAGTCCTTATACCGAAAAATTCACCTTATTTATTGAATGACCCTCGTTGAAGTCCTGATACCGAAAAATTCACCTTATTTATTGAATGACACTCGTAGAAGTCCTTATACCGAAAAATTCACCTTATTTATTGAATGACCCTCTTAAAAATTTATTATATAAATACCAGCAATTTATTTTCATATGAAAAATAACCAACAATACATATTTATATTAAAATTACTAACAATACAGTTTTAAAGCAAAATGAGCAGCAGTACATTTTATAGTAGAAATATGAAGAATACATTATAGAGCATAATGACCAACAACAACGATGCGCGTTGTGGTGCAGTGGATATCGACTCGGAACGAGAAATTGGTGAGCCGAGTTTGAATTCCAGTTGAATTCTCTGCATTCTCTTACGAATAAGAAGGGAATTAATTCCTATATTCTCATCAGTTATGGCTTAAAGAACAGGACTGACTGGATTCTATATCCTTGGCTGGCAACCAGTCTATTGCTAAAAGTCATGACAAACTACAGAATAATCTTCTGCTCAGTCAGTCATTTCGCTTTTGAGACATGATCGCCCAAGCGTGTATCATATATGGCACTTAACTAATTGACTCACTGACCAACAACAAATTTTATCTATAGCTGAAAACACGCAATTGCGTTCAAAATATATTTACGTGAGGATTTAAAATTGTGTTCAAAATATTTAGATTTCGGCATTAAATAACCCATAAAGTTGAAATGCCGCTAAATAAAATCAACCAACCAACATCTACTTTGCCACAGATGAAAAGCTATTCTACTCGCATTTCCATTACTAATCTATTGAAGAGATATTAATGACGGATATTAGCTGTTAAGGCCTGAACGAGTGGAGTGAGGTGACTAGAGTTTTAGGTAATGAACCTTTACAGGTTGATTGCTATTTTTATTGACATGTAACACAATTCAAATTGATCATCGTTTGCTTTCTCCATAGCCCTTAAATTATTTTTAACTGGGGTGCTCGACCTTTTCACTACCTTTTTTCACAAAATGTGCTAGACATATATCAATTTCGTTTCACACTTGAGCGCTTCTTCTGCTTCTATGTGTCATGTCCCTTCAAGACGTAGCCGATCGTGGCTTTCCACGTCTCCCTATACCTGGTAGCACTTAGCATTCTTTTTTTCTCTTACCCCACGTTGCCATCCACCTGCTCAGGCTCTTCAAATATGTTATACGCTGCTTTCCCTTGTCTCTCTTTCTCTCTATCTGACCTGTGAGTATCAGATTCTCCAAACCTCTTTTCCTCATTACATGTCAGCTGTATTTTCCAGATGCTCAGTATTAATTTTATTTTCGTTTCCGTCCTTTATCAAACCTCATCATTGCACACATGCTCTATTCCATATTGGCAGCATCCTTCTGTAGAACCACATTTTCTTCAAGTTGTTCTTTCAAGTCACTCTAAGACATGTAGCATATTGCAAACCGAAAGGCTTCATTTTACGGATTGAAGGAAAGCAAGATGAAATTTGAAAAAATCAACAGAAATATCTTATACAGCATTTCCGCTTCAAATTTGTGCAAGAGTTGTGAGTAAAAATATAATATCTCTAAACATGTCTGACAATCGGGATAGAAGACAACTTCCACCTGGACAATTGTCCCCATAGAATATAACACTGCCGCCGGACAAGGAAAAAGGCAATGTATTAAGATTTTTTACTTTTAATTCAATAAGATAAATTTCTAAAAGCCATCTTGAATATCATGGCGTGCAAAATCGTATGATACCAGCGTTGGCATTCACTAATACGCATAAAATGCCTGATACATTTGCGACACTGCAAGATTTGATCACCTGATGCTGATCCAATCATAGACCATAAAGTGACTGATGCATTTGTGCCACTGCAAGATTTGATCACCTGATACTGATCCACTCATAGACTATTTCGAAGACACATATATTAGCAGAAGATATCGACATAACAGGCAAGCTGTGCGTTTCCCCGTTAGCATGTGAACTTTTTTTTTTTTAATCACTTAATCCCAAGCAAGGCATTCCACTGCCACTATTGTGCAGGGGATTACATAGGGGAAAGGGATAAGGAAGAGTGGTTAGCTATAGGAAATGTGAGAAGGTGGGTGATAGATGGGTAAGGATACCGAGGATGAGGGTTGCGTAGATGCGAAGAGTGTTTGAGATAATGGATGCGAGTTAGTTTGTTAGGAGGTGTCTATTGACCATACATTTAAACTCCTGGAGATTGTAGCTGTCGGGGAAGCAAGTATGAGGAAGGGAATTATTTCTGATCCTATAGCTGAAGATTTACTTCTCACCGACAAGTACGTGGAAGGATAGCATAACCACGTACATTACTTACTTCCAACGGAATATATGAAAATTTATTGAAGTGTTGAAGAGGACGCAGGTTGCAGACAACGCCGCCTAATCGGAAACATTTTCAAAATAGCAAATATTGTAGAAAACTACAAAAAACACTATGTACATGAGATTTGGAAATGAATAGCTTATAATTTACAATTTCAGTTGAATAATTAAAGTAATAAAAGATATAAAACATTATTGGGTGATAAAGAGATATAACATGAAAATATAACCCTAATTAGTTTTATTAATTAGTTTTATTAATTAGTTTTATTAATTAGTTTTATTAATACATCACTCAATAAATCCCGGGATTAACTAATAAAACGACACCTTTTAGACAAAATTCGACTTTATTTATCAACATAGTCTCTTTCTATGATGATACACTGATTCCAACGTTTCTCTAACAATTCGATGGCTATTTTGTAGAATGATTTCTCTTTGGCCTCAAAATACGGAGTAAGATCTCTTTCCCTCTAGCATAATTTTGAGGTCTGCTAACAGCCAGTGGTGGCTGGAGACCAGATCTGGAGAATTGGGTGGATGCTGAAGCAATTCGAAGTGCAATTCATGTAGTTTTACCATCGTTGCAATCGACGGTGCTTTGTCTTTTTTTTCTTCATTTGTGGCCATCTTTTGTGATTTATTCCTTCAAACGCACCAATAATGCTATATAATATTCACTATTGATGATTCTTCCTTTCTCAAGGTAATCGATGAACAAAATACCTTGTGCATCCAAAAATACGGAGGCCAAATCCTTGCCAGCTGATATTTGCGTCTTTGCTGCTCTCGACTCATCTGAAAGCCCATTTGACTCTGAAGTGAAGTGGTGGTTCCATGTTTTATCCGTTGTCACATATCTAAGCAAAAACCCCTTGTTGCGTTGAAACAGTTGCAAACAAAGCTCTGAATCCTCGACGCGTTGTTGTTTTTGATCGACAGTGATCAAACGAGGCAACTCCATGACAAATGTTCATGCAAAACAGTGAATACACTGCCTTCTGATATGTTCAGCTTCTCTGCTATCTCACGCAACTTCACTTTACGATCGGCCAAAACGAGTTTGTGGATTTTTTGGAGGTGTTTTCCGGGAAAACTGCCAATTTGGGACAACCTAAGCGTTCACCATCATTCGGTTTTTTTTTGTTTGTTTGTTTGTTTTTTTTTAATCATATCACCCCGAGCAAGGCGGTAACGCCACTGAAGCGCAGGGGGCTACGTAAGAATGAAAAGCTTGGAAAAGAGAAAGCCGGAAACCACATCCTAAGCAGGAAACAAGGGATGAGCCTCTTCACCTGTTCAATAGACGTGGGTTGAGTGTGAACCGTGCGATAGTTTAGTCTATCTACTCCAATTGAAGAAAAAGAGAAAAAAATAATAGAGTGAAAAGATTGGAAAAGAGAAAGCCGGAAACCACATCCTAAGCAGGAAACAAGGGATGAGCCTCTTCACCTGTTCAATAGACGTGGGTGGAGTGTGAACAGAGCGATAGTTTAGTCTATCTACTCCAAGTGAAGAAAAAGAGAAAAAAAATAAAAGAGTGAAAAGATTGGAAAAGAGAAAGCCAGAAACCACATCCTAAGCAGGAAAAAAGGGATGAGCCTCTTCACCTGTTCAATATCTGTACGACCGCGTTTAAAGTCAGTATACTAATTCTTAACCGTTGTTTCCGGCGGAACAGAGTTTGAAAAACAGTTATCAAGCCATTGCTATGATTGAACAGTAATTTACCAACAGAAAGCAATGTTTTATCAACACACGAAATTGAGATTTTTCTATTGTTTTGAAAATTTGCAACAGTAGCTTCACTTAACTGGAATTTGTAAACTAATAATCCGACTGGGCCCAAATTTTGTCATGTTCTATTTGAATATTAGTACTTTATAAAAATTATATAGATTTTTTAATATTGGCTCCGTCTATATGTTAGGCTCGGGACATATTGAGTGTTGTGTTATTTTTTATAACAAGTTGAATTTTCTCTTAATGGGGAAAAGTGTCCGGGAAGCATTTGTTCTATGGAAGCAGTTATCCAGGTTTTTTGATATCCTGATACATAGCACATCTCTCCAACATTTACTCGTAAGATTTGTTTGTCAATTTCATTATTGTTTTTTCAATGAACACCAAGGGTGATTTTGAAACACCAAAACAATATCAGCCCAAACCATGTTCTGAACTTTTTAGAAATAGTTCCTAGTCAGTCAGTTTAGGTGCCATACGTGATACACGCTTGGGCGATCATGTCTCGAAAGAGACATACTGACTGGGCAGAAGATTATCCCGCAGTAGGTTGCCATTGCTTTCTGCGGTTGCCGACCAAGGCTATAGAACCCAATCTGTCCTGCTATTTAACCCATAACTGGAAGGAAGAGACGGATTAATACCTTTCCCAAGGGTATTTGCGCGTAAGTGAATACAATGGATTCAGCTGGAATTCGAACTCGGCTCCCCGGTTTCTCGTTCCGAGCCGATATCCACTGTACCACAACGCACATCCCTAGTTCCTAGTAAAGGAGTGCAAACAAAACCTCTTCAGAACCAAACGAAAGTTTTGTCCGCGACAGGGTTGCATTTCCTTCAACCTTTGAGAACAGTCGCTCATTATTGTTGTAGCACCTAATTTCCTTTATATAATCATCGTTAGTGACATGTCTTACATATCCAGATATTTTCCACCACTTACAGGCTTCTTTGTGATTTTCTATTCACCTTTTCCTTGGCGAATTCAAAGAATCTTCTAATATGAACAGAACAGATGCTTTCGAATTTGTAAGCTTGTTTTCCTGCTCATAAGGTTTGTCTTGTACAATATAAGTTAATGGATTATTTTGAATATCCAACTATTTTGACACCTTCAACAGGCTTATTTCTTTTGCGTAAATTATATGAAATATCAAATTCTTTTGCAAACATTCCTCATATTTCTTCAAGGTTTTCTATTCACCCTCATCTTGACAGTTTTAATGAGTCTCTTTGTAAGAATTGTGCGGTTTTTTTTTCGGTTTTGTTACATTTTTTTTCTTTCAGTCAGTTAGTTAAAAGCCATACGTGATACACGCTTAGGCAGAAGATTATCCCGCAGTAGGTTGCTATTGCTTTCTGCGGTAGACTGGTTGCCAGCGAAGGCTATAGAACACAATTTGTCGTATTAAATATTAGTATAGTATGGTATTTGGCTTACGGCCATATCACGTTGAATACACCAGTTCTCACCGAAGTTAAGCAACGTTGTGTATGATCAGTACTTAGATGGGTGACCGCTTGAGAATACAAGGTGCTGTAAGTGTTTAGTGACGGATGTGCCTTGTGGTGCAGTGGATATCGGCTCGGAAAGAGAAATCGACGAGCCGAGTTCGAATTCTAGTTGAATAACCTGCATTCACTTAAGCACTGGTATCCTTAGGAAAAGGTATTAATCCATTTCTTTCCTCGAGTTATGGGTTAAATAACAGAGTAGAACTTGGGGACCCTACCATTAAAAACAAATCCCAATGAATCTTGATACTCGAAAAGAAAAAAGTATTACTAGACACAAAACTTATATAAAAACAACAATAAATTGTTGAAAGAAAAGGTATTACCAGCAATAAATAAATAAAATTTAGTTGGCAATAAATGATCCGCCGAGATTGATATGCCATAAAACAAAACAACCAACTAATATTATTTGTGCGTATGTGAATGCGAAGAATTCAACACGGCTCCCCGCTTTGTCGTTCCGAGTCGATATCCACTGCACCACAGCGCACATCTCACCTTAGAGTCAGTCAGTCAGTTAAGTGCCATACGTGATACACGCTTGGGTGATCATGTCTCGAAAGAGGCATGACTGACTGGGCAGAATATTATCCGGCAGTAGGTTGCCATTGCTTTCTGCGGTAGACTGCTTGCCGACCAAGGCTATAGAACCCAATCTGTCCTGTTATTTAACCCATAACTGGAGGGATGAGACGGATTAATACCTTTCCTAAGAGTATTTGCGCGTAAGTGAATGCAATGAATTCAGTTGGAATTCGAACTCCTTTCCTTTTCAAATCTTTTGCCAGCTTTATCATGCATCTTCGTGATTTTCCTATCGCTCTCATCTTGGCGGATTCAGTGAGTCTACTAATACAAATTGATTGGTTTGCTTGCAAATTTGGTCATTTTATACTAGTTTTATATTTTCTCTTACACAACCCACTTTTAAATAAAACTCCAGTAATTAACGTTTTCATCCCGAATGCTTTTAAGATTGTTTTCCTACAGTTGTCATTTCTCTTACACGATTCTCAGGAGTGAACTGCTTAAATATCCAATTATTTTGACATGTTCTTCATGATTCTTCCTAGTTTTTCTCTTTACAAATTTTTATGGAATTAAATGAGTCCCTTCAGTATTTACATTATTTGGACTACTGTCCTCATCTTTGTTGCCATTTGTACGACGTTTCGGCAGATATAGACTCCAGCCTTTTTCAGTTGCTAGGACTTTCGAACCGAACTCTTTATTACAATCACTGGGGTATATGATGTTCATTCCTTGCGTAGATTCTCTTCTGGCAGACATGAGTTATCTCCCTTTACGCAAGGGATGAAGATAATAAACGGTTTGTTTTTTTGCGAATTTGGTAAGCTTGATTTCTTTTTCTTGAGATTTCTCTTGCAAAAATCCTTCATAGTGAACAATTTTAAATATCCAATAGTTTTGCAAGCTTCCCCAGGCTTCCTCGTTGTTTTGTCATCACTCTCCTTTTGGCGGATTCAATGGGACTCGTTGTTCGAACTGAACAGTTTCCTTCCGAATTTGGTAAGATTGTTTTCCTACTAATTAAAATTCTACTGTAAAACTCTCATTAGTATCCTAGCTTAAACATACACAACTGTTTTCTAACTTCCTCATGCATCTTCGCAATTTTCTCTTCAACAAATTCTAAGTGAGTTCAACGAGGTTCCTCGTACAAACTGACACTGTATTTTTTCGAATTTTGTGAGGTTGCTTTCCTACTCTTGTAATTTCAACCCCTAGTAACCTGTCTTAAATATTTTAATATTTTCTCACCTTTCTGAGGTTTCGTTAAATTATCTTCAACCACGTCTTCGGTGGATTCAAAAAGTCTGTTGGTACGATCTGAACGTTTTTCTTTACGAATTTGGTGAGGTTGTTTTCTTTCTGTTAGATTATTTTTCCAGGCATTCAAAACAATTTTTTCTTCATACATCCCATTGTTTTACAGTAATTTTTCTTATCAGCCATTAGCAATGCCACTATGTTAAATGATTTTGTTTGAGCCGCCATATTTACGTAAACTTTAAGTAAAGCAAGTAATAACTAGAAAGCCTTATGCAAAGTTTGAAAATATTTTTATGAATAGATTAGTTTTTTTTGTTTCACACTACAAAAAAAAAACAAATGGTAGAAATCACACATAAGAATAAGGTGTAACATGTAGTGATACTGATAAGTTTATTTATCTGATATTTTTTAGACCAAAAGTTCAACAGACAGTGATATTATCAGCCCACTCAGTGAATGCCTAATGTTAACTGTTTGTAAACACCTGTTGAAAATATTAAACATCATATTTTCTAAGGGGTTTAGCAAAATTAATTCTAATATAAACAAACTAAGTACTTAGCTTCCTGCGATTATGACTATCACCAAGTCAATCCTTATTTATCGTAAATATTGATAATTTCTATGATGTAATTATTTGTTTCGGGGACAGGTATATATTGGTCAGTCATATTTGTCTCTAAGCATTATTTACAATATCCGGCGATAGGTAAATATTGGTGTTTAAATTTGCTTCTAGAAGTATCTATTTGGTTCGAGGATAAGTAAATAATGGTCGTTTAGATTTGTTTGTAAAAATATTTACTTGGTTTGGGGATAGGTTAATATTAGGTGTTCTTATTTAAGCCTCTGTGTATTATATACATGGTTCGAGGATAAGTTAGTTTAATTTAATAATTTAATAATAATAAGATGATATAATTTAATACATTCACAGCTTCTGCTCCGATGAACTTAGCTTACTGATACATCCTATACATAAGTTTACTCAAGCCACAAGATTAGCAACTAGGTCCCACTCTTCTTAATGTGAAACCAATAAATTGTAAACGCAAATTCTACTCAACCAGCTTCTTTTCTCGCACTTCCCGCCTGTGGAATTCTCTTCCATTTACTTGCTTTCCCGACAGCTACAATCTCCAAGAATTTAAATGTAAAGTCAATAGTCATCTCTTATCTCACTAACCTGCATCCTCTCTCTCTCTCTCTCTCTCATGCTCTTTTCTCCGTCCACTTCACTCTCATCAGTATTCTCCTCCTTCTCTTACCCACTTCCTGACACACCCTGTAACCTCTCAGTCTTTCTCATAACTTTCCTCCTATGTAAACCCCGGAAAAACAGTAGCAGTAAAATGCCTTGCTTTGGGCGATATGATTATAAACAAAGCATCTATCTATCTATCTATCTATCTATCTATCTATCTATCTATCTATCTATCTATCTATCTATCTATCGTCTGTTTTGATCTATCTCTCGACATATTTAAGACATTGAAAATGTAAAGTCAATAACTATCTCCTATCTCACTAACCTGCATCCCTTCTCTCGCATGCTCCTTTTTCCTTCCACTCCACTCTCATCAGTATCTTATCCTTCTCTTACCCACTTTCTGACACCCTTGAACCTAGCACTCTTTCTCATAACTTTCCTCCTATGTAACCCCCTGCAAAACGGTGGCAGTAAAATGCCTTGCTTGGGGTGATATGATTATAAAAAAAGTAGTTGTTTTTTATATTTGTTTCTACAAGTATTTACTTGGTTCGAGGATAGGTAAATGTTCGCCGTTTATATTTTCTCCTACATGTATTTACCTGGTTCGAGGATAGATATGTAATGGTCATACATAATTGAGTCTTTATATATTATTTCCTTAGTAAGGGGATAAATAATTATTGTGGTTTATATTAGTAACTACAAGTACTTATTTAACATGCCTTTCTTTTGAGGTGTCTTCAATCTGCTGGGAGTGAGGAAATTGTATTTTATTCCCAGACATGGCTCGTAAAATGTAATGCTTCCAAAACAAAGCTGCTCTCTATTAATCATCATAGACAAGCGCTCCTAACCCCCACCATTAGCATGAAACAGGCTTGCCTCTCTGAGAATAAAACACTACGCCTCCTTGGTCTCACACTCTCAGTGGACCTCAAGTGGAATGACTAGATCAAATCCATTGCTAAATCCGCTGCTAAGAAGGTCGGTTTACTGTGCAGGGCCACGAAGTGTTTCCCGTCTGAGTCCATCCTGCATATATATAAATCTACCATCCGCCCGTGTATTGAATACTGCTGCCACGTCTGGTAGGGTGCCCCTGCTGTTCATCTCGGGGTTCTTGACAGAATCCAACGTAAAATCTGTAATGTGACAGATACCGACATGGCAGCTCGGCTGCAGTCGCTATCTCACCGGCGTGACGTGGCTTCCCTGTGCCTCTTCTATAAATACTTTCACGGCTTCTGCTCCAATGAACTTAGATCACTGGTGCTTCCTATGTATGAATTTACACGAGTTACTACATTAGCAACTAGGTTCCACCCTTTTACAGTGAAACCGATAAAATGTAACCGCAATTTCTACTCTAACAGCTTCTTTTATCGCACCTGTGGCATTCCTTTCCATATACTTGCTTCCCCGACAGCTACACCCTTCCAGGAATTTAAATGTAAAGTCAATAGACATCTCCTATCACACTAACTCGCATCCATTCTATCAAACTCTTTTCCCATCTACCACACCCCCATCCTCGGTATCTATTACCCTCCTCCTGACTTTTCCTATAACTAACTTCTCTTTCTCATCACTTTCCTCTATGTAACCCTCTGCGCAACAGTGGCAGTAGAATGCCTTGCTTAGGGTGAGAAGATTTTAAAAAAAAAAAGATATTACTTTTAATTTGTCATTAGATGAAGTTCTAAGGACTGATCCATCTGCGTAACAGCAGAGACAGGCAGCTTCCACAAAAGGTCATTCACAGAATGGAAACAAATCCCGGTGACTGAGATCGTTCAATTTGATAGCTGAATCAAACTGTGTTCAATTAAGTAACCAAATAACGTAACGTAAAGCCATAAGTAGTCACCGTTTTACATGAAATCTACTCCTCTCTAAAGTGGTCTATCTACCAGCGAGAACATAATTATATATATATATATATATATATATATATATATATGCAGGTTTCATTGAATAATATAGACAAGTTTTGTCTATTAATTTTGTGTAGGATCCGTTCATACCGTCTGATATACTTGATGGTGATGTCGTTAAAAGACAACAAAAAATCACAGTATTTGTTGAATTTTTTATCGGGTCTAAGCTTTCGGCTCACATAAGCCATTATCAAAGAGTAAATAATAACACACAGTAAACATAGAACATTTAAGCTATTAACAATAAAGATAATTGAATTGAAAATATAAGTCCATCCCTACCGTGGATAAAAAATTCAACAAATACTGTGATTTTTTGTTGTCTTTTAACGACATCACCATCAAGTATATCAGACGGTATGAACGGATCCTACACAAAATTAATAGACAAAACTTGTCTATATTATTCAATGAAACCTGCATTAATGAAAAAATGCTGCCAAAATACACACAATATATATATATATATATATATATATATATATATAGAAAGAGAGAGAGAGAGTAAGAAAAAAAGAAAGCAAGAGATGTAATAATGTTAAAACCTAGAACGGAGAGGATAAGCCAAATAAATTTATTTAATATATATTAAAGAGATAGAAACATTCAGTGATCTCAATGAGTAGTATTCAGAGCAATATGATATCTTCTATGTGCCCTACATACAGGACGTAAGCGATTATCCCTGGTGGCTCTTAGCTCACTTTCTCCTGTTACACCACACAACCCTCGTTCTGTCAGCCAACTGATCAGGCCCTTCAAATCCGCTGCTTTCTCTCGTCTCTTTGTCCATCTATCTGGCCTGTTAATATCAGAGTCTCCAATCCAACCTTCCTCATTGCATGTCCCAGGAACTTTAGCTGTCTCTTCCTGATGCTCAATATTAATTTCCTTTTCGTTTACATTCTTTCCAAAACCTCACCATTGCTCACAAATAGGAAAAACTTAACAAATAATATGTCAGACCAAATTAAATGGAGTCTCTATATATTATATACATATTTTTCCTATCGACCAATAATTGTTGTTTATATTTGTTTAAATTGTTTGCGGATAGATAACTATTAGCCGTTCATATTGTGTCTGTGATAATGCATTGTTTTTTTTTTCTTTTATGCATATGATATTGATCTGAATAATCCCCACTGAGCTCTCTCTAATTTGCGGTCTGGTGTAATGGCTAGCAAAACCGTAGCCGTCAAAATGAATTATAGTTTATAACCACCTTGGATGATACGTTAAGTTTTTCCATTATATATATATAGCATAATGATAATTTACGTATACTGTCTTAATATGTATAGAAAAAACTACTAAAAAGTTGTAAGTTAAAAATGTTTTATTGACAGTATTTTCAAATAAATACTGTCAAAAATACATTTTTAACTTACAACTTTTTAGTAGTTTTATATATATATATATATATATATATATACGCATCGCTCATTCCGAAATGAAGTAGAGCACTCTGGTTATTGGTATACTATGGTATAATGATAATGTATACGCTAAAAAGTCTACCTTCTTCTACCGGGCGCTCATAGCCCAGAGGTAGAATCGCCGACTGACGCCAATTCGGTCGGGTTTCAATCCTGGGTTAAAAAGCAATCGGAGTCTAACCATACTGATGAGCTGTGATACAGCGAAACAGATCTGTCTGCAGATGACATTATATATATATATATATATATATATATATATATATAGAGAGAGAGAGAGAGAGAGAGAGAGGTGTACGTTTGTGTCTATTGGAGAACTTGTTCCATATTGCGCACTCCATGGAAAATTCAACCTTCTTTTTGGATTTAATGTCATCCTTGAAAGCTTTCAGATAACGGTGTAGGCTTTAATTCTCAAAATAGAAAGTATTTAATTGCCCTGAAGTCATATTTCAAATGTGTATCCATTTTGTTACTTTGGATCTGCGTCTATTGCTAGTGACAGAAGATGTTTTCTGTGTAGGGGACAATTTGCTCCAGTTGGTTTGCTGACATACAGACTAATTATACTTAGAAATGTGCAGAATGGCTTTCTCTCCAGACTTCAACAGTCTTTTCCTTGTTCATTCTGTTTTTAACTAAGTAGAAACGGTGGTCGTGCTTCCGTTCCACCCAAATTTATACAGAAGTGTCTTGAAATTGCAATTGTGTTGAAACCAAAAATCGCTAGAAGAATAAAAAACAAAATAAAAACCCGACAAACATCAGAAAATTTATTGGAACTTTTTTTCTAATGTCACATCCCTTCAATACGCATTTGATAATGGCTCGCTACATATCCAATTTATTTTTTTAAAATATTGTTCAGCCAACTTAAAGCCCAAGAGACTTTCAATGTCTAAGGAGGAGGTTTGAGTGGAACTTTCTCAATTTTAATAAAAATTTATTACAGTATTTAACTTCTTTTCTATTTTTTTTTAAATTTTATTTTTTAAAGAAGTGTGCATAATATAATGTTTTTAAAATTTTACTTTTTAAAGAATTCAATAAATTTAGGCCTGCCAATGTTAACATCAATGTCAATTCCTGTATCGTTCATAGTCACTGTTGTTTTCGTCTGACATTTCAAGTTTCTATAAATTCGATGAGTAGAGCCTAAAATAGTTTTCTAATTCTCAATAGTTGCTGCTTTAGTATTTGTCTATATTTCTGAGATGAGGTAGTATTTATAGTATTTACATTATTCAAACTGTTGTCCTCATCTTTGTTATTATTTGTACGACGTTTTGGTCCTTGTACGCTCCGGGCTTCTTCACATGCTCTGAATTTCGAAGCGAACCCTTTATTACATGGTTCTCGTGTCGACAAGTAATTGCGTAACGTCTATATCCACTAGCAAATATAGACGTTGGTTAGTTCCTGTGACTTGACCAAAAGAGTTGTGAGTTCAATACCAGACTACAACAGTGGTGAACAAGTAAATTGCAGAGTTAAAGGGAGATAAATCATGATTTCTAATCGAGGCATTACTACGTAAGGTATGGAGTTCCTATACCCAAATGATTGTAATAAAGTGTTCGGTTCGAAATACCTAGAATCTGAAGAAGGCCGGAGCTTACAACTTCGTGCAAATGGCGACATAGATGAGGACAATAGTCCAAATAACGTAAAAAGCTGCTGCTTTGTAGAAAAAACATCATCAAAGCGTTTTCTTACTCGTCACTATAATGTTACCCTCATCAAGTAAG
Organism: Ascarosepion bandense; assembly: GCA_037127315.1. Classification (NCBI taxonomy): domain Eukaryota; kingdom Metazoa; phylum Mollusca; class Cephalopoda; order Sepiida; family Sepiidae; genus Ascarosepion; species Ascarosepion bandense. The sequence goes on along the minus strand of JBBBDQ010001658.1, from coordinate 241,504 downwards.
TTGTCAAACGTTTCTCTTTAACGGTATATTCTCGAAATAAACACTTCTTGTCTCCTTCTCTTAAGCTCACGCAGCTAAAATTATTGAATTTTGGCAAAGCAGGTATTCTTTCTTACAAACACGATAAATTAAAATCAAATATCCCCAAAAACGTTGCTTTTACATGGCAATTTTAAAAATTCGAATAAAAATTCTAATTGAAAATATTATTTTGATTCAGACACTGTCAAAATATTTTTCGTTTCGTTCGTTTTATTTGTAGTAATTGGAAATGTCAGACGAAAATACTGGTTACTACGAACGCCGCGGAAATATAGATCGTAAATAACGCTGACAGGCCGAAATAAAATAATAATTTTTTTTGATTTATCAAAAAGATTTAGCGCAACAATAATGGTTATCATCTGTTTTCTTAATTCCTGTGCTGTTATTGTTTTTTTTAATGTTTGTTTTTCCTTATTTTTCTTATATTCTTTCGCACACAGTAAATCCCAACATCTTAGTTGCTTTATTGCCTTGATCGGGGTGAGATGATTTTAAAAAATGTCCAAAAAAAGAAACTGCACAAAACCGAGACAAGGCAGTAAAGGAAAAAAGAAGGAAGATTTCATGACGAAACTTCCGAACATCAACGACCATGAATGTCCTCAAGTCCTTCTCCTGTCTAGCTCATTTCAGCACCTTAACGTAATAGTTAGCAATTATGTCTCGTTAAAATCATTACAGTTGAGTAGTGAGTTCGATCCTCACTGGGTGCCCAATGCTTTCGGCCTTGTGTCACATATAAGCTGTGCTTAGAAAATCATTTTCTATGTGAATCATCGTAACTTTTAGCCTTTCCATAGTTCAACTAAACTCTGTGCTGCCAACCATTTACACAAGATCGTTTGGTAGATCATGCTGTGCTTACAAAATCATTTCCTGTGTGGATCATCGTCACTTTTGGCCTTTCCATAGCTCAACTAAGCCCTGTTCTGCCAACCATTCACACATGATTGTTTGGTAGGTCATGTACTGTCTTCTCCTGAATCCAACGGCTTTAATTAGTCCTGTGGGAGTCAAATTTTCTACGCCCTCTTTCCTCATTTATATACCTAGGAAATTTCATCTGTTTCTTTTTTAAAGCATGTCTAAGCGTTTTTCCATGTTCTCTAAATCTTCTACATAGCGCACGCGTTCATTTCATTCCCAGCATCATTCTATAGAACCACTTTTCTTTTGCGTCAATTTCCTTCTTCATGTCTTATTCACTGCTATATTAGAAAAACGATGTTTAATATTCCTTTGTTTCTGACGTACATTCTCGTTTCTTAATATTTTACTTAGCTATCAGAAAGCATTTTTCGACATTTCAATACGATTTTCGTTCCGTATTTTCATTCCTCTGTCGAATTACTTCGTAGATATTTAAATTGTTGTAATTGCACGATTTTGATATCTCCAATTTTAATTCTCGTATTGGCTCTTCTTTTCTCGGACAACCCTATATCCTATTTCCAGGAAATTGACGTGTCGTCCTTTCTCTTCACTTTTTTTTTTACTGCTGTACGTCTTCCTATTGTGCGTCTAATATTGTTGCGTGTGAAATACAGCAAATATCGTGAAAGCATTTATTTATATTCTTTTTAAAAGCATTTTCTTTTCACTATCTAAAATCATTAAAACCTGAATTCATTTTAAAGGAAATGTTTTATGGGTTTTCCTTGGTATATCCGAATTCCCAGCATATAACTTCTTTTGCATTAGGACCATTGTTAAGCCAAACGTATGAATTGAATCACAAAACCGTCGGTAATGTGATAAAGGTGTGAGTAAATTACGTTAAATACGCTGACGAAGAATCGATAAAAAAAACGAAAAAAAAAACCTTGTAACATCCTGAATATGTGAGCAATTTCAAGAGAAATCTTACAAAAAACATGCAAATACTTACATGCAACTACACTGACGAACTTTATTCCCTGTTGTCAACGTGAATTTAAGAATGATACTTGGCTGGCATCTAGGTCCCACCATTTTACCATTGAAATAGTTAAATACAACCACCACTTTTTTTTTTAATGATATCACCCCAGGCAAGGCGAAAACGCCACTGGTGCGCAGGGGGCTACGTAAGAGTGAAAAGATTGGAAAAGAGACTAACCGGAAACCACATCCTAAACAGGAAACAAGGGATGAGTCTATTCACCTGTTCAATAGACGTGGGTGGAGTGTGAACCGGGCGATAGTTTAGTCTATCTACTCCAATTGAAAAAAAAAAGTGAGAAGATTGGAAAAGAGAAAAACCGGAAACCACATCCTAAACAGGAAACAAGGGATGAGCCTCTTCACCTGTTCAATAGACGTGGGTGGAGTGTGAACCGGGCGATAACAGTTTATTTTCTCGCACTTAACACCTATGTTTACTTGTTTCCCTGATAGCATGGGCGTTGTGGTGCAGTGGATATCTACTCGGAACGAGAAATCGGAGAACCGAGTTCGACTTTCAGTTGAATTCTTTGCACTCACTTACGCACAAATACCTATGGGAAAAGGTATTAATCCATCTCTTCCCTCCAGTCATGGGTTAAATAATAGGACAGATTGGGTTCTATAGCTATGGTTGGCAACCAGTCTTCCGCAGAAAGAAATGGCAACCTAATGCTGGATAATCTTCTGCCCAGTCAGTCATGTCTCTTTCGAGACATGATCGCCCAAGCGTGTTATCATGTACGGCGCTTAAATGACTGACTGTTTCCCTGGTAGCTCCAATCACCAAAAATTTAATGCAGTGTCAATTTTTTTTACTCATTTCACGCCAAGCAAGGCATTCCACTGCCACCATTTCGCACGGGGTTACATAGGGGAAAGTGATGAAAAAGAGTGGTTATTTATAGAAAATGTCGGAAGGAGAGTAATAGACGGATGAGGATACTGAGGATGCGGGTTGGGTAGAGGAGAAGAATGTTTGAGAGAATGGATGCGAGTTATTGTGATAAAAGGTGTCTATTGACCTTACATTTACATTCCTGGAGATTGTAGCTGTCGGGGAAGCAAGTATATAGCAGGTAATTCCACAGGCGAGAAGTGTGAGAAAAGTAGCTGTTTGAGTAGAAATTGCGGTTACATCTTATCTGTTTCATTGTAAAAGGGTGCGACCTATTGCTAATCTAGTATCTCGTGCAAATTAATACCTAGGGGCCACCAGTGATTTAAGTTCATCGGAGCAGAAGCCATGAAAATATTTGTAAAGTAGACAGAAGGAAGCCACATCTCGCCGGTGTGAAAGTGGCAGGAGTCGAGCTGCCAAGTCGGGACCTATCACATTACAGATTCTTTTTTTCTTTTTTTAATCATTTCACCCCAAGCAAGGCATTTCACTGCCACTATTGCGCAGGGGTTACATTGGGGGAAGAGTTGAGAAAGAGTGGTTAGATATAGGAAATGTCAGAAGGAGGGTGATAGACGGGTAGGAATACCGAGAATGAGGGTTGTATAGATTGGAAGAGTGTTTGAGAGAATGGGTGCGAGTTAATGTTTTAAGAGGTGTCTATTGACCTTACATTTAAACTCCTGGAGATTGTAGCTGTCGGGGAAGCATGTATGTGGAAGGGAATTCCACAGGCGGGAAGTGCGAGAAAAGAAGCTGTTGGAGTAGAAATTGCGGTTACATTTTATCTGTTTCACTATAAAAGGGTGGGACCTAATTGCTAATCTAGTATCTCATGTAAATTAATACCTCGGGGGCACCAGTGATCTAAGTTCATCGGAGCAGAAGCCGTGAAACTATTTATAGAAAAGGCACAGGGAAGCCACGTCACGCCGGTGAGAGAGTGACTGCAGCGGGGTTGCCAAGTCTGTATTGTCATCTTTTTTCGTCTTGAATTCCATACATCTTTTATCCTTTCTTAAATAGCCACTGTACCCAGTCTTTTCTCTCACTGCAACCTCTCTTTGCACTAGCGACAGTCTAAAGCTCTCTAAAAATTCTTCATAGTCATTCGTTTATCACTACAGATACAAATATCACCGTGTTTGTACAAAATTCAGTTCTTTGGTGGTTAGTTCTGTCCTCTTATATGGCAGCGAATGCTAGACAACCTCTTCAAGGATGAAGGAACTATTCGAAGCAACAGAAATGTAGTTCTACGGAAGGGTGCTGAGAATAAGATGACTGAAGATGTAGGCAACGACAAAGTTTTGGAGAAAAAAGAAACCAAAATAATTTCTGTGGCATTTAAGAAGGAAAGAGGGCTTGGAGAATCTGATACTCACAGCGCAGATAGGAGGAAAGAAAGACTCGGAAAAAACATGACATGAAACACTTTAACAAACAAATGGATGACAGAGCAGGGTTTAAAAAAATACCAAAATAAAACGGTATTAAAAGCTACAAAAAAATAGGAATGCGTGGAGAGCCATGATCGCTTATGCTTTGAAGGAACACGGCACACAGAAGAAGAAAGAAGAAGGTAGTGAGACTGAAATTACCTTTCCAGAGTGCAGGGCTGTGCGATGGCATATGGAAGCCGTGTGCACTCCCATACGACATTGTTGTGGAATAGTTTTCGCACTGAAGGTTATAACCGTGCTATGTCGGTTACTAATCGGCTTAACGTACCCAAAATGTTAGGAACTTTTCCACTGAAAACTGACTCCTTAATATTCGGTTAACTGCCGACTAATATCTTCTTAGTAGTTCTACTGAATTCTGATAGAAGTGTAAAGAACTCCCATGAACTTCCCAAGAACTTCCTGGTAACTCTTATTAATACAGGAAGGAGAGTCCATTATCTGAGGAATAGGTGTGTTTCCCCATAACAGACATGTAACCCCTCTCGGCCTTATCACCTATATCCAAAGGGATACAGGACATTTGGGGACAGCTTTGCTGCAGGTATTGGAGGGAAGATAATCTATCTTCCTTTACTTTATCGTATAAGAACTAACGTTCAGTTATAAGAAAGAAAAGTAGCTAAACTGATAATAATTCAGTTACCTGTGTGATGCGGGATGATTTTTTTTCCTCTGCAGAATCTATCCTACATATGTATAATTCTAACACATTCATCATTGCTTATAAATATACTACGACTGTGGAATTCTCTTCCAAACGATTGCTTCCCCGACGGCTACAATCTCCAGGAGTTTAAATGTAAGGTCAATAAACACCTCCTAACACACTAACCTGCTCCCATTCTATCAAGCACTCTTCCCATCTGCCTAACCCTCATCCTCGCTATCCTTACTCATCTGTCACCTTCCTCCTGACATTCCCTATGTCTAACCACTCCTTCTCTTTACCTTCCCCTATGTAGCCCCATGCGCAATAGTGGCAGTGGAATGGGGTGAGATGATTAAAAAAAAACAAAAAAAAAACAACATATGCTCTAATGCTTCTGCTATTTCATTAATGCTGCTTGCTAAGATCTGAAGATCAATCAGCAATATTATTGGTCTTGATCTGGCGTCTCGGTTTCACTCACTCTCCCACCGCAGTAAACTTGCATTTTCTATAAATTCCTTTCATGGTAATTTTTCAGGTAAACTCTTTGCCTTGACTTTTTTTTTATTTAAAAGCAGTACTGGACTGGCAGGATGTGCGCTGTGAAGCAGTGGATATCGATTCGGAACAAAAAATGGTGGTGCCGAGGTCGAATTCTTGTTGATTTCCTTACATTCACTTACGCAGAAATACTCTTAGGAACAGCATTAATACATCACTTCCCTCCAGTTATACGACAAATAATAAAACGAATTGGTTTCTGTACACTTGGCTGGTAACCAGTCAACCGCAGAAAGCAATGGCAACCTACTGCAGGAAAATCATCTACCCCGTCATTCATGTCTCTTTCGAGACATAAGCACCTAAGCGTGTATCACATATGGCACTTAACTGACTGATTGAATATAACAGTTGGAATCATGATTAAGGATTCTACTGATCATAAAGTGGGGGATCGGTTATCTATTGTTATGAAGTAATAAACTGACCCCCACTAATTACTACCTAATAATATAATGCATCTCTTCTTCCTATAGCTATGAAGTAAATAACAGGACAGATTGGGTTCTATAGCCTTGGCTGGTAACCAGTCAACAGCAGAAAGTAATGGCAACCAACTGCGAGGTAATTTTCTGCCCAGTCAGTCATTATCGCCAAAACCGTGTATCACATATGGCACTTAACTGACTGCTATACGGATGCGCGTTGTGGTGCAGTGGATATCGGCTCGGAACGAGAAATCGAGGAGCCGAGTTTGAATTCCAGTTGAATTCCTTGCGTTCACTTACGGATATTAATCCCTCTTTTGCCTCCAGTTATGGGTTAAATAACAGGAGAGATTGGGTTCTATAGCCTTGGCTGGAAAACTGTCTACCACAGAAAGTAATGGCAACATACTCTGGGATAATTTGCCTTGTCTCTTTCGAGACATGATCACCCAAGCGTGTATCACGTATGGTACTTAACTGACTGACTGGACTGGTGTCCAGGTCTCCTCAATTTGTGAAACTCCTGCCCAGATTCATACTTTCCCGCCTCATAAAAAGTGAAAAAATTAAAATGTATATGTCTATCTATCTACTGTCCCTCTGAATGCAGTTTTCGCTCATCATTATAGTTTCTGCTTTGAATTCTTTCACCCCATGCAAGCTAGTAAAGCCACTAAGACACAAGGGGTTACAAAATTTTGTGTCTTAGTGGCTTCACAACATTGCATGGGGTGATACCGCTTAAAACATCAACAGACGTAAGTTACCATTTATATGTGTTCGATTTAAATTTAGCTTCAAAAATATGTTTAAAGTAATGATGAAATGACTCAATAATTAAATAAATATTTGAGTTGCATTTATGCCACCCAAGCCAATTAATACGGTAAGTAAACAATGAGGATATTAAATAGGTTTTATATATAAATAACTAGAATAGATAGATAGATAGATAGATAGATAGATAGATAGATATATAGATAGGTAGATAGATAGACAGATAGATAGATAGATAGATAGATAGATAGATAGATAGATAGATAGAATAGATAGATAATGAACTACATGAGATAGATAGATAGATAGATAGATAGATAATGAACTAGATGAGATAGATAGATAGATAGATAGATAGATAGATAGATAGATAATGAACTACATGAGATAGATAGATAGATAGATAGATAGATATATAGATAGATAGATAGATAGATAGATAGATAAGATAATGAACTACATGAGATAGATAGATAGATAGATAGATAGATAGATAGATAATGAACTACATGAGATAGATAGATAGATAGATAGATAGATAGATAGATAGATAGATAGATAGATAATGAATAGATAGATGACTAGATAGATAGATAGATAGATAGATAGATAGATAGATAATGAACTACATGAGATAGATAGATAGATAGATAGATAGATAGATAGATAGATAATATAGATGAAGATAGATGAGATAGATAGATAGATAGATAGATAGATAGATAGATAGATAGATAGATAGATAGATAGGGTTTATATATTTGATATACAAACATGCGAACGTATCCTCACCTACAAAAATGATAGGCTTTGGGCTGAAGCATCTGTGAATCGAACCGGAATCTTCAGTGTAACTGTTCAGAAAGGTTTTAGTTAGTAATTGACGCGTCTATGTTCATTCATACAGAAGCAAACCATCCAGTTGGTAAATTATTCCTCAGTCTATACCAACAGGAAATTATCATCTGACTTTGTCTCTATTGACCCGAAAAAGAAAAACGACATAAGAAGTGGAACAAAAAAATATGACAGAAGAAGAAAAAGGGAATCACTGAAGAAGAAGAAGAAGGAGGAGGAGGAGGAGGAGGAGGGAGTGACAGAAAATAAAAGAAAAAAAGGAGGAACAAGAAATGCCGGAAGAAGAAAGGAATGTCTGCAGTAGAAGAAGAAGAAAAAAAAAGAATGTCAGAAAAAGAACAAGTAGAAAAAGAAGAATATTTCAAAAGAGAAGAAAGAAAAAGAGAAATTCAGAAGATAGGAATATCAGAGGAAGAAGAACAAGAACAAGAAGGAGAAAAATATAAGGGAATGTCAAAAAAGCAAAAAAAAAATGAAAAAGTAGATGAAGGGTATGTCAGAAGAAGAAGAAGGAAGGAATTACAGAAAAAGTAAAAGAAAAAAGGAATTTTTTTTAATCATTTCACCCCAAACAAGGTATTCTACTGCCACTATTGCGCAGGGGGTTACATAGGGGAAAGTGATTGGAAAGTGTGGTTAGATATAGGAAATGTCAGAAGAAGGGTGATAGACGGATGAGGATGCCGAGGATGGGGATTGGGTAGATAGGAAGAGTGTTTAAGAGAATGGATGCGAGTTAGTCTAATAAGAGTTGTCTATTGACCTTACATCTAAATTCCTGGAGATGTTAAAAGAAAAAGATGATAATGAAAGAAGAAGAAGAAAAAGGAAATAAAAATTAAAGACGAAAAAGAGATGAAAGAAGTAGAATTAGAAAGTAATGCTAGAAGAATATGGAGAAAATATCAAAAGAAGAAAAAAAAAGGAATGTTATAAAAAATATATGGTAATGACAGAAGAAGTAGGAAAAGTAAATGTAAAATAAAGATGAAAAAAAGATAACGCTTGAAGAATATGAAGGAAATATCAGGAGAAGAAAAATAAAAATGAGATGTTATAAGAAAAAGATGGTAATGACAGAAGAAGTAGAAAAAGAAAATGTAAAATAAAGAGGAAAACGAAATACCAGTTGTAGAATTAGAAGAGAATGGTTGAAGAATATGGAAGAAATATCAAAAGAAAAAATGTTACAAGAAAAAGATGGTAATGAGAAAAGAAGAAAAACGAAATGTAAAATAAAGACGAAAACGAGATGTCAGAAGTAGATTAAGAAGGTAATGCTAGAAGAATATGGAGGAAATATCAGAAGAAGAAAAAGATTCAAAAACGTCATAAGAAAAAGATGGTACTGATAGAACAAGAATAAAAAGGAACTGTAAAATAATGAAGAAAAAGAGATGTCAGACGTAGATTAAGAAGGTAATGTTAGAAGAATATGAAGGAAATATCAGAAGTAAAAGATTAAAGGAATGTTAACAGGAAAAGATGATGATCACAGAAGAAGAAAAATGAAATGTAAAATAAAGACGAAAACGAGATGACAGTTGTAGAATTAGAAGTGAATGCTAGAAGAATATGGAAGAAATATCAAAAGAAAAAAAGAAAAAATGTTACAAGAAAAAGATGGTAATGAGAAAAGAAGAAAAACGAAATGTAAAATAAAGACGAAAACGAGATGACAGTTGTAGAATTAGAAGTGAATGCTAGAAGAATATGGAAGAAATATAAGAAGAAAAAAAGAAAAAAAAACGTTACAAAAAAAAGATGGTAACGACAGAAGAAAATGAAAAAGGAAATGTAAAATAAAGACGAAAACGAGATGTCAGAAGTAGATTAAGAAGGTAATGCTAGAAGAATGTGGAGGAAATATCAGAAGAAGAAAAAGATTAAAGGAATGTTATAAGAAAAAATGGTAATGACAGAAGAAGAAGAAAAAAAGTAAAATAAAAGGGGTAAAGAGATGTCAGAAGTAGAATAACAAATAAGTTTCCTTATTCTTATTCTTCTTTCATTACCATCTATTCTCGCAACATTCCTTTCTTCGTTTTCTTCTTCTGATATGTCCTCCATATTCTTCTAGCATTACCTTCTTCTTCTACTTCTGACATCTCTTTTTGGTCATTATTTTACAGTTCTTTTTTCTCCTCCTTCTGTCATTACCACCTTTTTCTTTTAACATTTCTCTCTTATTTTTCTTTTTCTGACATTTCTTCTATGTGCTAGCATTTCTTTCTTATACTAATTCTGCCAGCTGTTTTTTGTATTCATTATACATTTTTTCTTTTTCTGTCATTATCATCTTTTTCTTTTAACATTCCTTTCTTCTTTTCCTTCTTCTGATATTTCCTCCATATTCTTTTAGTATTAACCTCTTATTCCAATTCTGACATCATTTTTTCGTCTTTCTTTAAATTTTTTCTGCTTCTGTCATTACCATCTTTTTCTTATAACATTGCTTTTTTCTTTTTCTCCTGGTATTTCCTCCATATTCTTCTAGCATTACCTTCTTAATCTACTTCTGACATCTCGTTTTCGCCTTTATTTTACATTTCGTATTTTTCTTCTGCTGTCATTACCATCTTTTTCTTATAACATCCCATTTATATTTTTCTTCTCCTGATATTTCCTCCATATTCTTCAAGCATTATCTTCTTTTTCGTCTTTATTTTACATTTACTTTTCCTACTTTTTCTGTCATTACCATCCATTTCTTACAACGTTCCTTTCTTCTTTTTCTTCTTCTGATATTTTTATCCATATTCTTCTAGAAAAAGAAAAATGGAATGTTATAAAACAAAGATGGTAATGACAGAAGTAGAATGAGAAGGAAATGCTAGAAGAATATAGAGGCAATATCAGAAGAAGAAAAAGAAGAAAGAAATGTTATAAGAAATAGATGGTAATTGCAGAAAAAGAAGGAAAAATGTAGAATAAAAACGAAAAAGTACTTTCTCTGTCGAGACATGATCACCAAATCGTGTATCACGTATGGCACCCGACTGACTGATTCATATATATATATATATATATATATATATATATATATATATATATATGCATAGCGTCTAAATCGTTAAGAAACGTTGAAATTTATCTACATAGAATCATTTTCACTTCTTCATCATCCGTCAATATTTTCTTCTTCTGAAATTCCCTTCTTCTTCTGGTATTATTTATTCTCTTTCTTCATCTGTCATTCCCTCTTCTTCTTCTTCAACTTACCACTACTACTACTACTACTACTACGTAATTGTTCGTCTTCCACTACTTTCTTTTTCTACTACTGTCTTCTGACATCTCTTTTTCGTTTTTATTCTACATTTTTCCTAGTAGTAGTAGTAGTAGTAGTAGTAGTGGTAGAAGTTGATGATGATGAAAAAGAAGAAGAAAATAGTAGTAGTGGAAGATAAAAAAGAAGAAAAAGGGAATGTCATAGGAAGATGAGTATGGAAAAAATAAGAAGAAAAGGAAGAAGTAGAAATAAAGAATATGACGGAAGAAGAAGAAGAAGAAGAAGAAGAAGAAGAAGAAGAAGAAGAAGAAGAAGAGGGAATGACAGATGAAGAAAGAGAATAAATAATACCAGAAGAAGAAGGGAATTTCAGAAGAAGAAAATATTGACGGATGATGAAGAAGTGAAAATGATTCTATGTAGATAAATTTCAACGTTTCTTAACGATTTAGACGCTATGCATATATATATATATATATATATATATATATATATATATATGAATCAGTCAGTCGGGTGCCATACGTGATACACGATTTGGTGATCATGTCTCGACAGAGAAAGTACTGACTGGCAGAAGATTATCCCGCAATAGGTTGCCATTACTTTCTGGTTGCCAGTCAAGGCTATAGGACCTAATCTGTCCTGTTATTTAACCCATAACTATAAGGAAGAGAAGGATTAATACTTTTCCTAAGGGTACTTACGCGTAAGTGAATGCAAAGAATTCGACTGAAATTCGAACTCGGTTCCCCGATTTTGCGAAATAGGAATCTCATAAGTCTACAATGTTCGTATCAAAGATTGGACGGAAATGACAAAGCCGGAAAACCTGAGTCGTCACCAAAAGATCATGATAGAGAATGTTGTCTGATTCTTCGGCCGTTAGAACCCCATTCCAAGGGTATTTGCGATGATTCTAGTCACTTAGTTAAGTGAAATACGAGATAGACGTTTGGGCGATCATGTCTTTAAAGTGACATGAGTGACTGGGCAGAATATTAGGTAGGTTGCCATGACTTGCTGTGGAAGTGTATAACCAAGGCTATCGATCTCAATCTGTTCCTTATTACGTGCCCCAGGAACCTCATTTGTCTCTTCCTGGTATTTATTATCAGTTTTCTTCTCGATTGCATCCTTTCCAACACCTCATCGTTGCACACGTACTCTGTCTATGGTATCCTCAGCATCCTTCTGTAAAACCACATTTCTGATGCTTCAGGCCTCTCTCATTTTTTTTATGAGATCGTCCAGTATTCATGTCCATACAGAAGAAAAGATATCACATAGAAATCCAGCACTCTTTTCTTTGTTTCTAATTAGATTATCCTGTCTTTCAGTACTCTGGTTAACTTCTGAAATGTGTCTTTGGCCATGCCAATGCGTCTTCGGATCTCCGTGCCGCATTTTTTGTCCACTGTCAAAACACTTCCTAGGTATTGCTTAAAAGTCTTGTAGTTATGATACAGAGGGTAACTGCGCTAAGTCGTTGAGAAAGTTGAAATACCAGGTCGGTTTCAATTACATTAAAGATTCGTCTTTGGATTATTTGAAAGAAACAAAAACGGAGAATAATAACCTAAAGAATCTAACCTTATTTGGGAATCTTTCTATTCACTACTTGTTGAGCACATTTAAATTTTAGATTATAAACTCCATTACAGCAAACTGGAATTTGTTACCATTTGCAAGATTAGAATTGTGTGTGGGGAAAGCTGCTTTCATTGAAAGCGGTACTAATGCAACCTTAACTCCATTAAAGTTACCAGTTGCATGCAAAGAGAGGCGAATGTGAAGAAACATTTCAGTGTGTTTGTCTGACAGGAATTAATTAGGAATAAACCGTTGGCTGAAGATCAAGATTGCCAACTGTGCCATTTAAGAAGGTCGTGGCATTGAAGACGATTGATTAGTCAATATCCTACCCTCCAAAGCAGCATTTAGATGAACATGATCAATATGTAAAGGGGTCAAATAATTTGTACTGGCTGTTACAAACCAAATCAAATATGACATAAGTCAAAACATAAGTTTCTTTAATCATTTCACCCCAATCAAGGCGTGATCGCTACTGATGTGCAGGGGCTATATAAGAAAGTTTTAGGCAAGAGGAGAGTGAAGAAAAAGACGAACCACCTACAGGGGGTGAAAGAGATAGGGCAAGAGAAGGATTTGAACACAGGAGTGAAGACAGTTGCGAAGGTAGAGAGAAAAGAAAAGAAAAAAATACACGGGGTGATGTAGAAAGAACTGGAGTCAAATGGATAAGAGATGGGAATTGACATTGCATTTAGATTACTAGAGGTTGTAGCCGTCAGGAAAGCAAGTATATGGAAGGGAGTTTCACATGCGGAAAGTGCGGGAAAAGAAGCTGTGGAGTAGAATTGTAACCTGCATTTGGTTGATTTAACTGTAAAAGAGTGGGATCTTGTGGCCAGTCTGGTTGCACAAGTAAATTCTTGTGAAGGGAGCACCAGTGACCTAAGTTCGTCAGAGCAGAAACATATACACTACAGGCAAAAAACACTTTAACATCAGATATTTTTGTACGTTTTAAAGTAGTGTTGTTGTCCACTCCTCTATAGAGTCTATGTTGGACTCTTCCGCCTACCATAAGAACAGTAGGAGAGGAGGCCTTGGAGGAACAGTTGAATTGATTAAACGCTGGACAGCCGACACACGCACTCAGTTAAGTGTCATAGTTGATATACACAGGGGTGATCATGTCTCGAAAGAGACATGACTGACTGGGCAGAAAATTATCCCGCAGTAGGTTGCCATTACTTTCTGCGGTAGACTGGTTGCCACTGAAGGCTATAGAACCCAATCTGTTATGTTAATAACCCATAACTGGAGAGAATAGACGGACAAATACCTTTCCCAAGTGTATTTGCGCGTAAATGAATGCAAGGAATTCAACTGGAATTCGAGCTCGGCTCCCCAATTTCTCGTTCCGAGCCAATATCCACAACGCACATTCGACGCACAAGTCATGTAATACACTTCTTTTGTATTTACTGTTAACAACAACAACATCATATTCTTAAAGCCACAACCTGCCTTAATTAATGTTTTACAAATGTTTAGCATTCTTTTGACAAAACTAAAGTAAATATTATTTAATGAAACATGCATTAATATATATACATATACTAGCAGTATAGCCCGACGTTGCTCGGATGTAATGAAAGCTTTGATACTAATCCATGGTCCTGAAGCTCAAACTCTTTGGACGTTGGCACGAAACACTAAAAAGCAATAGTTGTTTTCAGTTAAAGCGAAACCGTAGACTGAAAGAAAAATGAATGGATGTAAGTCAAATATTGATTTCTTGGTATCGATATCAAATAAGTTTTTTCGTCGTAAACTGAATTTTGAAGGCTAAATAAGTCCTCAGAGTAAATGGCATCATGGCTGAGACTAAGAACTACAATTATACATTCTTAGAGCCAAACCCGAAGCAAAAACTAAAATAAAAGAGCTGAAAAATTACAGGCAAAAAGGCAGATGAACAGACACGCACACAAACATCTTGCCTTTATATATATATATATATATATATTATCGATTTTCTGCACAATTGTAAAAACTGCAACCTTGAAACTTCTGAATATCGTTTCTTATGTCTTTGTCTATGAGTGTATCAAATTTGATTAAAATCGGACCACTCCTTCTATGACCCGATTTTTTCAATTATCGATTTTCGATATTTATCGGGGGTACCTCGACACAAAACCTAGCTATAGTACAACTGTGTAAATTTTCAAGAAAATCGGTTCAGCCGTTTAGGAGTCTATAGGTAACGGACACACACACACAGACACATACACACAAACACACATACACACACAGACAAAGTTCCATTTATAAATAAGTTTAGATTTGTGGGAGGGAAACTGGCGCATAATGTGGCTTCAGGGTTGCCCACCGGAGGTTCAGGCAGGGCACCCGTCCGTGCGCTATATTACTCAAAATGCGAGTCTTGAGCATCTATGTACCTCTGCTAATCGATCGACGAGATTATTTATTCCTCATTGATAAAAAGTTATTGGCTGTGATGCAACGAAATCTTTGAAATCTGATCCCACCTTTGGTTTGGACCTAACTTTTTACGATTTATAAATGTGATTACGTGCTTAAAAATGATAATCTATTGGTGAAACATCAGGAGAATATAGAGGATGTGGTAAACTCTCGTATCCTAAGTCTGAGTTTTTGCAACGGCATTCTTGCAACATGTGACCGCGCAATATTGTGGAGCAGAATTAGACGACGTCGATTTACCAATGCAAGTCGCATTTTTTGCAGACGTGCATGCATTTCAGCAAATTGAATGCAGTAAAGCTCTGCATTAATGCTCTGACTCGCTTCCAGAAAGCTGTAACGGATACCACCAATTGCAGACCACTAGTCAGTTACCATAATCATTTGCTAATGCAACTTTGGCTTCGGGAAATGCTTGGGGTCTCATCACAATAGCCTGATCGTTTACGGGTATCATAAAGGTTCCACTTTCCATCACAAATGACTATTGAGTCAATAAATGGATCATTAGTGTTACGCAGAAAGAGCATCGAACACACTTCAAAACTCCCATTTTTTCTATTTTTATTGACATCATGAGGAACCCATTTATCGAGCATTTTCACCTTGCTAATATTGTAAAAATTTTGTGAAGCGGTTGCAGTGCTGACACCAGCCGTGTGAGATATTTCTCCGACATTTTGACGTGGTTTTCCTCAGCAATTGCTTGCAAATGTTTGTTGTTAAGACTGCATGACTGTCCACTACCTTCTTCGCCTTCAAGGCTTTCATCATAAGTACGGAATTTCTGGAACCACTTTCGTTCTGTCTGGTCACTTGTGGACCTATATCCCCATGCTCTGTTGATATTGCCATAAATTTGGAAAGAACTATGCCCAAGTTTGAATTCATGTAAGAAGAGTAATCGATTATCATATTTTGTCATGTCCATAATTAAGAGCCCCTATGCGTCAAGATTATTCCTGTTTTAAAATATATTTAAAATTATTAAAGAGAAAAAAACATTATTATGAATACTAAAATTCACCTAATATATGCCGTGAATACTATGTTAAAATTGCTTTTCAAATACAATACTTAAAGCAACTATTATTTTTGTAACAACCTATATATATATATATATATATATATATATATATATATATATATATATTCTAAACATACACTGTTAAATATAAGAGATAATGACTGCCTATTATGTTTAATCGTGAGCAGTTCTAATCATCGTATTTTAGCATTAATTTCAGTTGAAAATAAAGACAAAATACAATTTTTAGAACGGCTCTTAATTAAATATAATAGACATTCATCGTCTCTTATATTCAACAGGATATGTTTAGAAAATTATTTGCTGCCTCGATACACTAAATTTAAGTCATCTGATGCCGCAGTATTAATATCAACACAAAATAAAATCGTCGCTGATGGTGGATATTTCTGTGTTACCGTTCATATAACCTCTCTGAAGATGGCTCATGTGAGCCGAAAGCTTAGAACCAACTTACTAAAAAATTATCCACATGTTGGAGAATTTTTGTCTTTATTTTCTACTGAAATTAAAGCCAAAATACGATGTTTAGAACGGCTCATGATTAAATATAATAGACATTCATTGTGGCTTATATTTAACAGTATATGTTTAGAAAATTATTTGCTGCCTCGATACACTAAATACGGAATTTCTGGAACCACTTTCGTTCTGTCTGGTCACTTGTGGACCTATATCCCCATGCTCTGTTGATATTGCCATAAATTTGGTAAGTATTATATCCAAGTTTGAACTCATGTAAGAAAAGTAATCGATGATCATATTTTGTTATGTCCATCATTAAGAGCTTCCATGCTTCAAGATTATTCCTGTTTAAAAATATGTTTAAAATTATTAAAGAGCACATATTGATTATTAGGTATACAAAAACTAACGCAATATATATGTTTCCGATCCAAGAGATTTGCTTGAAGTAACCTCCATGCTGTACAATGAGATGTATGACATGTTAAGGCCAATACCTGAATCGTCCCCCACAACCTGTAGAATGTTTTCATCGTTGTCAGGCGTACGATTAGATCTCAGTCTTCTTTGATCTATAGTTTCTAGTACCACGTATCCTGTCTCAGGAATGAGACAATAAAGAGCAGCAAAGGTTGGATGGCTCGGCTGCCTTCCGCCAGGAAACGCGATCTGAGACAGTCGTGCAGTCTCTTAGCGATTGCCGTTCGCGCGGCCGTGTGTAAAAATTTCGGTCTTCCTAGATTCATAATCTGTAGTGCCACAGATTCTGCCTCATCTTCTTCTACGTGCCCTGTCCCTTCAGAATGTAGGCGATCAAGTCTTTGCACGTCTTTCTATTCTTGGTGGCTCTTAGCACGCCTTCTCCTGTTGCACCATGCAACCCTCATTCCATCATCCACTTGATTAGGTCCTTCATATATGTTATCTGTTGCATTCCTTTGTCTCTTCTTCCCTCTATCTGGCCTGTTGGTATCAGGTTCTCCAAGCGCTCCTTCCTCATTGCATGTCCTAGGAACTTCAGATGTCTCTTTCTGATGCTCAGAATTAATTTCCTTTTCGTTTCCATCATTTCCAAGACCTCATCATTGCTCACATGCTCGGTCCATATTCGCAGCATCCTTCTGTAGAACCACATTTGAGTTGCTTCAAGTTTTTCGTTCATCTTTGATGATATTGTCCAGCATTCACTGCCATATTGAAGAACTGACATCACAAAGCAATCCAGTACTCTCTTCCTAGTTTCTAGGGAAATTGTCCTGTTTCTTAATACTTTACTCAACTTCTGGAATGCTTCCTTTGCCATGCCATTTCGCCTTCGGATCTCTGTGTCGCACTTTCCGTCTTCTATTATAACACTTACCAGATATTTAAATTTTTGTACCTGCTTGATTCTAGTATCCCCGACTTGTAGTTAGCATATTGGGCTGCCCTTTTTACTGATGACCATGCATTCGGTTTTCTTGCAGTTTATTTGTAGTCCTTTCTTGTCACTCTCTTCAGCTACTTTCTGTAGGAGGTCTTGTAGTTTCCTTTCCGTGTTGAGTTAAAATGCAAAACAACCATTCATAATTTTTGATGATATTGTCCAGCATTCACAGCCATATTGAAAACACAAATGGGACGATAAAGAGCCGAAAATGATTTGACTACTTTCCGTCTGGAAACGTAATTGATACAGCATTGCCATTTCCACGACCGTAAATAAAAACATCCTATATGCCTGCTCACAATATGATTATCCTGTCATTGTTAAACGGAACATTTCTCAGTTAAATCACTACAATACACATTAAACATTGAAGACACTCAGTCAGTCAGTTAAGTGCCATATGTGATACACGCTTTAGGCGATCATGTCTCGAAAGACTAACTGGGCAGAAGATTATCCCACAGTAGGTTGCCATTACCTTCTGCAGTAGACTGGTGGCGAGCGAAGGCTATAGAACCCAATCTGTCTCATTATTTAACACATAACTGGAGGGAAGAGACAGATAATTACCTTTCCCAAGGGTATTTGTGCGTAAAAGAATGCAAGGAATTCAACTGGAATTCGAACTCGGCTCACCGATTTGTCGTTCCGAGCCGATACCCACTGCACTACAACGCACATACACTGCTATTTAAGTAGGTGGGTATCACATAGTATATCAGCAGTCTTCTGTTTTTGTTTCTGACGATATTTTCTGCCTCTCAATCGCATGCTTTACACTCATGTCCGGGTTACTGAACAGGAATAAAAGTTATCCCTTGTTTTCTGTTTAGGATCGGGTTTCTTCTGATGTATTCGAATTCGCTTTCATTCTCAGTAAAATCTTACATCTTCGTTACACTATCGCCTTTCTTTGGATGAAATTGTAAAAAAAAAAACAAAAAAAAAAACACTTAACTTAAATGTTGAATGGCTTTTGTCGTTAATCCAATGCGTGTTCGGATATCAGTGTCGCTTTTTTTCAACCAATATTAAAACACTTCTCTTATTTGTTCATTTGAACTTTAAAAAAAAAAAAATTAGAAATAAATCGTTTAAAATAAATAAAAAAATAAACTAATAGATATGAAAGAAAACTAAGAAAGAATTTATGAAAATGTAAGTAGATGTAAAGGTGTTGTAGGGATAAAAAAAAAGTGATTAATTTCCTTTCGTTTAGATAAAGTTACGGAGGTCACCTTATGACAGGTTTGAGACGACGTCAGATAAAGTGAAGAAGGGCAATGGCGATGTAAAGCCCAGAGAAAGTTGTCCATGGTATGTTTACAGAAAACATCACAAATCTTCATTTAATTTCACAGAAAAAAAAAAGTTCAAACACCAGGTTTTCCTTCCGAAAATATTACAGGTAAAATATTACAGGTAAAATATTACAGGTAATGATGCGCTGAACAGCGGTAATCCCTCAATCCCACCTTTATTTAATCAATTCAAGGTCCTCATATCTACAGAGAAATTCTCTCTTAGCTCAATACTTGACTCGTCAGGAGTACTCACGCCCGATTTTTTACCTAAAGGAGAGGCTTAACTGAGTGCTATATGTATAACAACCCGTCTCTGGTCTCAGACATTATTACATTATTACTAAATGAGATTTCAATTAGTCAAGCGGAAGTGATGAAAGAAATGTGCCCTGAACTGGATCCAGTCATATCTACACCCTACAACTATTTCTTCTCTGTTTTCTGTTTTCCTTTTGTTGGAACTCCTCATCTGTCGTTTTTTTTTTAAGATCTCTGATGAACCTTTAATTATCTCCCTTTAATATTCTTATCGCTTTTCGGTAAAGTATGTGCGTTGTGGTACAGTGGATATCGACTCGGAACGAGAAACCGACGAGCCGAGTTCGAATTCCAGTTGAATCCATTGTATTCACTTACGCGCAAATACCCTTGGGAAAGGTATTAATCCGTCTCTTCCTTCCAGTTATGGGTTAAATAGCAGGACAGATTGGGTTCTATAGCCTTGGTCGGCAACCAGTCTACCGCAGAAAGCAATGGAAACTTACTGCGGAATAATCTTCTGCCCAGTCAGTCATGTCTCTTTCGAGTCATGATCGCCCAAAGCGTGTATGGCGTATGGCACTTAACTGACTGACTGAATATAATAGCTGGAGACATGACTAAGACTCCTACTGGGCATAAAGTGGGGCATCAGTTTTCTATTGTTATAAAGTAATAAACGGATCCCCCACTAATTATTACTTAATAATATAATACATCACTTCTTCCTCTAGATATGAGACACATAACAGGACAGACTGGGTTCTATAGCATTGGTCGGCAATCAGTCTACTGCAGAAAGCAATGGCAACCTACAACGGGGTTATCTTCTGCCCAGTCAGTCATGTCTCTTTCGAGACGTGGTCGCCCAAGCGTGTATCACGTATGGCACTTAACTAACTGAGTGATTCGAGGTTCTAATCGATGCTGAAGGGGTTAAACGGAATCTACTACAGCGGCAATATATCCAAGGGCCTAAGCAAATCAATTTTCATAGCACTACCTAAGAAACCGGGTGCAAAGGAATGTGAAATCCACCGATTAATCAATTTAATGAGCCTCATAACAAAACTCTTCATTCAGATTCTGATGAACAGAACGTGCAGCAGAATCGGCCCACAGATAGGACAAGAATACGGTGGCTTGGCTAAAGATACCGGAACGAGGAATGCGATATACATGTTCAGAATGCCATCTGAACGAGCAATACAAATCCTTTATCTGTGCTTTATAGGCTACGCAAAGGTGTTTGACAAAGTACGCCACAAAAACTTGACAGAGAAGCTCA
The DNA here is from genome assembly GCA_037127315.1 of Ascarosepion bandense. Classification (NCBI taxonomy): domain Eukaryota; kingdom Metazoa; phylum Mollusca; class Cephalopoda; order Sepiida; family Sepiidae; genus Ascarosepion; species Ascarosepion bandense. The sequence continues at coordinate 220,828 of JBBBDQ010001658.1, read as the reverse complement.
ACAAACTTGACATTGTCGAAAAAGACGTTAGGATAATTCAAAAATCTATATTGGCAACAAACTACTTGTGTACTGATAGGAAGTGAATTCAGCAGGTATACAAAAAGAGAAAGGGACCTAAACAAGGATGTGTTTTAACACTGGATCTATTCTCACCATTTTTCCGGAGAAATAGTTAAATGTAACCATTTTTTTTTCTATTCGAACAGATTCTTTTCTCGCACTTTTCGTCTGAGGAACGCCCTTCCATTTATTTGTTTCTGGTATCTACAATCTCCAAAAATATCAATGCAACATTAACTGTTATCTTCTATTTTTTTTAATCCCGTTAATATTTTTTTATCAATACTGCCCGTATCCAGTCTTTTTTTCACTGGAACATCCTTCGCAGTTTCGATGTTCTTGGAGAAAAATTATTAAAATATAAAACTCTTGGAGAGTAAGCATGTATTCTTTCTTTTTTTTATTTCGCTTATTGTGTTCGGTCCGTTGAATATGATTCTATTATATGGCATATATATATATATATATATATATATAGGAAAGAATATTAATAAAAAGTTTTGAATTTAATAATGTACTTTTTTGGGACAGTATTTGTTTATTTTATTATTGTATTTTAAATTTCAGACCGCCCTCGGTCCTTCATCAGAAACGAGTGATTTTTAAATTTGAATTACGGTCTGAAATATAAAATACAACAATAAAAATTAACGAATACTGTCCAAAAAAAAGTACATTTTTAAATTCAAAACTTTTTATTAATATTCTTTCCTATACATATTAAGACAGTATACGTGGATCATCACTATGTTATATATATATATATATATGCCATATAATAGAATATGATTCTATTATATGGCATATATAATTTTTTGTCAAGTGTTTATGCAAAAATACGGAATGATAATGATATTTGATGTGCGTTGTGGTGAAGTGGATATCAGCTCGGAACGAGAAATCGAAGAGCCGAGTTCAAATTTCAGTTGAATTCGTTGCATTCACTTGCGCACACATACCACTGGGGAAAGCCATTAATCCGTTTATTATGGATTAAAAAACCGGACAGATTAGATTCTAGAGTTTGGGTTGGCAACATGTCTACCGCAGAAAGTTATGGCAAATGAATGCGACAAAATATTCTGTCATGTCTATTTCGAGACATGATCACCAAAGTGCGTATCACATATTCAACTTGACATAATAGTACGTGAGTCTAATAAAAATGGGGAAATACAAGAAATCTGACATAATCGGTGAGTATATAATGCTGATAATTATCTAAACTTACTTATAAATGGAACTTTGTGTGTGTCCGTGTCCGTTACCTATAGACTCCGAAACGGCTGAACCGATTTTCTTGAAAATTTACACAGTTGTACTATTAGAGTCTGCGAGTGTTCTTAGCAAGGTTTTGTGTCGAGGTACCCCCCGATAAATATGGAAAATCGATAATCGAAAAATCGGGTTATAGAAGGAGTGGTCCGATTTTAATCAAATTTGATACACTCATAGACAAAGACATAAGAAATGATATTCGGAAGTTTCAAGGTTGCAGTTCTTACAATAGTCCTGAAAATCGATAATATATATATATATATATATATATATATATATATATAAAACAAATGTTTGTGTGTGTGTGTGTGTGTCTGTTTATCTGCCTGTATGTCTGTATTTTTTCAGCCCTTTTATTTTAGTTTTTGCATCCGGTTTGGCTCTAAGTAGGTATAATTCTAGTTCTTAGTCTCAGCCATGATACCATTTACTCAGAGGACTTATTTAGCCTTCAAAATTCAGTTTACGACGAAAAAAACTTATTTGATATCGATACCAGGAAATCAGAATTTGACTTACATCCGTTCATTTTTCTTTCAGTCTACGGTTTCGCTTTAACTGAAAACAACTTTTGCTTTTTAGTTTTTCGTGCCAAGATCCAAAGAGTCTGAGCTCCAGGACCATGGATTAGTTTTAAAGCTTTCATTACACCCGAGCAACGCCGTGCTATACTGCTAGTAATAATAATAATAAGTAATGATAATGATAATGATTAAAAAATAGCTCAAAAGAAAATAAGCCATCGGTTTTACATGAATGACTTAAAGTTATGTGCTAAGAATGACAATAAGCTGCAATCTATAAAATTGCGTCAGTAAAGACATTGGAATTAAATTCAATTTGAATAAATGTGCTACAGCTGCAGTTTTAAGAGAATCGCTACAACAAACATACTCAATTAACTTAAACACTGCTGAAACAATAAAAGATTTAGAGCCAGAAGAAACTTATAAATACCTAGGTGTAAATGAGAGTGAAAAACTTCACCATAAAAATTGAAAGAAATAGTGCGTAAAGTGTACTACGACTGATATTAAAAACTGAATTGAATTCTCAGAACTGAATTATGGCCATTAATAGTCTTGCTATTCCAGTGCCCCAATATAGTTTCAACATCTTGAACTGGACTCTAAACAACATCAGACGAATGGATTCTAAAACCGCAAAGCTTCTTTCTAAGCATAAGATGCATCATCCACAAGCTGATGTAGACCGTCTATACATACCCCAAAAAGAAGGTGGACGACGTCTTATTCAGCTAGAATTGTCATAAAATGCAACAACTATTGGCTTAATATCATACATAGAAACAACAAAGGAATGGATGATACAATTAGTCATCAACATTAAAACAGAAAGAAAAATATTCAATAATGAAAGAAGGCATTAAATACAAACAAGATTTACATTTATTAGATTCTATGGAAAAGCAAACAAAAGCCAAGAACCAACTATTGGAACAAAAATATGAAAAAGAAAGCCAAGGATAAAGCTCTTGAACAGATGAAACAACGCTTGCAAAACAAACTTCTGCATGGCCAATATCCAGAAAGTTCCAATAAATCCAATATTTATAAAGTTAATACTCATCGATGGTTACGTGCATCTGGATTAAAGTATGAGACTGAGGGCGTTATCCTTGCAGCGCAAGACCAAAGTCTTTTCACTAGGAACTTTCAGGCAAATATTATACATAATAATGTGGATCCAAAATGCAGTTACTGTGATAAATACCAAGAAACAATAGACCATCTAATCTCAGGATGTCCTGTACTTGCTCCAAATGAATATAAAAATCGTCACGATAGAGTGAGGCAATATTTACACAGGATAATGTGTAAACACAATGGAAAATATATTAACAAACACTGGTATGAACATCACCCAGCATCGGTTACAGAAATATGTCACCATTCTATGGGATTACACTGTCTACACAGACAGAAAAACTGAAGCAAATAGGCCGGATATTATTGTTAAAAATCAGAAAGAAAAAACTTGCCTATTAATTGGTATGGCTTGTCCAGCGGATTGTAACATAGCAACCAAAGAATTCGAAAAATTGTCAAAATACAAAGACCTGGAAATTGAAATAGAAAAAATGTGGAAAGCAAGAATCGTGCCAGTGATAGTGGGTGCACTTGGAATGATAAGAAATGGAATAAAACAACACATTGAAGAAATCCCTGGAAACCACAGCTTAAGAGATATACAGAAAATTGTCTTGTTAAGTACAGCCCACACACTAAGGAGAACTTTGTCTATGTAACACTAGAGATGTTAAGGAAGATAGAAAAAACATTAAATGGAGCCATAACAACACACCACGACCTGCCTTAAGTCTTCTCGAAGACTTGGTAAGTATTGAGACCATAGCAGAAATCAAATTATGATGAAAAATAACAACATAATAATAACATTTGAATAGTTGTAGTATTAATAATACACAGAGACAATTTTTAAAAGCATATATATATATATATATATATATATATATATATATATATATATATATATATTGATCTCATTGTTGTTACAAATTCGTTCAGTTTTATATACGGGCCGGCTCCAAATATTTTAATTTCAGTATTCATATATATTAACCAATCAGCGACGTCAAATGAGACGCGCAGTTTTTTATTTTTTGTTTTTGCTTCATTTTTTTTTTTTAATTAGTTGATGTTAGAAATTTGTTGTCAGCTCCAAATCTTTGAGGATCTCTTCAGAATAAGATCAACAATATTTTCTCTCTATAAAAAAGAAATTTAAAAACTGGAAAACTATTTATTAACAAATAAGTTTCAGACTAATAAATCATTTCTTTTTTCTAAAGCCGATTTTTGTAACATAAATGATCAATTTTTGTTCACTAATTAGTTTTTTTGAAGTTAACCTTTGACCAGTTTGTTAGTTCGTTAATTATACAAACAAAACTGAATGTTTCACACTTGATAACTCATATTTTTGCATATTTCTTTCGATATATTATATTACAACAAACGGCTTAACGATATTAACACAAAAAAATGTAATTTTTGTTTTTACGAATATCAAGAGTAAGTCAGCAAAACCGCTCGTTCATGCGACCGACAAGTACAATTTATTCGCATATATGAAACAACATACATTCTTGTCACTTACATTCTCTACTGTAGACTCATTTTTTCCTTCTTTAGTAACTTAATTCATTCAGTTGTTCTGTAAAAAGTACATACAAAATATTTGGCGTGAAGTTGTTTCCAATATAATAAAACATTAATATTATAAAATATGTATATGTGTCTACTTATATATATCGCAATTTGAGCCAATTGTCCTTGTCGTGTGACACATTATAGTCAAAGCTGCAAAACGACAAAGATGGCAGTGTGAAGAGTTGTGCACTTTGAATAGAAAAACCAGAAACGATAAAAATAAAATGAAGAAAAGCGAAACCCTTGAGGCTGTCATGAATATGTCTCACCTAGACATTTCTTTCTTTTTCTTCTCTTTGTATGAAAACATCGTCAAATCTATCTATCTATCTATCTATCTATCTATCTATCTATATATATATATATATATATATATATATATATATATATTTCTATCTATGTATACATCTATATATATATATATATATATATATATATATATATATATACGCTCTCACACCCTGATTGAGCACTCTGGAAGAATGGTAGAGTTTGAAAAACAGTAGCTACCCTGGCATGTACGAATTGCTCATTCAGTAAGGAATTAGAGCACTCTGGCTATTGGGCGTGTACAATGATAATATACATGATAAAAAGTCTGCCTTCTTCTACCGAGCGCCCATAGCCCAGAGGTAGAAACGCTGACTGACGGCACTTCGGTCAGGTTGCAATCCTGGGTTAAAAGCAATCGGAGTCTAACCGTACTGATGAACTGTGATACAGCGAAACAGATCTGTCTGCGGATGAATATATATATATATATATATATATATATATATATATATATACTGTAAAATTCCGGAAAAAACATATTTTAAGTATTATACTAACGGTTTCTTCTCCCGCTTGTGGGACCCTCTTCCGGCTTCTTGCTTTTCACTCAACTTTGATTCTCAAAAGTTGAAATGCAATGTCAATCGCTATTTTCTATCTTCTTAATTCTTGTTCTTTAATTGTTCTCTCTCCTTAATTTCGTTTTCATCTTCTCATATTATTATAAGTCATATGCAAACAATTTCTTCTCTCGCTTGTGAAATCTTTTCCGGCTTTTTGCTTTACAGTCAAATTTGATCTTCAAAAATTTAAATGCAATGTCAATCGTTATTTTCTGTCTTCTTAATTATTTTTCTTTATTTGTTCTCTCTCCTTAAAAGTATTTTTTCTTTCATATTTTTCAACATTCAGTTAATAAATGCGTTCCAGTGGCTTTATTGCCTTGTGTCGAGTGAAATGATTTAAAAAAGAAAAGCAATGTCATATACGACACCGGAATTTAAAAAAAGGAAGAAATGGCTAGAGCTCTGGGTGAGAGAAATGATTTGGAATAAAATGACCAGAGATTTTCGGTTGAAGGCGGCCATAGATATATGTTAACTATACGGCGAATATCTAAGATTATCGGAAGGTCAAAAGGCATTGTGTTGTGAATCTATTGAATTGCATAAAAAAACATCTGACGTTGTGTCTACGACTTCGTACGTTCCTATAATAAAACCGATTCAGTAGTCTTCATCCATTCTTGCCCTGGAAGTCTGGCGTAGTGCAATTATTATTATCTTGTCTCGTGAGATCAGTTACGACTGACTAATGAGTACGATTTTCACTAGGGTCCAATACTTTCAGCCTTATGGCACATCTAAGCTACGCTGAGAATATCGCTATGGCACCTCGACGTACTGCAAAGGTTAGCAAGAACAATTACGACTGATTAGTGAGTTCGATTCTCACTGTGTTCTCCATATTTTATTGCCTTGTGCCACATCTAAGCTACGTTTAGAAAATCACATCATAAATTTGCGTCTGTTCAGATGAAAAATTTGTCTCTAACTCCGATCAAAAGGAATGGCGATTCCTTCCTCAAAGAGAGAGAAAAAAACTGGTTGAAGTAAGAAGGAGATTGGTAAAGCGTAGACTCACTGAAATGATGAACTCGACTAAAAATGTTGGTACTAATATATATATATATATAAAGACAGAAAAAAATCTAAGTAAGAGCCAACAAACCTACCTAGGTTTCACCCTAGGCTCGTCAGGTTAAGAAGCCTTCTTACCCAGACGAGCCATAGGGTGAAACCTAGGTAGGTTTGTTGGCTCTTAGATTTGTTCTATATTTGTTACTCTACTATCGTATTGAGTGCTTTAGTGTTAGGGTTTTGTCTTGGGGTTTTTTCTTTCCTACGAGTATTTGGCGTATGCTCATGTACTCCATTTGTTTCTTTTTTTTACTTCCCCTCCTTTTCCCTCCGAGTTCGTTCTCGGTGGGTTTTTAAAACGAACTTAAATATAGTATAAAAATTACTAGTATTAGCATTATTATTTTTGTTACTATTACTATTGTTATTATATATATAGATACATATATATCTTCAAGAGGTCGAATATAAAGCTCGATGATTTACTTAATATATATATATATATATATATATATATATATATATATATATATATTACCTTAAAATAAGAGAAGCCATCTTTGTGCACCTGAAGAATTCCATAGAATAGAAACGGCTGAAACATTGTAGCAACTACAAAAGAAATGAGATCAATATTCTGAAGAACTCTTATAATGCGAAAAAAAATGGCCGCCTTTGAAAAAAATGGCTTCTCTCGTGTGACAAAAAGGCCCAAAAATACATTTTCTTTTTCATCAGCCACTTCTATTCCTTTCTGCATCTTTTCTTCTTCTTCTTCTTTTTCTTCTTCTTCCTTCTTCTTCTTCTTCCTTCTTCTTCTTCTTCTTCTTCTTTCTTCTTCTTCTTCCTTCTTCTTCCTTCTTCTTCTTCCTCCTTCTTCTTCTTCCTTATTCTTCTTCCTTCTTCTTCCTCCTTCTTCTTCCTCCTTCTTCTTCTTCCTTCTTCTTCTTCTTCTTCTTGTTCTTCCTTCTTCTTTTTCTTCCTTCTTCTTCTTCCTTTTTCTTTCTTCTTCTTCCTTCTTCTTCCTTCTTCTTCGTCTTCCTTCTTTTTCTTCTTCTTCTATCCGTGCTGCTAACACATCTGCATCTGGTAACACATTGCCTCCTACTGCTCCTACCTTTATTATTACGAAGAGGCATAATAATAATATTAATAATATTCTTTTTCTGCTATCATAAATACTACCAATTTCTCTTGTTCTTTAAATATTCATTTTTATGGTAGAAACGATATCGTTTGTAACCAATCATAGCTTGACATTTGAGTGGCAATTGAATGACGTCATTTTTGCTTCGCGATCTCGTCCAAGAAAGTCTCGCAGCAATCCGAATTACAAGTTTGCATTATATTCCCTGAAAAGAAAAAGAATGAGAGGGAAGACGAAAGTCATCGACCACCTGACTATCCGAAAATCCACTTAAAAAAGATGCAATGGTTTTAGGCGATGAAGAATTGTTTCTAAAAGAAGCATCTGAAGAAATACATTCGGACCCTAGCATTGAAATCCGAATATGATCGGAACCAAATAAAGAGAGAACCACTAATCTGTCTGGTGCCGTTCTTTCTAAAATTTGAGTGGTATCGTTTGATGTGGACAGCGGTATACATCAAACTGAATCCTTTCTTTGTGTTTTTAAAAGAACGTCTCTTCTTTTACTTGAAATTTTTATTTTTCAATTCTTTGAAAGAAACTATTCTTACGAAAAATCTTTACATACACACGTACACACAGGAACACACTTCTTTTTCTCTTTTTTTTTCTTTTTTTACTAACGTTCACGCTGTCCAAAGCTCAAGAGTTCCTCACGGTAGTGGATTATTGAATTTCGGGTGTGATATGAAGGTAAGGAAGAGAAGAATATGAAGTGAAGGAGAATAGATAAAGACCATTATTTTTCTCTTTTATGTGACGTGTCTCTTCCGGGTGTGGCGATCGTGGATCTTCACAACTTCCTCTTCTTTTTAGCGGTTAATAAATGTTGTCTTTTTGTTGTCTCTCCGTACCACTATGCATTTCCTCAAGCTTGCTAGGTCGTTTATACATTGTTCTATTTTTTTCATATCTCGCTGCCCTACGTCGTCGTCTTGCGGCCTTGGCCGAAACAGAACTCACTACACCTCTCCAGTATTCCCTGTGCATTTGGAACCCTGGAGCAGTTTGTAGCGAACTTCATAATCTTGTCAAATAGCTGAATACTTGATGATTTGCCAGGGCTACCAAGCGTGTTTTTATTGTGACACTAACACTAGATGAGTTGCCTCCAGGCACCATCCTGTTATTTAATCCATAACTGGAGGGAAGTGACGGATTAATACCTTTCCCAGTGCTTAAGTGAATGCAGGGTACTCAACTAGAATTCGAACTCGGCTCACCGATTGCTCTTTCCAAGCCGATATCCACTGCACCACAACATACATCCGTCACTGAACGCTTACAGCGCCTGGTATTCCTAAGTGGTCACCCATCTAAGTACTGACCAGGCTCAACGTTGCTTACCTTCGGTGGTCGAACGGGAACCGGTGTTTTCAACGTGATATGCCGTCTGGCCTACAGTCTGTCTTGTAAGTATAAAACTTCCCCGCCCTCCACCGTCATTATGTGCCTTAGAATTTTTTATACACTTTTCCTGGGGTTATGCGTCTTTTTTCCTTCAGTTTTCACGAAAACTTTTTCATTGCTCACATTTGTTTAAACGTATTCTCAACATTCACCTTTAAAACCAAATTTCTATTGGTTCAAGTCTCTTCTTCATCTTCGAAGAGATTGTCCAGCAATAACTACCATTTAAAATGTCTGATACAGTTCAATACCTTCTTTTTTTTTTTTAAATTCTAACGAAACTTTAAATATAACATGATTTAAAGAAAACAAGTCCTCCCCATTTGGGACACAACACAATCTTTCTTTTCTTATTTGTTGCCCTCATTTCTTTAGTAAACTAATATTGTTGAGAAAGCAGAGGCAATTTTAATGCTAATTTTCAAGGAATGCAGATCCTGCAATTTCTCTACACTCATTCGTCCGTGCATGGAGTACTGCTGCCATATATAGTCTGGTTCCCCCGCTGTTCATCTCCGTGTTCTTGACAGGCTCCAAAGAAGAATCAGTAATGTGATAGGTACTCACTTGGCGGCTCGACTACAGCCACTTTCCCACCTAGGAGATGTGACTTCCCAGTGTCTGTTCCCTAAATACTTTCATGGCTTCTGCTCCAACGAAATTAAGTCACTGGTGCCTCCGCAACAAGTGTTTACTCGTGCAGCCAGACTGGCAACTGGGTATCACCCATTCACAGTTAGATCAACCAAATACAGACGACAATTCTACTCCTCCAGCTTCTTTTCTCGCACTTCCCGCCTGTGGAACTCGCTTCCTTATTCTTGCTTTCCTGACGGCTACAACCTCCAGAAATTTGAATGCAAGGTCAATACGTATATCTTAACTACTTGACCCCAGCACTTTCCTCACTGCCCTGCATATCCTTTCCTTTCTCTCCACCTTTGCAACTGTCATCACACCGGTTTTCCCATCCTTCTCTTGCTCCTTTCTAACTGGTTCGTCCTTCTCTTCAATCTCCTCTAATCTTTTTCTCTTATGTAGCCCCCTGCACATCAGTAGCGTTACCGCCTTGTTCGGGGTGATAAAATAAATAAAGCCAGTGTTAAAAATTAGGGAGTGATAATTGGAGAAAATGCGTTAGGTGTGTCAATATTGTTCAATCAAAAATGAGAATTATGTAACTATAGAGATTGAAATTTTGCTGAAGTGTAAACACTTTTGTTTTTCATAGCCAATTCGCATGTCGGATTTCGTGCCAAAGAAAGTGCATTCGCGGGAAACTTTACTGCACTACTTTATTCAAAAAAAATCTGCAGCGGAAGCACACAGAATTCTTGTTGAGATTTACGGCGAACATGCTTTATCAGAAGCAACATGCAGTTATTGGTTTAGACGCTTCGAAATTTATGATTTTGATGTTAAAGGTAAAGAAAACTCTAGTGAACCGAAAACATTTGAAGTCGAAGAATAATAAACTAAACTTGCAAAAGAATTAGTCGATCACACAAGAGTTTCGAAACTTTTGAAACAATTAGGAATGATTCAAAAGCAAAGACATTGGGTGCCGTACGAGTTGAAACCGAAAGACGTCGAATAGCGTTTTGTTCCGAAAATAATGCCTTCAAAGGTAGAGAAGGAAAAACTTTTTTCATTGTATCATGACCAGGGATAAAAAGTGGATGCACTACGATAACCCTCAGCGTAAATGATCGTTGGATAAGCAGGCTATACATCGATCTTTGGCAAATCCAAATATTCATGGTTCGAAACTTCTACCCTGCATTTGGTGAGATCAACTGGATGTAGTATATATCACGTGTGTTTGCTATCGACTGCAAATAGATGTACTGGTATTTGTCCTGGATGTTCGTTGTGGTGCATTGGATATCGGCTCGGAACGAGAAATCGGGGAGCCGACTTCGAATTCCAGCCGAATTCATTGCATTCACTTATGCACAAATACCCTTGGGAAAGGTATTAATCCGTCTTTTCCTTCCAGTTATGGGTTAAATAACAGGACAAATTGGGTTTTATAGCCTTGGTCGGCAACCAGTCTACCGCAGAAAGCAATGGCAAACTACTGCGGGATAATCTTCTGCCCAGTCAGTCATGTATCTTTCGAGACATGATCGCCCAAGCGTGTATCACGTATGTCACTTAACTGACTGACAATAGATGCATTGAGGCCGAGCATTAAAGAAAATACGGTCACTGTACGAGCAGAGACACGACAAAGTGATTTTGGAACAACGCGACGCTAGGCCACATTGCAAAGTGGGTAAAATCTACTTTGAAACGCTTAAATGGGAAGTCCTACCCCACTCACCGTATTCACCAGGCACAGCCTCGTCCGATTATCACTTGTTCCAATCGATGGTATATGGTCTGGCTGACCAGTACTTTCATTCTTATAAAGAAACCTCAAAATGTGTTGACTAGTTGTTAGCCGCAAAAGACGTGTTATTTCCCGGCGTTAAATTTCAATGCAGAAGGATGGAAAGAAAGTAGTGGCTAACAAGACTTTCAGTCATGCTTCTTCATAATTTTTGTAAATATAACATTACTTTTCATGAAAAACCAAGAAGAACCTTTTCAAGGTCCTAATATATATATATATATATATATATATATATATATATATATATATATATTTTCCCGCGACTGTGGAATTCCCTTCCACACGATTGCTTCCCCGAAGACAACAATCTCCAGTAGTTTAAATGTAAGGTCAATAGACACCTCCTAACACACTAACCTGCTCCCATTCTATCAAACACTCTTCCCATCTGCCCAACCCTCATCCTCGCTATCCTTACTCATCTGTCACCTTCCTCCTGACATCCCCTATGTCTAACCACTCCGTCTCTTTACCTTCCCCTATGTAGCCCATGCGCAATAGTGGCAGTGGAATGCCTTGCTTGGGGTGAGATGATTAAAAAGATATATATATATATATAAACAAGACAGACAAGTTATTCCACGGTTAACCGGAAGTTTAAGCCTATTTCAGGCGAACCATCGTCAGCTTCCGTCTTTGTTGTACAACACGATTTGTATAAAATCTTCTGTACAATAAAGATGGAAGCTGACGATGGTTTGCCTGAAATAGGCCGAAACTTCCGCTTACCCATGGAATAAAGTGTCCGTCTTATTTTTTACATATATTTGGTCTATATGTATTTATATACATATATATATTTTGAGATCTCCTAGAGAGTTATCCTACCAGTTTATGTAAAAGACACTCCTTTGTTTTCTTCCATATCTACATCGCATGTTTATATATATATATATATATATATATATATATATATATATATATAAAACAAAAAATAAAATTGCAGCGTTCAAAACATTAATACATTGGCTCAATATAGAAATAAAGCAATTAATAATAATTAAACATTTGCATAACAACATGTAAATAACTACAAAAAAATTGTTCATTTTGTATCGACATTGAAAAAACAATGTCTCGCCGATGATATTGAACGTTTTAATAAAAGTTTATTTTAGGAACCATCAATTTAACTTTGCGTTTTTGGAAAATTTTCGTACCAGGTAAAAGGTTTAATAACGAAAGAAGAAAAAGAGAAAGAAAGAAAAGAAAATAATAAATCAAGAAAAGTAAACAAAGAAGGTGAGAAAAAAAAACGAAGGCAGCAGAAATACTATAGATAAAGTAGAGACAAAAAGTCAAAAAGGGACAGTATTATATATATATATATATATATATATATATATATATATATATATATATATATATTTATATTTATATATATATATATATATATTTATATTTATTTATTTATTTATATATATATATATATATATATATATATATATATATATATTTTTGTATTTAGTCAGCAAATTGTCTTTTAAACATGGCGGATTAAATAAATTGTGAACATAATGTTTGCCTATTTAAAAAAAAAATAATAATAGTTTTAATAAAAACATTTTTCTGAAGCAGACACTAATTTTTAGCAACACAGTTTTCCGGTAACACTTATATCATTAATCACACCCCTGAAGATAATCTCGGAATGAGGTTGAGAAAATTTGGGTATCTTGAGAAACAAATGAAAATAACATCTGTCAACGTTACAGCTCATTTCTGACATCTTTTAATTGTCATACGCGAAAGATTATCCGTGAGTATGAACGGATTTTATTAAAAATAAGCAAACATCATACTTGCAATTAATTTAATCAAACACACACACAACCACACACACACACACACACACACACACACACACACACACACACACACACACACACATATATAAACATATATATATACACATATATATATATATGTTTATATATATTGTTGATTTATGAAGATGATTTGCGCCAAGATTGTTGTTTTCACACTTATATACTGTTAAAATATATTTTTGCAAGCAGTTTTTTCTTTTTTTTTTCAAAGTGCAAGAAACCCAGCACTGATAAGTGAAGGTATGGTACCAGTGTCCACACGACATTTCCAAGTCAACATGAACCTGCTCAGCGAAAGTAAGAAATTCTTTGCGCAAAATCTATAATGAGCTGTGATACAGGAAAACAGGCATGTATGTGGGTGATTAATATATATATATATATATATATATATATATATATATATATATATATATTGTTAAATATAAGAGACAATGAATGTCTATTATGTTTAATCATGAGCCGTCCTAAACGTCGTATTTTGGCTTTAATTTCAGTTGAGAATAAAGACAAAAATTCCCCAACATTTGGATAATTTTTTATTAATTTGGTTCAAAACCGTTCTGCTCACATGAGCCATCTTCAGAGAGGTTATTAAGACGGTAATACTGTAACATCCACCATCACCGACGATTTTATTTTATGTTGACATAAAACTCCGCTAGGCAACGGCAATAGTTACCAAAAGTAACAAACGCAGTTCGCAAATTTCCAATGCGGTTCTATGACGTCACACCACGTGATAGCGCGAAATAACAACAGAACCATGAATTTAAATGCACTGTAATTTGTTATGAATTTGAATGTTTAGGTCGCGTGGAGGGCTTTGTTGCTTTATGTCATAACATCGCATTTTTTTTATTTTGTCTGGAGATAATACATACTATACATATATAATGTTTCTCTCAACAATAAAATGTTTTCTTTCTTCCCCTTCTCCCCACTATTTATTCCATCTGGATAAATTAAATACATTCATTTTTGTAATGAATTTCAGTCTGATAATTTTAATATTTTATATTCACGAAATAAATAATCACCGACTGATTTATAAGCTTTTCTAATTTATTTTCATTGTAATACTATATTAACCCTCTAGGGCCATTCGTATCATATTAGTGGGGGATCTGTTTATTACTTCATAACAATATAGAACTGATCCCCCACTTTATGACAAGTAGAAGCCTTAATCATATTATATTATTAACCCTCTCGGACCATTCGTATCATATTTGATACAGTATGAAAACAAGCATTGAAAGAAATATTTTCCTGAAAAATTTTTTAAGAGAAATATTTTATAAATTTCAAATGAAAGCAGTACTGACTGCTCAGTCAATGAATACCAAATGTTTCATTACAGGGAAATACTGTATCAAATATGATACGAATGGCCCTAGAGGGTTAATAGATAGATAGATAGATAGATAGATAGATAGATAGATAGATAGATAGATAGATAGATAGATAAACAGACTGAGATTAACCCTCTAGGGCCATTCGTATCATATTTGATACAGTATGAAAACAAGCCTTGAAAGAAATATTTTCCTGAAAAAATTTTTAAGAGAAATATTTTATAAATTTCAAATGAAAGCAGTACTGACTGCTCAGTCAATGAATACCAAATGTTTCCTTATAGGGAAATACCAAATGTTTCCTTATAGGGAAATACTGTATCAAATATGATACGAATGGCCCTAGAGGGTTAATTTCTAACATAGAGTTCTCATTTGATTAGTATCCTCCATGAAATTAGCCTTATAAATTACTAAGGACACTACTTACATATAGATTGTTAAAGTTCCATTTGTGAATAGTTTCTAGCATTAGAAGTAATTTCAGAAAGAATTTGCTAAGTTCATATTGTGAAAATACCCTAGCAAAAAATTGACAAAAATCATATCATATTTCAGGATTTGTTGTTATTTTCTGAATTTAAACTTCTATTAGCTGAATAGCCACTGCTACATTTATGCTATGCAGACATGTCAGAGTGTAGATTTGGGCTTCTTTTATAAGAATCTCATGCGTATACACCACTCTGTACTCATGCAGTTCATTTATTTTGCGTTGTAAAAAACATTTTTCGTATAAACTCTGTTCGCAATGAACAATGTAACTTGTTTCTTTTGGTTTAAAACGAAACAAAAAAAATTATTTCTACACTATTTTTAATTATTTTTACATTAATTTCTAAAATTAATTAAATTTTTAGAGGTGTGTCTGAAGATTATTTATCTTCGCTTTTCACGCACTTTACCCCTCTACATATATGAAAAAAATTTAGATAGACAGATAGATATGCGAAGACTGATATTAAGATATTTTTATTCTAAATGCCATGTTCCTTCAGAACGTAAGTGATCATGGCTTTCCGCATTTCCCTGTCTCTTGTAGCTCTTAAAAAACATTCTCCTGTTACTTCTGTTAGAATCTTTAAACCCTCCTTCCTCATTACATGTCCCAGAAACTTCAACTGTCCTTTCCTAATGTTAAGTATGAGTTTCCTTTTCGTTTCCGTCCTCTCCAAAAGCTCGTTGTTCTCACATGTTCGGTTTCTTTCTCTCTATCCACCCTGTGAGTATCATATTCTCCAAGCCCTCGCTCCTCATTACATATCCCAGAAACTTTAGCTGTTTTTCCCTGATATTAAGTATCAGTTTCCTTTTCGTTTCAATCATATTCGAAACCTCGTCATTCTCACGTGTTCGGTCTCTTTCCCTCTATCCACCCTGTGAGTATCAGATTCTCCAAGCCCACCTCTCTCATTACATGTCCCAGAAACTTCAGCTGTCTTTTCCTGATGCTAAGTATAAGTTTCCTTTTCGTTTCCATCCTCTCCAAAAACTCGTCGTTCGCACATGCTCGGTCTCTTTCCCTCTAAATACCCTGTGATTATCAGATTATCCAAGCCCTCCTTCCTCATTACGTGTATCAGAAACTTCAACTGTCTTCTCCTTATGTTAAGTATCATTTTCCTTTTTGTTTCCATCCTCTCCAAAACCTAGTTGTTTCTCACATATTCGGTTCATTATATCCTCAGCATCCTTCTGTAGAACCACATTCGGTTGCTTTAAGTCTTTCCGTTTAACATTCGCTGCCGCATTGAAAGACTGACGTCACATAACAATCCAGTACTGTATTCTTTCTTTCCAGCGGAATTTTCCTGTCTCACGATACTCTGCTCAGCTTCTGAAATGCATCCTTCTTCTGCAGATCTCAGTGTCACCCTTACCGTATTTTGTTAGAACACTTCCCCTGCTTGGTTTTAGTATCCCCAGCTTGGAGTTGGCATTTTGGGCTCTTCTTTTTACTGATCACCAGGTATTCTGTTTTCTTGTAGTTTTTTTTAATTTTTTCTTGTAGTCCTTTTTTCTGCTTTCTTTAACTATTTACTGTAGGAGTCCTTGTAGTTTCAGCTATCAGCACTGTATCATCTGTTTATCTTATATTCTTCAGATTGCGGTCTGGAAAGATTTCTAGAACTCTCAGAATTGTCTCTCTGTATAAGTTGAATAGATCTGGTGAGAAGACATATCCTTATCTTGCACCCCTTTCTATTTTTGTTTTTGTCTTTTTTCTTTTTTCTTTTTCTTATTTATAATCATATCGCCTCAAGCAAGGCATGTTACTGTCACTGTTTAGCAGGTGGGTTACATAGGAGGAAAGTTATGAGAAAGAGTGAGAGGTTATAGGGGGGTGTCAGGAAGTGGATAAAAGAAGGATGAGAATACTGATTAGAGTGGAGTGAACAAAGAAAGGAGCATGAGAGAGAGGATGCAGATTAGTGAGATAGGAGATGACTATTGACTTTACATTTAAATTCTTGGAGATTGTTGCTGTCGGGAAAGCAAGTAAATGGAAGAAATATCCACAGGAGGGAAGTGCGAGAAAAGAAGCTGCTGGAGTAGAATTTGCGTTTACAATTTATTGGTTTCACAGTAAAAGGGTGGGACCTAGTTGCTAATCTTGTGGCTCGAGTAAATTTATATATAGGAGGCACCAGTGAACTAAGTTCATCGGAGCAGAAGTCGTAAAAGTATTTGTAGAAGAGATTCAAGGAAGCCACATTGCGCCGGTGAGAAAGTGACTGTATCTGAGCTGCCAAGTCGGGATCTATTACATTACAGATTCTGGGTTAGATTTTGTCAAGGACACCAAGGTGAGTAGCAGAACGTGTTGAACTTTGAACTTGTTTACTGTTTATATGCAGAAAGTTTGCCGTCAAAATAGGTTCTTGGTCTTTCTCGAATGTGTCAAGGTTGCCAAGCGTCTGTATCAAGTTTTTAGTGTATTTTATGTTCTTTTCCCTAATTTGTACCAATACAGTAAAATTACTCGACATTGTTTCAGTGTAATCATTCCACTGGGCTCATGAATCACAATGTATTGAAAGAAAAAGAATCAGGAGTAAACCAAAATTTTATATACTAAGAAGATTACTTCGCTAGTTTACTGAAACAACAATCAACTAACAAATGCGTCAGTTTTTTAGAGACAGCTGAATACATAATACCTGATACCTAATGCATAATACGTAATACATCCAGAGTTAGAAGAATAATGAACAGGCGGTTGGTTGGTTGTTTTTGTGGCAAATCAACACCTCGGCGGGTCATTTATTGCCAACTAAATTTTTTTTATTTATTGCTGGTAATACGCTTTTCTTTCAACAATTTACTGTTTTTTTTTTATATAGGTTTTGTGTTTAGTTATACTTTTTTCTTTTCGAGTATCAAGATTCATTGGGATTTTTTAAGGGCAGGGTCCCCAAGTCCTACCCTGTTATTTAACCCATAACTGGAGGGAAGGGACGGATTAATATCTTTCCCAAGGATACCAGTGCTTAGGCGAATGCAGGGTATTCAACTGGAATTCGAACTAGGCTCACCGATTTGTATTGTATTTCCGAGCCGATATCCACTGCACCACAACGCACATCCGTCACTAAACGCTTACAGCACCTGGCATTCCCAAGCGGTCACCCATCTAAGTACTGACCAGGCTCAACGTTGCTTAACTTCGGTGATCGAGCGAGAACTGGTGTATTCAACGTGGTAGGCCGTAAGCCTGAACAGACGGAGATAGATAAATAGACAGATAGATAGATAGATTCCTGATCAAAAATTTAAGACCACTTAAAAATCTTTAAAAAGAATTTTTTTTTTACCCATAGATTTTAAACTCCTACCACTTAAGGTTACCAATACTACAATCTAAAAGGTTATGGAAACAAAAAGCTACATTCCAAATATTTTATTTAGAAATTTACATTTGGGAGGAGTTTAAAATCTATCTGTAAAAAAATATTATTTTTAAAGATTTTTAAATGGTCTTAAATTTTGGTCTGGAGTATAGATAGATAGATAGATAGATAGATAGATAGATAGATAGATAGATAGATAGATAGATAGATAGATGGCCCAACTAATAAAACAACAACTTTTAAGCAAAATTCGACTTTATTCATTAACAGATTCTCCATCTAGGGTGATACACTGATTCCAACGCTTCTCTAACAGTTCGATGCTTTTTTGTAGAACGATTTATTTTTGGTCTCAAAATACGCCTCCGTTTTCGATATCAATTTTCTATTGGAGCCAAACCTCTCTCCCTGGAGAATTCTTTTAAGGTCTGCAAACAGCCGGTAGCCGCAGGTAGTCACTGAGGGCCAGATCTGGAGAATAGGGTGGATGCGGAAGCAATTCGAAGTGAAATTCATGCAGTTTTGCCATCGTTGCGATCGACTTGTGACACGGCGCGTTGAATTCGTGAAAGATCATTTGTTTTTTCTTTATTTTTGTCCGTATTTTGACCATTTCTTCCTTCAAATGCAATTATATTGCTATATAATATTCGCTATTGATGGTTCTTCCTTTCTCAAGGTAATTGATGAACAAAATATTTTGCGCATCTCAAAATACTAAGGCCAAAAACTTGCTTACTGATGTTTGCGTCTTTGGTTGCATTGGACGGCTTTCACCTGCTGCTGCCCACTCAGCCACCTGCCTATTTGACTCCGAAGTGAAGTGGTGGATTCATCTTTTATTCATTGTGACATATTTTTGCAAAAACTTTTTCTTGCTGCGCTGAAACAGTTGCAAACAACGCTCTGAAGCATTGACACGTTGTTGTTTTTGATCGACTGTGAGCAAACGCGACACCCACTTCCAAAACAGCTTTTCATTGATAAATGTTCATGCAAAATGGCTACTACACTGCCTTCAGATATGATCAACTCCTCTGATATATCAAGCAACTTCAATTTACGATTGACCAAGAATTTGTGGATTTTAATTTTTTTTTTTTTTTTTTGTGTTTTCCGGGGCAACTACCGATATTGGTCGACGTGAGCGTTCAGCAACATTTAAAGTCAGCATACCAACTCTTAACCTTTGTTTTAGACGGGGCAGAGTCCGAATGAAACTTATCAAGCCATTGCTTTGCTTGATCAGTACTTTCCTCATCAGAAAGCTATGCTTTATCAACACACGATATTCACATTTTCCATTATTTTGAAAATTTGCAACAGTAGCTTCACTTAAATAACTGTAATTTCTAAACTAATAATCTCATTAAGTCCAAATTTGTCACGTTCCATTTAAAGGTTATTACTTCATAAAAACCATACGAATTTTTTTTTATTAATGGCGCTATCTGTATATCAGGCTTGGGACTTACCTCTGAGATAGATGCGAACAGACTGAGATATATATGACTAGGTTGAAAGAGATATATATACAAATGTGAACATATGGAAAGAAAATGCACAAAAGAAAGAAAGAAAAAGAAAGAAAAAAGAAAGAAAAAAAATGAAATGAAGAAAAATCAAAATTCAATTTAGATCTACCAAACACGTTATTACTAAAGTGTCTAATCACAATAGTTTGTTTTAAGGAATTTGTCAAGATTCAAATCAGAAGTCTTCATGCGAAATCTACTTGTTGGAACGTGACAAGCATTTCAAAATAAACAAACACTAATGCTTTTAAATGAAAATCTAGTATTTGCTTAACAAATTATCGGTGCCTTTTTGTTTTGCCTATTCCTCTTCTTCTTTTTTCTTTTACTTAAAAGAATCGAAGCCGTAAAATGAGGAAGCTCCACAAATTACAAATTTTAGCGGAATTTTCCATTTCACTATTAGAAAATCTTGATTGCCATAAAATTTCTCGTCAAGTTAATGGAATTTCAATTCTTTCTGCTTTTTTTTTAATTTCTGGTGAGTTTGTTAATTCAGAGAGAGAGAGAGAGAGAGAGAGAGAGAGAGAGAAGAAGAAGAAGAAGAAGAAGAAGAAGAAGGAGATGATGATGATGATAAGAGAAAGAAAGTCAGAGAATCGTTCCAAGACTTCAAAATTGCGATGGACATAAACCAAACGAAAAGCATTTAACTAATCCTGTTTGTCCCTATTCCGTGCAGAGAGGCGATTTTGTTTGCGTTTTCCCTATTCATCCTCTTATCCCAGATCCATGAGCAAACAGCAAGTAGTGGAAATTTGTCCTCTTTTTTTTTCTTAGCTGATCACGTGTACATCACTTCAACGAGTTTTTACACAAAATATCTTATTACTTCCGCCGAGGACGATAGCAATTCCTTGATTCTGTCAAACTAAAAACAACCGCATAACTAACATTGCCCGATCCTTTTTGTGCTGAATTGTTGTTTTTTAAGAACTTTCTTTTTTTCCGACGTTTTACGGCTGAACAGAACCAGAGCTTGATTTGGCCGAAAGCTTATATTAACAACAGAATCTGTATATAGAGTTTTAACCTTCTGAAATCTAAACTTATTTATAAATGGAACTTTGTCTGATTGTGGGTGTATGTGTGTGTGTCTGCGTGTGTGTGTCCGTTACCTATAGACTCTGAAACGGCTGAACCGATTTTCTTGAAAGATTACAGTTGTACTATAAGCGTCTGCGAGTGTTCTTAGCTAGGTTTTCTGTCGAGATGTCCCCGATAAATATCGAAAATCGATAATTGAAAAAATCGGGTTATAGAAGGAGTGGTCCTATTTTAATCAAACTTGGTACACTTATAGACAAGGACATAAGAAACGATATTCAGAAGTTTCAAGGTTGCAGTTCTTACAATAGTGCAGAAAATCGATAATATATACAAAAGGCAAGATGTTTGTGTGTGTGTCTGTTTATCTGCCTGTATGTCTGTATTTTTTCAGCCCTTTTATTGTAGTTCTTGCTTCGGGTTTAGTTCTTAGTAGGTATAATTGTAGTTCTTAGTCTCAGCCATGATACCACTTACTCAGAGGACTTATTTAGCCTTCAAAATTCAGTTTAAAACTTATTTGATATCGATACCAGGAAATCAAAATTTGACTTACATCCATTCATTTTTCTTTCAGTCTATGGTTTTGCTTTAACTGGAAACAACTATTGCTTTTTAGTCTTTCGTGCCAACGTCCAAAGAGTTTTAGCTCCGGGACCATGGATTAGTTTGAAAGCTTTCATTCCATCCGAGTAACACCGGGCTATACTGCTAGTATATTATATATGGCTCTGATCAAAATTATATTCTTGGCAATAGCAACGATACAAAGAAGAGATTGCAAACTCCACATATTGTAACATATGTTAATGTCCCTTCTCAGAGTCACATAGCATCTATTGAAATGAGAGATTTGAACATCCCAGTAATATTGTATGACTCATGATTCTTCTCAAAGTGATAGGCTCTAAAATCAGCAGACCGATAGAATTAACCACTTGTCTATGTAGAATTATGGATACAATAGTCAACAACAAGCTGACTTGGTACCTAGAAACGAACGGCTTAATCAACGATTTCCAATGTGCTTTTAGAGGAAAAAAAGCACCATGGACTACTTAATATGCTAAGACAGCTTTGTAAGTTAAGCGTTCATTTAGAAAGAACATTTTTTTTTTTTAATCATCTCACCCCAAGCAAGGCATTCCACTGCCACTATTGCGCATGGGGCTACATAGGGGAAGGTAAATAGAAGGAGTGGCTAGACACAGGGAATGTCAGGAGAAAGGTGACAGATGAGTAAGGATAGCGAGGATGAGGGTCGGGCAGATGGGAAGAGTGCTTGATAGAATGGGAGCAGGTTAGTGTGTTAGGAGGTGTGTATTGACCTTACATTTAAACTCCTGGAGATTGTAGCCGTCGGGGAAGCAATCGTTTGGAAGAGAATTCCACAGTCGGGAAGTGCGAGGAAAGAAACTGTTGGAGTAGAAGTTGCGGCTGCATTTTATCGGTTTCACTGTAAAAGGGTGGGATCGCAAAGCAGTCTCTTTTAATTTGCAAAAGGCGTACTACAAAACATGGAAACGTGGATTCTGAGAAAAAAACTGTCTAAAAGAAAGGCTGATTACTGTCGGAACTGCAAGATTAATAAAAAGGCGTTCTACTAAGAAGCATTCTTCAGTGACGCTATTCTGCCTATGAATAATCTTCATTGTTACATCCTTAAACCCTAAGCAAAAATCCCAGTTGTGGAAAAATCCAATTTTTTAAGCATCATATTTGAAATAGTTCACGGTTCTTCTCCATCTAAAATATTTGAAAATAAAACGTTATAAAATTCTACAGCTTTTGTGGAGAGTGATCCATAATGAAAGGAGAACAGTTCGATCAACATTGATAAAATTATACAAATAACTACTTTGCTCAAAACTAGATTACGCTTGTTTCATATATAGTGCAGTCTGATAGAATTAACCAGTTGCCTATGTATAACTATAGATAAAAGATTTAACAACAGGTTGATCTGGTGTCAGGAAACGAACAGCTTAATCAACGACATACAATGTCCTTTTAAGAAAAAAAGAAGCAAAATGAACCACTTAATACGCATAGAAAGCTTTGTAAGGAAAATCTTTATTAAGAAAGATCATCGCAGAACAGTCTTTTTTTACCTACAAAAGGCGTACGACACAACATGGAAACATGGTATGTAAGAAAGACCTGCCTAAAAAGAAGGCTGACTACAGGAAGTACGCTGTCGGAACTGCAAGATCAATAAAAAGGCGTCCCACAAGGAAGCATTCTTCGGTGTTCCTATCTAATCTAAATCTAATATATCTAAACTTATTTATAAATGGAACTTTGTCTGTGTGTGTGTGTGTGTGTGTGTGTGTGTGTGAGTGTGTGTGTGTGTGTGTGTGTCCGTTCCCGATAGACTCCGAAACGGCTGAACCGATTTTGTTCAAAATATACACAGTTGTACGAGTGTTCTTAGCTAGGTTTGTGTCGAGGTACCCCCGATAAATATCGAAATTCGATCATCGAAAAAATCAGGTTATAGAAGGAGTGGTCCAATTTTAATCAAAATGATACACCCATAGACAAAGTCATAAGAAATGATATTCAGAAGTTTCAAGGTTGCAGTTCTTACAATAGTGCCGAAAATCGATCTCTCCTCAGAACTCAAATGGAACCACTATATTGAATCCATAGCAAAATCTACTGCTAAGAAGGTTGGGTCACTATGTCGATCCAGGATGTTTTTTCCACCTGAATCCATCCTGCATATATACAAGTCAACCATCCGTCCGTGCATGGAGTACTGCTGCCATTTATGGTCAGGCGCCCCTGCCGTTCTCCTCTGTGTTCTTGACAGGCTCCAAAGGAGAGTCTGTAATGTGATAGGTACTGATCTGGCGGCTCGACTGCAGCCACTTCCCCACCGTCGAAATGTGGCCTCTGTTCTATAAATACTTTCATGGCTTCTGCTCCAACAAACTTAAGTCACTGGTGCCTCCTCAACAGGTGTTTACTCGTGCAATCAGACTGGCAACTGGGTCCCACCCATTCACAGTCAGGTTAGCCAAATGCAGACGACAATTCTACTCCTTCAGCTTCTTCTCTCGCACTTCCCGCCTGTGGAACTCGCTCCCATATTCTTGCTTTCCTGACGGCTACAACCTCCAGAAATTTAAATGCAAAGTCAATACTCATCTATTAACCACTGGCCTCTAGCTCTCTCCCCACCCCCGTATAACCTTCCCTTTCTCTCCACCTATGTATCTGTCATCGCACCTGCATTCTCAGCTTTCTATTGCTCCTTTCTAACTAGTTTGTACTCCTCACTCTTTTCTAATTAATCTTTTTACATTTATGTAGCCCCCCGCTCATCAGTGGCGTTTCTGCCTTGCTCGGGGTGAAATGATTAAAACAAATATAAAAGGCAAGATGTTTGTGTGTGTGTCTGTTTATCTGTCTGTATGTCTTTTATACAAATCCACAATTTTTATTCGATTCTCATCAAACTTCACACAAATATTATTTGGCTGAGTCTGAACTCCAGGACCATGGATTAGTTTTAAAGCTTTCATTACACCCAAGGAACGCCGGGCTATACTGCTAGTACTCCTTAAACAAAAACGAACCCACTCACGTTCTCGGACAAGTTTCAAGACATATTAGGAAACAACTCTCACCATACACTAATCTATAAATATGGTTCCAAATGTGATGAAAAGATAGGATCGCAGCAGCCAGTCACTAAAGTGCCATACTAGATACGCGGTTGGGCGATCATGTCTCGAAAGAGATATGACTGACTTGACGGATGATTTTCCCGCAGTAGGGTGCCATGGAACCTAATCTGTTCTATTATTTGACCCATAGCTGGAGGGGAGAGACGAATTAATACCTTTTCCAAAGGTATTTGCAAGTAAGTGAATGCAACGAATTTACCTGGAATTTGAACTCATCATATACTATTCCTTATTAATATTTCTGTTGGGGTTCCTCAAGACAGTGTGACTCTCGAGACTCGTACCTGGCAAAATTTGAAAGTTTATACTGATTGTTTTGCTTCATCCATATCACGCTAAAATTATATTTCTCAATATATCATAGAAGTTAACTAG
This sequence comes from Ascarosepion bandense, assembly GCA_037127315.1. Taxonomy (NCBI): domain Eukaryota; kingdom Metazoa; phylum Mollusca; class Cephalopoda; order Sepiida; family Sepiidae; genus Ascarosepion; species Ascarosepion bandense. The sequence continues at coordinate 195,732 of JBBBDQ010001658.1, read as the reverse complement.
CATTGAGTGTACTCAGTACTTAGATGAGGGATCACTTTGTGTTAGTAGGTACTATTAGCCTTAGAGAAGTAACCACCAATAAAATATCACACCAGTGGAATGTGAATAAAGGGTCTGAATGAAGAATCGCTGAGAAGAGTTCGAATTCCAGTCGTGTTCATTATATTTTGTTATACACAAACCCCTAGGAAAAATTAAGAATCTTTATATTTCCCCATCTATGGTTTAAATAGCATGTGTTCTAACAAGAAATGTAAAAGACTTGTTAAGGCAATATTCAATCACCTCCTCCGCTCAATAAAAATAATCTAACGATATATTTCCGCTTGAAGTAAGAAACAATGGGTTAATAATAAAAAAGAAACCAATTAATAAACCATAAGTGATACACGCTTCGGCGGTCATGTCTCAAAAGAGACGTGACTGACCGGGCAGAAGATTTTCCCGCAGTAGGTTGCCATTACTTTCTGCGGTAGACTGGTTGCAAACCAAATCTTAGAAATCTGTTTTCCTATTTACTCCAAAGTTTGACTCGACTGTGCTCATCTGACTTTGAAACTTATTTCGATCTCTGTAAAATTATCTTAACAGAAAGATTCTCTGGAAGTCTGTAAAAAATAATTAAATGAGTTCGACACTCAGACAAATGGAAAATTTATGGATTTATCCTTCCATAATTTGTGATCTTTTCCTGTTTCAGATATACCGAAGGTTATTTACATTGTTCGGACTGTTACCCTCATCTTTGCTCCGATATTCACGACGATTCCCTTGAGCTCCTTCAGGGGATTAAAATTTTGAATATAACCCTTTCTTCCGATCACAGGGTAGATACTTCCGGTTGTTTTCGTTATCTCTATTTAACTTAACAGTCCAAGTTTTTGCTCACCATTGCTGTAGCGAGTTATTGTCCTCAAAAATACATCGCGCGATAGATAAAAGTGTTGTTTGCATCCAGTGACTTAACCCAAACAGCTGTAAGTTCAATGTAAATAACTGTAATAACTCATCGCAGAAATACAGACAAATAATGTCGAAGGTTAGTGGAACAAAAAATGGCGTATATTTGATTGGATAAGTCTATGGACTGATCTCAAAATACTGACTTGACAATTCGGTTAAAAAATTGCAACGAACGTATTTTTTTTCTTGGGCCCGATATTCAAATAGGATTATACATTGATTCAGTTTAATTCACCCAGCATAAAGTTATTTTTCGGATATGTTTAAATACATTTTTATACTTTATTCGTGTTATTTATTACTTTTTCGGCCAGATTTTAAAACTAGTTTGTTCTATCTTTACTTTGATTTTTAAAGTCTCCCTCTGCTTTGGAGTTAGCATGCCATTCTTTTAAATAATGTCACTGTCATTTTAAATCGATCGTTATATTTGTTTGTTGGACATTTTTCGGATTTTTCCTGTCATAGATTTTAATTTTTGTATCGCATTATCTGTGCTTTGCGTTGTACCAGATCATCATAACTTAGCATTTCTAACGAACTTAAGTCACTAAGCACCCCGCCACTAGAATTTACTCGTTCAACCAGACTGGCAACAAGGTCCCATCCACTTACAGTTAGATCAACCAAATGCAGACGACAATTCTACTCCAACAGCTTCTTTTCTCGCACTTCCCGCCTGTGTAACACTCTTCCGTATACCTGCTTTCCTGACGGCTACAACCTCCAGGTATTTAAATGCCATCTCTTAACCACTTGACTCCAGTTCTTTCTACATCACCCTCTATATCTTGTTCTTTACCTTTCACTCTGCCTTCGCAACTGTCTTCACACCTGCGTTTCCATCCTTCTCTTGCTCCTTTCTCTGACACCACCTGTAACTGGTTCGTCTTTCTCTTCACTCTCCTCCTGACTAAACCTTTACTCTTATGTAGCCCCCTGTGCATCAGTGGCGGTACCGCCTTGCTTGGGGCAAAACGAATAAGATGTAACCGTAAATTCTACTCCAACAGCTTCTTTTCTCGCGCTTCCCGCCTGTGGAACTCCCTTCCACAAGTCTGCTTTTCCGACAGTTACAATCTCCAGGTGTTTAAATGTAGGGTCAATAGACACCTATCACACTAACTCCCAACTATTCTCACAACACTCTCATCTACCCAACCCTCATTCTCGGTATCCTTACCCGCCTATCACCCACCCTTTGTCATTTCCTATATTTAATCAGCCTTTCTCCACTCTACGTAGCCTGCTGCACAGTAGTGGCAGTGACATGCCTTGCTCGGGGTGAAACGCTTATAAAAAAAAAAAAATATGTCTAACCGTTGTTATTTTAAGAGACTACATTTGTGTTAACTCGATTTCTGGTCGATGGCTGAATTTCTTTTGCGCTATTTGTTTCTTAAGGTTTAAAAATTTAAAGCTTCACAGTCTTCTTGCAGGATATTTATTTTTATTTGTCGCTGTGTCATAAAATACTAATCTCGTCGTCACTACACCCCTCCAGTATTCCCTGTGCATTTGGAATCCTGGTGCATTTTATAGCAAAATTCATAATCTTATCAAATAGCTGAATACTTGATGCTTCGCCAGGGCTACCAAGGGTGTTTTTATTGTGACACCAACATTCGATGGGTTGTCTCCAGGTGAAAATATTAAAAATAAAAACAAACATATGTATATATTACTAGCAGTATAGCCCGGCGTTGCTCGGGTGTAATGAATGCTTTAAAAACAATCTATGGTCCAGGAGCTCAGACTCAGCCTAAAGAATATTTGTGTGAAGTTTGGTGAGAATCGGATAAAAATATGGATTTGTATAAAGTACATACAGACAGATAAACAGACACACACACACACACGAAAATCTTGCCTTATATATATATATATATATATATATATAACTTACGGCGAGAATCCAAAGCACTACAAATTTCTGGCCTAAGGAATTGCAGCATAGTGCTTATTTTTATCACAGATAGTACCCAGCTGACCCTACTATGGCGTTCAGTCGACAAAATAAAAAACGAACAAAGCACATGCCTTTCCTTGAGCCGTGTCTCAAACATTGATCATAGAGGATTCGGGATAGGCAGGTGAGTTCATTTTGAGACCATCAGCAATCAATAAAACACTAAAAATTATGATAATACCTTTACATACTAAAATTAATAATGAGTTAATGAGTAAATGCACTCAATAAAATCGCCATTTGTTTCAACCATGGCCTCCATACGACTTCGGAGTCTCTTGCATCTCTTCTGGACGGTCTCCTTGTTAAGCTTGTTAATTCTGTCATAATCCTTACCTTCAGTTCATCTTCATTGTTACAAGGAGTTTTTGTTGGTCTTACTGATAATAAAAACCCCTGATCAAAACACAATTCCCTGGCCCCTACCTTCTTCTTGGTGCCTTATTCAAAGAGTCTTAGAGTCGTCCGTCAGACAACATCCCGTTCACCAAAGTTTATTCAAACACAAAATATATATATATATATATATATATAATATTAAATGTAAGGTGAAGGTAGCAGGACATAACAACGCCCTTGAAGTCAGCAGTCCTCTTTTCGCACTGAAAGTTATAATCGTGCTATGTCGGTTGCTAATCGACTTAACGCACCCAAAATGTTAGGAACTTGGTACTCTTCCACTGTAAGCTGACTCCTTAGTATTCGGCTAACTGCCGACTAATATCAACTGCCTTAGTCCAACGATGTCCAAATTGGAACCAACTAATAGTTCTACTGAACTCCAATAGAATTGACAGTGTTTAGCATCCTGTTTTTATTTTTAGAAGTTGAAAGTTCGTATTATTTCTGTCCGGTTTTGTGAACTGATTTAATCTTTCTTATCGGATTGCAAAATGACAGTCATCTTGAAGGTCCACTCTTCTAGATCTTTTTTCATAAATGCAGGTGGTCCTCAGGGATCTCTTCTTTGGGCATACGTTGTATCTTATTTTCATAAAGTAATTTCCATTTACTTCTGTTTTAATAATAAGTCTGATCGATTCGAGAACTGTTGTGGAGTAGTTTTCGCACTGAAAGTTATAATCGTGCTATGTCGGTTGCTAATCGACTTCACGTACCCAAAATATTAGGAACTTGGTAATCTTCCACTGAAAGCTGACTCCTTACTATTCGGTTAACTGCCGACTAATATCAACTGCCTAGTATTTCTACTGAACTCCAATACAACTCTAAAGAAGTCTCTAGAAATTCTAAGAACCCCTACGAACTTCCCAAGAACTTCATTATTTATTGTACATATGTACAAATGTGGCACGAGGCCGAATTTGGGGATGGGGAAGGCTGGTCACCATCTGTCCTAGTTTAACTTAGCTATTCACTTTCGTTGACCCTGACACACTTACAATAAACCTTACACCACAATACCACATTTTTACTTACCATTCTTTCCACGTCCACCATAATACCTCAGGTTCTCTATGTAGTCCTACTTAACTCCCATATGTACAATTTTCAGTGGAGGTCATGGACAGAAAATAACAACATTAAAATTCCCCAAATGTTTATATACAATGATAAACAATATATACACAAGAAACTAAACAAAATTGTATTAGTAATAAAAGCCCCCCACTACTCTAATACTGTGACGGCAAAATCAGTTCCCCGGACAAAATATAATGCCTGGCGTTATGAATATTATAAATGCCACTTATCCGATCAGCAAGTACTCACACAATCACTCACCCATTTAAACACCATAACAATAACGAAAAGCATACTTGAAAAATAACGAAAGACGCCACGCATCCACCGAAGAACTAACATTGCTGAACACCTAAAGTGGGAATGGATGGGGGATTAAACTAAAAGAAAACTGGGGACAAAAAGAAAAAGGTGCCAGTGAGCAATCATAACCTACCTAAGTTAACTTTAAAGCGAGAAACAGAAAATCAAAATCTACCTACTCTAACCTAACAGGAAAGGGGTGTACATGTTCTGCCCAGCACACCCAATATCCTGATGCCTAACCAGCATCAAACAACCATTCGAGCTCAGCACCTTTCACTCGACAGAAACGCGCAAGACTCACCCACCTTTTGCCAAATTCAGATGGAGTGAGTCGTTTCCTTTCCGTCCTGATCTTGACTTTAAGCTGATGCTTAAAGAACAAGATCAGTTGGGAAGAGGTAAACTTCTCATCACCATAGAATTCCTTCTGTCGCGTCGTCCAAATCACGACTCGCATAACACCTAGTAAGCAAAAGAGCACATAGTGCTCAGCCCTAGATAACGGAGGTACGACATTGCTACAAACAGAACTAGCCTCCAGGACAAAGAACTTTCCACGCAGCATATGAACCATGAGATCTTCAAGAAACTTACACAACGGATCAACAACACTGCAGTGGAAGAAGGCATGATCGACGGTTTCCGCCGACAGCTCACAACGCACGCATGTTGATTTCGGAGTTAGGCCCGCTGCATGAAGCTTCTTACCTACCCAGAGAGCCTTTCGAATCATCAGCCAGGTGAGTGATGCCTCATCATCAGTGAGACATTTTAACCCAGGTGCCCAAGGCCATATGGAGCGAGCCTCCTGCTTCGTAAGCCAGAGCTCGCCAATCAGTTCATCTTGAACGGCCCCCCTAACTAAAACCCGATATAATGCCCTAAGAGACAACGCTTGGGCGTTGGAGAGGCCATCCGTAGCCCGCAAGAGAAACTGGAGAGCCAAACGACATTCTTTATTGAAGGAGCACTCGCCACGAGGAGTACGGCCGGCCTCCTCCGACAAATGCACACTTCTCAAGGATGGAAAGTTTTTATGGACGTCCTCTTTAACGAGGACGCCGTTCTCATCCGCCAGCATACACATTCGATCCAGGAATCTAATGCGAAGCGTGTGTTGACGAATCTCAACGCTAGGCATGCCCAGACCGCCCTCAGAAGGATGAAGGCAACAGATCTAGCGACGCACATTGGGAGCCTTGCCTTCTCCCCAAAGGAAGGAGAACAAGAGCTGAATTAACCCCAAACGAATGGCACACGGGAGAGAAAGTACCGAGAGTCGGTAAAGGAGAATCGGGTAGATGTGCGAGGCACATACTTCCGCCCTCCCCTTTAAGGAGAGCTTCCTGCGAGTCCACAGACGAACTGCGCACTCGGCCTTCTCTCGAACCTCCGACCAATTCATTTCTAACTGGAGATCAGGACCGAAGAAGACGCCGAGAATCTTAATCGGCCCGTCTGTCCAGAGGAAAGGTCCGGGAAGAGAAACTGCCTTCTACGAACCCAATCGCAAGCCAACAGACTTATCGCGATTGATCTTGGCCCCTGTCACCGTCTCATAACATCTGATTTTCCCAAGAACTTCTCGAGTTAACTTCCTGTTAACTCTTATTAATATGGGAGGGAGAGTTCATTATCTGGGGAATAGGTGTGTTTCATCATAACAGTCATGAGAAGGACAACGGGGGACCTTCCGAGGGGATCCGCTGGAGCCTGTTCTCAACCTTGGAAAATCTGGATTTTGCCGATGACCTGGTGCTACTGTCCCATACTCACCAACATATGCAGGAGAAGACCCACAAACTGGAAACCTTTGGGCAGCAGATAGGGTTGCGGATTAGCACCAAGAAGACTGAAATGATATCATTGAACGTGAACAGGGCCGCTCCTGTCAAAGTGAATGGAGAAGATCTACGTCATACAGACAAGTTCACTTACCTGAGCAGCATCATCAAACCCAAAGGTGGCACAAAATAGGATATTCAAAGCAGTCTAGGCAAGGCCAGTAGTGTGTTTAAGAAAATGAACACCATCTGGAGATCAACACAGTACAGCACCAACACCAAGCTCGATCTATACCAGAGCTGTGTTGTATCTACTCTCCTCTATGGATCTGAGTGCTGGAGAATGACTAAGGCGGGTCTCGCCAAACTTTGATCCTTTCATACCATATACTTCGTCGAATATTGAGAATATTTTGGCCAGAGATCTCCATTGAAGACCTGTTGAAGAGATGCAAGCAAGAGAACATGGGCACCATCATTACAAGAAGGCGGTGGAGATAGATTTTAATGAAACTATCAGTACTCATTCATTGATGAATAAAATTATTTTTGAAATTATTATTTTTTCAAAATCTTGATAAAAATGTTTACAATGGACACAGGGGACATGATTTTTCAATAATAAAAAAAAACATTTTCTCTTTCAAAATATCTCACAGTAAAGTAGCTTTTTTGGACATTACTTTTATAGATATTTTAATACAATTAAACTCTGTGTTATCGTTATTTTATTATCCAATACCTTTATGTTTGAAGACGTTACTATCCTTTGTAGTATGAAATAAAATTTTTCCAGGAAATTATAATTATCCTTCTGTGGAAATTCCACGGTTTCCGGGAGGTGTTATAATTGTTCTATTTTCTTATTAGACTAGCAGTATAGCTCGGCGTTGCTCAGATGTAATGGAAGCTTTAAAACTAATCCATGGTCCTGGAGCTCAGACTCTTTGGACGTTGGCACGAAAGACTAAAAAGCAATAGTTGTTTCCAGTTAAAGCGAAACCGTTGACTGAAAGAAAAATGAATGGATGTAAGTCAAATTTTGATTTCCTGGTATCGATATCAAATAAGTTTTTTTCTTCTTAAACTGAATTTTGAAGGCTTAATAAGTCCTCTGAGTAAATGGTATCATGGCTGAGACTAAGAACTACAATTATACCTACTTAGAGCCAAACCCGAAGCAAAAACTAAAATAAACGGGCTAAAAAAATACAGACATACAGGCAGGTAAACAGACACACACACATACATCTTGCCTTTTATATATATATATATATTATCGATTTTCTGCACTATTGTAAGAACTGCAACCTTGGAACTTCTGAATATCGTTTCTATGTTTTTGTCTATGAGTGTATCAAATTTGATTAAAATCGGATCACTCCTTCTATAACCCGATCTTTTCCATTATCGATATTTATCGGGGGTACCTCGACACAAAACCTAGCTAAGAACACTCGCAGACTTTTATCGTACATCTCTGTAAATTTTCAAGAAAATCGGTTCAGCCGTTTCGGAGTCTATAGGTAACGGACACACACAGACGCACACACAGACAAAGTTCCATTTATAAATAAGTTTAGATATTGTTGTCAGTTCCTTATTTTGCATAAGATCTACGGTAAGAACGAATCTTCAATCAATCAGATAACTTTTATTACAGTCTATTGTTATAATTGTTTTATTTTATTTTTAGTCATTCTTGTTAAACATTTATTGCACACAATAAGAAGCATTCTATTTACTTGCTTCTTAGATATCTACAATCTCCAAATATTTAAAAGCAACGTTTATTGCTATCTTTTATCTCGAATCCTATTCATCCTTTATCCATTCTTAGACACTATACAGTCTTCCTCACTGTAACCCACTGTACACTAGTAGAGGCCCTGTCCTGCCTGAGGCGAAATAATTAAAATATAAAAAAACAAAACGGCTTCCCTCTGGTCGAGTAAGAGACAAATATCTTCGTGTCTTCCTTTGACGGTATGTTCATTGCATGCAGCAGGGTTTTAAATGAATTTCTTAATCATGTCATGTCTCCTGCAAGGGACACACCATTCGTATGCTTTACGGCCCGTGTTGCACATAAATTTGGAACAGTGCAAAAGAAGTGATAATATCAAAATGGCTGGTAGTTGTTTATCACTGCGCAGAACCACTTACAATTGCACACCATGGGGCATATCAAAGCTACCAACACTTTATTAAACATGAAGTCAACCTGGGGATAATTTAAAAAACCATTTGCATATAATATCGGAAAGTACGGCAATATTTTTGTCTTCATTGATCTTTTTACTATGTTTTTTTTTAATCATTTCACCCCAAGCAAGGCATTCCATTGCCACTATTGCGCAGGGGCTTACTAAGGGGAAAGTGATTGGAAAGAGTGGTTAGATATAGGAAATGTCAGAGAGAGGGTGATAGACGGGGTAAGGATAGCTAGGATGGGGGTTGGGTAGATGGGAAGGGTGTTTGAGAGAATGGATGAGAGTTAGTGTGTTAGGAGGTGTCTATTGACTTTACATTTAAACTCCTGGAGATTGTAGCTGTTGGTCAAAAAGTAATACCGCTTCATCTTTTCAAGTTTTTTTTTTTTACGTGCAGTAGATTCACTGTAGAAGTACATACTCCCCTCTATACCGTAGGTAATGGCCACACACACACACACACACACACACACGCACACACACACACACACACATACACACACAGACAAAATTCCATTTATAAATAAGCTTAGATTAGATATATAATACGGTGCAAAAGTATTATACAAGAATTATTTGATCTTTCGTGAGGCATACTGACAGAAAATAAACTATTTAATTAAAGTAATTTTCTTTGATTTACTCAACAAGTGATTTAACAAGAAAAGTACTTGTTACAAAATAAATTTAATATTTAGTATAATAGCTTTTTGTTTTGATCACAGCCTTCATTCTGTCAGGCATTGACATCACAAGCTTCTTCAATGTATCTAATGGTATCTCTTGCCAAGCAGCTTGTACTTCCCCAAAGTGTTTCTTACGAAGTAACATTAGATTTATCAATTCAAGGTAGGGGAATAAGAAAAAATCAGTCATATTCAAGAATAATAAAATTATGAGTAGTTTCAAAATAATTTGTTTGATAGAAAATAGGAAAAATTAAATATAACTTCTTTCTAATACATTTCTTTTACACGTAGTTTTAAATAATCAATATTTATAATCAAATTACCTGGCTTTTTACCTTGTATTTTAATTTCAGTAAAGTTTTTAGGAAAATCACCTCTATCCTAATACTTTTGCACACTACCGGTAGTGTGCAAAAGTGTAAGGACAGGGGTATCTATATGTATATTTTTTAATTTTTTTTACCTCAAGCAAGACAAAACCGCCTATAGTTTGCATGGGGTTACAGAAAAATAGGGGTTTTTGAAAAAATAATAACAGTTGAACTGGATTAAAGAAGACGGAAGATGGCAAGTGACGTTTCATTTAATTTTTTAGAGATTCAGGGAAGCAAGTAAACAGATAGAAGTTCCACAGGCAGGAAGTGCGAGAAAAGAAACTATTCGAGTAGAAGTAGTGGTTACATTTAACTATTTCAACGATAGAACGCTAAAATTCACGTGGACGGGGTACGAATGAAAAATGCTCATCAGAGTAATATGCGTCCTATAAATTTCGACAAACTTCTTATTTGCTCACATGATCTATCCTTTGTATTCCCAGCGGCCTTCTGTAGCGCCACATCTCAAGTCACGTCTCTATTTGTGTAAAAAAATGTCCATCATCCACTGACATAGATGAGAATAAATATTGCATCACAATCCAACCACTTTTTCCTTGTTATACACGAGTTTTCCTGCGTTTAATACTTTGCTCAGATTTTTTAAGGCAGATTTTTTATTCCAATGTAACTTCGGATTTCGGTGTCACCCTTTCCGTCCTTAGTTAAAACCCTTCCCAAATATAAATAATGTTATACTTGCCAGAGCTTCATAGCTCCAACCTGTAATTCACATCTTAGGCTGTTTCACTAGCTGACAACCATATCTTCCCTTTTCTTTCAATTGACGGTTAGTCCTTTCTTCTTGCTTTCCTTTACGATATTGACCCAGAGTTCCAGCGGTGTACTTTCTCTATCTACTACCAACAATGTGAAGTTAAAATCTGTTTCATTTTTTTGTTTATGTGATGAGTAAAAATCAGAATGTCTAAACAAGTGTAGATTATGACATTTTGGAATCACTAGGCTAATGAAATTATGAGGTCCTCTCTAAGAGGGGGGCCATCTTCTAACTCGCTTACATTCATATTGAATATATTGTAGCCGTGATATATTTTCACTACATTTACTGAAGTACATTGTTTAAATATCTATCTTTTGTTTGTCAATAAAAATATTATTTAAGAAATGTCACTATTTTGCTCCCTATTGCAAACCAAATTAGCACATATTTCAACAGAACCAAAGTAAAGACAATAAGTATAATAATGAAACAATCAAACTAAGTGTGGATGATCGCCCCTTTTTACACACTCAATGGACTCGTCCAAGGTGTACTTATAATCCTGCCTACAGAGAACGGGTGTCTGTAGGGTGTCTGTAGTTTGTTAGAGTGTTGTTGTTGTTGTTAGAGTTGTAGTGCTTGTCAGAGCAGTTGAACCGCCGCTCGTTGGTCATCAAGAATATAGACTTGTTACCCGGACTTACTTCATCGTATATATTTGACTCCTACTAACAAGTATTCCTGAATCTACTAACCGTGTACAGGTTGTATATCTTTTGCTCAATATACTTACAATTTTCCTCTCATATCTGTTTTGTGTTATTATTATATTGTGTGGTTTCTAAACAAAAATTCACAACACTAAGTATGTGTTTGTCATATTGATATCATTGTAGGTTTGAAAATATCTAGAAGTTATAACATCGTATAACATCAAACAGAAATCATTAGCGTAGCAATGATATGTATTAGTTAATAATTGTCGCATACGTAACTATTGAAATAAGATCTTGCCGCATTTATACATAACCAGCGAGATGTTCTCTTCATACATGAGAAATCATAGGTCTTATCACATGGGGATCCATTAAGAGTACCCAATCAGAGTGAGCCTTAATCATGCGAAATTACGCAAAGACGGCCTTACCACATACGTAACTTAACAAAAAAGACCTTACCGCATACGTAACTGGTCAAAGTGTAGTTTACTCTAGATTCAATAATCAAATAGAACCATACGGAATAAGTAACCATTTCCAGTGAGCAATAACCCATGCGTAACAAATCAAACTGGAACATCTAGCATATCTGAGTAATCAAAGAGGACCTTAAAATTAAAGTAACTAATGAAAGTGGGTTTCACCGCATACGTGACTTATAATGTAGGACCTTTCCACATACATGACCAACCAGAAGACAGGCTTGCCGCATACAAAACCATAAAAGAGGACCTTATGGTAGATGTAATATATCAGATAGGGATCAGTCGAATACCTGAAATATAAAAGACCTTGCAGCAGATGTAACCAAATAAATGTAACCTTATTTATGGTTTCATTCATTCTTTTATCGAGACGCAGTTGAACGAGCGTTTGCGATATGTGTCCGTCTAATTTACAGTGGCCTAAAGAGTACTGATGGCCATTTCTGTTGAACTTCTTCTAAACTAATAGATATTGGTCAGCCAGGTAACACTCAGTGAGACTTTACTAACGCAAAATTACGTTTGAATCTCCGTCGTTGATATTAAGAATAATGGAGTTAAGCATTGATGATGTTCTGTAAATATGGTTTCCTTTTTTTTAACTATAAGAACTAGGAGAAAATTTGAACTCTGTCTGATTATCAGGGAAGCGAGTGCTGCGTGTCCGACCACGCCGATGTGTGGTCACCGGTTTCTTCGAAACTTAGCGAATTTGAACTTTGTCTGACTGCCAGGAAGGCGGGTGCTGTGTGTCCGACCACGCCGATGTGTGGTCACCGGTTTCTTCGAAACTTAGCGAATTTGAACTTTGTCTGACTGCCAGGAAGGCGGGTGCTGCGTGTCCGACCACGCCGATGTGTGGTCACCGGTTTCTCCGAAACTTAGCGAAACTGAACTTTGTCTGACTGCCAGGAAGGCGGGTGCTGCGTGTCCGATCACGCCGGCCTGTGGTCACTGATTGCTTATGAAGTTACAATATGAATACAGAGCAACCTCTTTTCTCGAACGTTTTACATGTCTAACAAATCGATTATGGAACAGTAAATACTAGATAAAAAAATTATCGAACAAAATATCGATTATCGAACAACATTACCGAACCAAGCCGAACCGAGTTCACCCGAACGGAATCATTTCTGAGTCGACCACCGCGTTGTATACATTCGTGTGTTTTACTGTGCTTTTCTTTTCCGATTTGATTGTACTGTGTCTGTTTTTCTATTCATTAGTCCTTAGTCATATGAGCTTACGGCCATATCACGTTGAATACACTGGTTCTCGTTCGAACACCGAAGTTAAGCAACGTTGAGCCTGGTCAGTACTTAGATGGGTGACCGCTTGGGAATACCAGGTGCTGTAAACGTTTAGTGACGGATGTGCGTTGTGGTGCAGTGGATATCGGCTCGGAAATACAAATCGGTGAGCCTAGTTCGAATTCCAGTTGAATAGCCTGCATTCACTTAAGCACTGGTACCCTTGGGAAAGTTATTTATCCGTCCCTTCCCTCCAGTTATGGATTAAATAATAAGGATAGAACTTGGGGACCTTGCCCTTAAGAAAAAATCCCAGTGAATCTTGATACTCGAAAAGAAAAAAAGTATAACTAAACACAAAATCTCTATAAAAAAAAAACATTGTTGAAAGAAAAGGGTAATACCAACAATAAATAAAAACAATTTAGTTGGCAATAAATGACCCGCCGTGGTTGATATGCCATAAAAACAAAACAACCAACCAACCTTAGCCATGTCTCCAAATAAAACTAACAGTAATACAGTCTAGTGGGTTTAACGACAATACTAGGGAAACATTGCTCAAGCCTTCTTGGTATTTCCCTTTTCACGTTATTTGAGCTTAATATTATGTTTGAAATCTCCCAACGAAATTTTGAATAAATAATTGTTATGGTGCCCTATCTATAAGAATGGACACTTCCTCCGTCAATTAATTCTAACCTAAGTGACTTCTGGGGGAAGCAGTCATGTGAAAGTCAGGAGGCAGCTGAGAGACAGTCTAGACGCAGTCAATAGACAGCGTAACTATACCGTTCAGGCTTACACTTCTATTTTGCTGATTACTAACACATTTACATTGTATATATGTTCTGTTATTCTAATTCACAATTTGAACCTACATTCTAGATTTTGAGTCTTCCTTCTTGGCCCTAAACAATTCACAACTTGGCGACGAATATTAGCCAGAGCAGTAATCCAGAAACGGATAAATTTATTTTATATTGATTCTTATGGTATTTCAATTTACGAGCATACCGTATCACGAACGGCCTTCAGGAACGGATTAAGTTCGTGAACCGAGGTTCCATTGTAATTTAAAGGGTATGCTAATAACTTATTAACTTACATTTCTGTTGATATTAAATGCTTCAAAAATTCCTGGACAGACGTCTTATATTTAAAACGAAACGGGTTATCCATTTTCTTTTGTTTATAAATCAATTATCGTCTGTTGAACACATTTTACGTACATTATAACGCGTCAAGAATCTCCGGTCTGCAAGGCATAATGCGTCTTCATTAAGGATCGCAGTAGTTTGTTGTTCGAGTTGGGGAAATTTTCCTGAAAATGATTGAGCAGTCAAAAAACTACGTTATTAAATCCTAAGTATAGAACTCAGCTTTGTGTGAACGGAAAAGTAAAGTCACAGGGGGTTAAATATGTTTTCATGTCGGATGCTCATTGAATCCGAAAGCAAAATGAAAGTAACATTGATTAAATTGGCGTTCTTATTAAATATATTTACTAAAGGGAATTACATCTCCCGACTCTGAAATATAGCGTATGAAACGAAAAGAGTTGTTTACATTACTATTAAGTCTTTTCATTTTTCCTAGTAATTTTTTTTTTATTTCATTTTATTTAACTAGTTCATATTACTTCGAGACATAGGCGATCTTGGTTCTCAACGTTTTTATATTAGATGTGAATTTACGTGACTTTGGGAGAAAATATTAGAATTGATTCTTGTTGACTTAAACACGGCAACACGGTTTTGAATTGAGATTACTTTCAGCACGTAACTGATCGTGTCTCTCCACAGCAACTCTTTGGGTGGTCTGCAAGAAAGTGATGAAAAGTTAATAGAATTGGTCAAAAGAGTTATTGATCATAACTATTCAATTATTTTACGCAGGAGATTAAGAAAGTATTCGAGGAATACCCGTCCCATGATAATCTACACCTTCATTCAGTTCAATGACATACGTTATACATGCTTTGGGCGATCATGTCTCGAAAGAGACACGACTGACTGGGGACAAGATTATCCCGCAGCAGGTTGCCATTGCTTTCTGCAGTAGACTGGTTGCTAGCCAACGCTATATAACCCAATCTGTCGTATTATCTAACCCATAACTGAAGGGCAGAGACGGTTTAATACCTTTCTCAAAGGGTATTTGTGCGTAAGTGAATACAAGGAATTCAACTGGAATTCGAACTCGGCAACCCGATTTGTTGTTCCAAGTCGATATCCACTGCACCACAACGCCATCTTCAACTTACAGCACAAATAATTAAAGATCCAGCAGAAACTGGAAAAAAAAATGGTTCATCCACAACATTCATTCTATATCGCTCCCTCTGATTACTTTCTCCTTACAGGTGTCTAATCTATTTAGATTGACTTAAACTAACTTCAGGGGGAAATGTTGGGAGTTGTCCCACATAATGTTAGGTGGAGGTCCTTAAACCTATAAAAAAGCATGCATTTACCTCCCTGGCCTCTTTTTGACAGCTTCTGAATTTTTAACGTGTAGTTGCACGTGTGTAAAAAATTTCAGCCACTAAATCATGTTCATTTTTATGGTTTTCATTCATTCATTCATTCTCTCTCTCTCTCTCTCTCTCTCTCTCTCTCTCTCTCTCTCTCTCTCTCTCTCTCTCTGATATAAATTACCAGGGCTATCCAGGAACCATTTTTTGTATTATATGTGTGTTATGTCGTGAGTAAGAATAAATAACTCAACAACAGGAATAGGTTAATCGTTGTATTCTGTGAAAATTTACAAAGGTTATTAGTATCCAATACAAGAATAAAGGTTAATCGTCTCAACCGTCGTAAGACGTTGTATGAGCAATGGGTACCTCCGGGTCGTCAACGGAAGTCTACGACTGACTTGTCGATCGGCTGCTCGGCACGCTCACGCTCTCTCACGTAGATGCCACCACTACTTTACATAGCAATGGAACAGTCCATTATAGGCGGATAGGCGCGGGCGTCCCAAACAATGTGGATAGGCACACGCACACATATACAAACACGAACATGCACATTCATATTATGTGCACTTTCGAATTTTTTCTTTCATCACATGTAATTCCTTTTTTATACATGATTTATCATTTGTTTTGTCCCCCTCTAATCAACGAATTTGAAGTTCTCACCACTACAACAGACAAGGCTGAGTGCTTTGCTCGAAGATTCTTCACCAACTCGCCACTGGACACGTTTCGAGTATCTGCAGCCGACTTTCCATCCCGAAATGAGGTCCAACTGAATGGCATCTACATTACCCGCTCGGTGGTCTCTAACATAATTTCAAAACTTGACCCCCCATAAAGCGAGATGCTCCCCTGAACTCTCCTCTGTTCTCTCCAAACTTTTAATTACTGCCACTCTGTTTCTTGCTTTCCTGGAATCCTCCTCTGTGGTTCCAATATATAAAAATACTGGTGAACACTCTGATCCCTCTAATTATTGCCCTATCAGCCTCCTACCGATCTTTGGCAAAGTGTTCGAAGCCATCATCAACGCCAAGGTGGTTCAACATCTCACAGCCCACAGATTCTTCTCTGACAAACAGTATGGTTTCCACTTCATCAGATCTACTGCTGATATGCTCACGACCATCACTGAGTATATACACCAGGCTCTCGACAAGAACCGCGAAGCCCGGACTGTTGTCCTAGATATCTCTAAAGCGTTTGATAGACACTGGCATGCTGGCCTTCTATGCAAGCTGCGGGACTATGGGATAACTGGTTGCTTTATTTTTTTTTTTTTTGACCTAATCCAGTCATCCTTTCAAATCGCACAATGAAGGTAGTATTGAACGGACAAGCCTTGCAATACTATCATACGAACGCAGATGTCTCTCAAGGCTCTGTTCTAGGTCCTACGCTTTTCCTTATCTACATTAACGATCTCCCTGATGTAATAAGACCTCAAGTAGGCATATACGCTGACTACACTACGGTTTACTTTAGCCTCGATCAAAAATATGTGTCTATTTTACAAATACTTTCACGGCCTCTGCTCCGATGAACTGAGCTCACTGGTACCGCCATATATGAATTTACTTGAGCCACAAGATTAGCAACTAGGTCCCAATATTTTGCTGTGAAACCAATAAAATGTAAACGCGAATTCTACTCCATCACCTCCTTTCCTCGCACTTCCGGCTTCTGGAATTCCCTTCCGTTTAATTGCTTCCCCGACAGCTACAATCTCTAAGGATTTAAATGTAAAGTCAATAGTCAGATCCTATTTCACTAACTTGCATCATCTCTCACACGCTCCTTTTTGCGTCTACTCCACTCTCATCAGTATTCCCATTCTTCTCTTACCCACTTCCTAACACCCCCTGTAACCCGTCACTCTTTATCATAACGTTCCTACTATGTAACCCCTTTCACAACAGTGGCAGTAAAATGTCTTGCTTGGGGTGATTCGATTATAAAAAAAATAGTGTAATGTTTTGTGCAATTATTTTAACTAGACTCACATTGATTTTGCCTATTTTGTATGTAGAATAAGTTTTTTTTAGAATCCCCTAAATATTTACCCTACAAAGTATTGATTCCCTGAATATAATGATGAGTAATATTTATCCAGATAGACTAGTATCCCAAAAGAAGATAAAACATAAGTTATTGTTTTATAACAGGTCCGATCTTGCTCTTGTTAAATTAATAGACGGGTAGAATGAAGTGATTCTTTTCCCTGAATCATTCATAATAAATCCGCTTGTGGTCTGTGGTGTCCAAATAGGTGTACAAAGCAATGAGATTCCTTGAGAGAACACCAACTATGGTAGAAAACTATTCAGTGCCTCCTCCGTTATGCAAGGTGGAGCGTTAATAGGTTGATTTTGTACTCATTGGAATGTACGAGTCAGGCTTTTAGATTACAATTGGGCTAGTGTCGTCAACAGAAGGCGGCACAATATTTATACGAAAATATCATAGAAAATGACGGCAGCTTATATATTGGTGTGCCTCCTGAGTATCATACATTAAAACATAAGAAAAAACTAAATTATCCAAACCCGTGACAAGAGGGATATATATATATTCAAAATAATAACTAACCAGACTCTGTAAGTATCTTAATCCTAACTTTATACAAAGATAACCTTCAAGAAAAACGAATAACCGACAGAATCTAATTCCGTTAACATCCGTCGCACTAAGGCGTTGGATAAGAGGGGGGAAAAAAAGAAATCCGCGGAATAAAGACAAGACATACGATACTCCGCAGTAAAGAAAAAAAAACCCAAACGGAACCAACCACAAAAAAAGAAGAAAAAGTGCTCGATACAAATACAAACAAATGCAAAAGTACAAATGAAAAGCAAAAGTAGAGCAAAGACACATAAAGAATCACAAGATAGCCAAAACCTACCGCGGTTTCACACAACGGCTCGTCAGCCGTTGTGTGAAACCGCGATATATATATATATATATATATATATATATATATATCCTTTTTAACGGCCGGTCATCGGTTCCATTTGATGTAACAAATGGTAAAAAACAGGGTTGTGTGATGGCAACAGTTCTGTTTGCCTTGTATTTTTCCCTTATGCTGAAACAAACGTATGTCGACCTCGAAAAAAGGGGTTCAGTTTGAGTTTTGAGCAACTAATGGTTTATATAATCGCCAGCGATTCAATGCAAAAACAAAACCCAGGCTAACACTGATATTATATCTGTTATTTGCTGATTATGCTGCACTTGTTGCAGTATCAGCGCGGGAAGCAGAAGATCTTATTAGTTGCTTTTCTGTCGCTAGCAAAACGCTTTGCTTGACAATAAGGTTTAAGAAAACTAAAGTTATACATCGGCAAAAAACCAACTCGTAAACAGGTCAGCGGTTAATAACTGCAACATCACATGTCGGGAGTTTTAATTGTTTCCATAACTGAAGAAGTTAAAAATCTCAAGGAGGTTAAGTCATTTGAATATCTGGGAAGTAAGGTAAAAATTAGTGCGCCTCTGTGATGGCATCCTTGTCATCTGAATCTTCAGGGCGCAGCATACTTTGGTAAAGTTCGTCATCGTTTATGGAATAATTGGTTGTTTTGGTTTTATGGTATATCAACCTCGGCGGGTCATTTATTGCCAAATAAAGTTTTTTTATTTATTGCTGTTAATACATTTTCTTTCAACAATTTATTGTTGTTTTTTTATATAAGTTTTGTGATTAGCAATACTGTTTTTTCTTTTTCGAGTATCAAGATTCATTGGGATTTGTTTTTAAGGGCAGAGTCCCGAAGTCCTACCATTGATATTTAACCCATAACTGGAGGAAAGGGACGGATTAATACCTTTCACAAGGGTACCAGTGCTTAAGTGAATGTAGGGTATTCAACTGGAATTCGAACTCGGCTCACCGATTTCTCTTTTCGAGGCGATATCCACTGCCCCACAACGCACATCCGTCACTAAACGCTTACAGCACCTGGTATTTCTAAGCGGTCACCCATATAAGTACCGACCAGGATCAACGTTGCTTAACTTCGGTGATCGAGCGAGAACCAGTGTATTCAACGTGATATGGCCGTAAGCCTTATGGAATGAAAGAGGTATATCAATTAAGACAAAGGTTAGTGTGTATAGAGCCGGGTTTTTTTTCACAACGTTACTTTATAGATTTGAGTCCTGGACACCATACTAAGCGCGCATTGATAAAATTTAAGCATTTCACAAGCGCTGTCTTCGTACAATCTGCGGTTGCACTCTCAAAGATCATATTTGCAATACGGATCGCTTCACAAAAACTAGAATTGGTGGAACTTAATCATTTTTTATTCAGTTACAGTTAAGATAGTTTGGCCATGTTGCTCAAATGGAAGAGAGTCTTCTTCTCCTATGTGCTCTGTTCCTTCAGAACGTAGGCGATCATGGTTCTCCACGTCTCCCTATACCTTGTGGCTCTTAGTATGTTTGCTCCTGTTGCTGCTGGCAACCCCCGTTCCGTCATCCACCTGATCAGTCCCTGCAAATATGTTATCCGCTGCCTTCCTCTGTCTCTTTTTCCTTCTATCTGGCCAGTCAGTATCAGGTTCTCCAGGCTCTCTTTCCTCATTGCGTGTCCCAGGAACTTCAGTTGTCTCTTCCTGATGCTCAGTATTAATTTCCTTTTTGTTGCCATTCTTTCCAACTCCTCCTCGTTGCTTGCATGCTCAGTCTACGATATCCGCAGCATCCTTCTGTAGAAACACATTTCCGCTGCTTCCTGTTTTGTCCTCATCTTCGATGATATTGTCCAGCATTCACAGCCGTATTGAAGAACTGACATCACATAGCAATCCAGCACTCTTTTCTTTGTTTCTGGTAAATTTTTCCTGTGTGTTAGTACTTTACTCAGCTTCTGGAACGCGTCCTTTGCCATGACAATTCGCCTTCGGATCTGTGTGTCGCACTTTCTATCTCCTGTTAGAACACTTCCTAGGTATTTAAATTTTTGTACTTGCTTGATTCTGGTATCACCCACGTGTATTTGGCATTTTGGGTTGCACCAAAAATTCTAATGTAAAGCTAGTTGCTTGATGCGGACAGAAACCTTAAAAGGCCTCTGCTTCGTTATAAAGACAAACTGACTCGGAGTAGCTAACATACAAGTTGACCCCTTGCAATTGTCTTTTTTAAATCAAACGGAGTGGATGTCAACTTATCATATTGACATTGCAAGTTTTGAAGAGAAGCACCTCTAACATCTTAATGCACTCCGTGGGAATTAAAGTCGATCTTTCATGCCAATATCTCCATCTGCGGTAAGAGTCAAGTGACTAATTTGTCGATCGTACTGCAAATGCAAGTCTTGTTTGAAGACTTACACTTGCCCTGAAAACACAGAATCCGTCTCTTAATTAAAGGCTTCTGATTCTCAGACGGACGGTTTCAAATGCTCTCTCTGCAGCCTGTTATGCAAATCCAAGGCAGGGTTGAAGGCGCATATAAGACACAGCGATAAAACTTTATGTGTTACGTACAAAACGATTAAACTTTCATACGTCAAAATCTACGGAAAAGCCTACCATATATATATATATATATATATATATATATTATAAATTATACTTTAGAACATGTAGAAAATAAATTCTTGTATATTTTGTTACGACATTGAAAGAACAACTTATATATCGGTGTACCTACTACTGAGTAGACATAAGAAAAAAACAAAATTATCCAAACCCGTGATAAGTGGGATATATATATATATATATATATATATATATATATATATATACAAATAATTAAGTAACGAAGAAAATATTAAATATTTACAACGTTCAAACGTTAATTTAAAACAGTGCTCAATATAAAAATAGAGCAATGAATATTTATTATAAACTATACTTTAGAACATGTACAAAATACAATCTACTACAAAATTGTACATTGTGTTTAGACATTGAAAGACTAATGTCTCATCAGGTAGATAATAATGATGGTCTCTATTAACTGCTATTTTGTTTTTATTCTTATGAAAGGCTAGCAGTATAGCCCGGCGTTGCTCGGGTGTAATGAAAGCTTTATAACTAATCCATGGTCCTGGAGCTCAGACTCTTTGGACGTTGGCACGAAAGACTAAAAAGCAATAGTTGTTCCCAGTTAAAGCAAAACCGTAGACTGAAAGAAAAATGAATGGATGTAAGTCAAATTTTAATTTTCTGGTATCGATATCAAATAAGTGTTTTTCATCGTAAACTGAATTTTGAAGGCCAAATAAGTCCTCTGAGTAAATGGGATCATGGCTGAAACTAAGAACTACAATTATACACACTTAGAGCCAAACCCGAAGCAAAAACTAAAATAAAAGGGCTGAAAAACTGATTTTGATCAGACACGGTAACTTGCCTTTTATATATATATATATTATTAATTTTCTGCATTATTGTAAGAACTGCAACCTTGAAACTTCTGAATATCGTTTCTTATGTCTATGAGTGTATCAAATTTGATTAAAATCGGACCACTCCTTCTATAACCCGATTTTTTCGATTATCGATTTTCGATATTAATCGGGGGTACCTCGACACAAAACCTAGCTAAGAACACTCGCAGACGCTTATAGTACAACTGTGTAAATTTTCAAGAAAATCGGTTCTGCCTTTTCGGAGTCTATAGGTAACGGATACACACACACACACATACACAGACACAGACACAGACACACACACACACAGACAAAATTTCCATTTATAAATAAGTTTAGATAGAACACCATTTTCATTAAACCTGATATTAGGTTGTCCCAAAAGTTCGTAAACACTTGCAAAAAATTGAAATTTTACTCGCCAAGTAATCTAAGGTTACCAGAAAACACTTGCAAAAAATTGAAATTTTACTCGCAAATACAAGAAAAATTATTGTTCAAAATAAAGACCATCATTTTCCAAAACTTTCTGCCATCGATCTGCAAGCTTTCGGATCTGGTCAAAGTACCATTCAGCCGGCTTTGAATCAAAAAATTATTGACACGCTTCCTCGACTTCATCAAACGAGTCGAATCGGCGGCCCTTCAGAAAGTGTTGCATTGAGTGGAAAAGGTCGTAATCTGATGGAGCACAGTCAGGACTGTAGGCTGGATGTGGTAGAACCTCAACGCCGTCCAGCTCTTCAAACTTGTCTTTGGTCTTCCTGGCGGTGTGTGGCTTGGCATTGTCCTGCTGCATCAGCGAGTTTTCATTTGATCAGAACCGGGTACTTTTACTTCAACGTTTCATAGACCCGCCCAAGTTGCTGACAGAAAAGTTCGGCACTGATGGCACGACCATTCGGAACCAACTCAAAATGCACGATTCCTTCAAAGTTCCACGCACAACATGACTTTCTTGCCGAATCGATCTTCTTTTGGAACCGTCGGTGTCTCTTGCCTTTTCTGAACCCATCGCTTGTCTCGATTGTGTTGGACCAGATAGACCCATTTCGCAAGTGTTTACGAACATTTGGGACAACCTAATATATTTGTCACAACTTTTTCAATTATTGTGATTGAGACTTTACAAACGGTTTAATCGCTCTTAGTATCAGCCGTTCAATAAATCAAGCATTTTAAGTCAAGGTTTTATGCATTCAAAAAACGTTTTCTGGAAGTTTCTATGAATATCGTTTATGTAATTTACTCTATGGCGCCTCAGTTTCCAAAAATCAGCAGTCATTCTTTTGGCATTATCAAACCTAATTTCTGTTCTTAGAAATGTTTACCATTGTTTTGTTTCTCTTAAAAATATCTGTGAACGGCTAAGACTCATGTGAAATATAGTAGAATATTTTCACATCATCTTCCCCATGCTTTTCTATTTAGAGTTGATTTCTCTCTTCAGGGCGTAGAGGATCATGGCTCTCCAGATATCTGTGAACTGCGAAGACCATTGTGAAATATAATAGAATATTTTCTCGTCATATTCCCCATGATTTTCTATTTAGAATTGACTGTCTCTCTTCAGGGCGAAGAGGATCATGGCTCACCATATATCTGTGAACTGCTAAGACCATTGTGAAATATAGTAGAATATTTTCTCGTCATATTCCCCATGATTTTCTGTTTAGAGTTGACTTTCTCTTTTCAGGGCGTAGACGATCATGGCTCTGCAGATATCTGTTAGCTGCTAAGAGCCTTGTGAAATATAGTAGAATATTTTCACATCATCTTCCCCATGATTTTCTACTTAGAGTTGACATTCTCACTTCAGGGCGTAGAAGTTAATGGCTCTCCACATATCTGTTAACTGCTAAGACCCTTGTGAAATATAGTAGAATATTTTCACATAATCTACCCCATGATTTTCTATTTAGAGTTGACTTTCTCACTTCGGGGCTTAGACGTTCATGGCTCTCCAGATATCTGTGAACTGCTAAGACCATTGTGAAATATAGTAGAATATTTCCACATCATCTTCCCCATGATTTTCTAATTAGAGTTGAATTTCTCTCTTCAGGGCGTAGATGATCATGGCTCTCCAGATATCTGTTAACTGCTAAGAGCCTTGGGAAATATAATAGAATATTTTCACATCATCTACCCCATGATTTTCTACTTAGAGTTGACTTTCTCTCTTCAGGGCGAAGACGATCATGGCTCACCACATATCTGAGAACTGCTAAGACCATTCTGAAATATAGTAGAATATTTTCTCGTCATATTCCACATGATTTTCTATTTAGAGTTTATGTTCTCTGTTCAGGGCGTAGAAGTTAATGGCTCTCCACATATCTGTGAACTGTTAAGACCCTTGTGAAATGTAGTAGAATATTTTCATATCATCTTCCCTATGATTTTCTATTTCGAGTTGACTTTCTGTCTTCAGAGCGTAGACGATCATGGCTCTCCAGAACTTTCTTTATATATTTAATGCCATGACCTATTGTTTGATAGTTTCTTGCTACTTTCTAACATGTTCCGGTTGAGAGTAGTATTTCTCTTAGACTGGTTGATCCATGATCCAAGTATATCATGATATTTACCCCATATCTCGAATGAGAAATGACAGATTCGTATCTTTCTAAGCGTATTAATGCGAAAGTGAATGCAACAGAGTACGACTGAGTTTGAACACTCCTCACCTGTTCTACTCTTTATGGTAATGACCGTTAAGTAGAAGCAACGCATTTCTGTTTCTATATTTCTCAGAGTAAATTTTTTCTTATTATTTTTTTTTTTTTTATTAGCGTTATATTTTCTTTTTTTTTTCTTCTCCCCTACCACGTGACCTGACTTATCGTATCAGTCAGCATAAAAAACGTGCATTCAAATGTTCGGTTTTGCTTTAAATGGTATTTCGAATTAATGTAAAACCTGACTTACACTGAGTTCTATCAATTTTTCTATACAAATTACATTTGTAATTTTTTTTTAATCATTTCACCCCGAGCAAGGCGGAAATGCCACTGATGTGCAGGGGGATACATAAATGTAAAAAGATTAATTAGAAAAGAGTGAGGAGTACAAACTAGTTAGAAAGGAACAATAGAAAGCTGAGAAAGCAGGTGCGATGACAGATACATAGGTGGAGAGAAAGGGAAGGTTATACGGGGGGTGGGGAGAGAGCTAGAGTCCAGTGGTTAATAGATGAGTATTGACTTTGCATTTAAATTTCTGGAGGTCGCAGCCGTCAGGAAAGCAAGAATATGGGAGCGAGTTCCACAGGCGGGAAGTGCGAGAGAAGAAGCTGCAGGAGTAGAATTGTCGTCTGCATTTGACTAACCTGACTGTGAATGGGTGGGACCCAGTTGCCAGTCTGGTTGCACGAGTAAACACCTGTTGAGGAGGCACCAGTGACTTAAGTTCGTCCGAGCAGAAATTATGCAAAGCAGACAGAAAAAAAAATGTCGAGAAACGGAACGGAGCGGAAAATAAGAATTTGCATAAAGAAATATGGAACAGATTCAAATGGGCTAAAGAGGAATGATTATCACAGATAAAAGAGATGTGCATAAAAACAAGAGAATAAGAGCGAAAGTATCCAATGTATCCCATGAGTATCATACATTCCAAGCCTTCCTTCCTCATGACGTACCCCAGAAACTTCAACTGCCTGTTCTTGATTTTAAGTATAAGTTTCCCTTTTGCTTCCATTCGGTTCATGGTATTCTCGACATCTTTCTGCAGAACTAAATTCCTTTTGCTTCAAGTCTCTTCTTCATCTTTGACAAGATTGTCCACAGCATTCGCTGGCACACAGGAAAGAAATAATCTCAAAGAAATATCGGCAAAGAAAAGAACGAATGGACGACAAATGAAATTCTCGACATTATACAAGGCAGACAGAAAACAATACCGAGACAAGGAACGGAAAATAGGAAACTACACAAAGAAATATGAAACAAATGCAGACTGGCAAAAGAGGAATGAGGATCACAGGAAAGGCAGTCGCTTCTATGGCAGTTTATTGGATTCAGACACGGAAAGAAAACTACGAAAAATTCCTACGAAAGGCAGAAAAGAATATCTAGAAAAATGATTAAAGAACAACTGCAAGATAACATAATTCATGGTTACCAGCCAAAGCATGAACCTCAAATGCAAATTTCAAATCGGAGATAATAACATGTGCAAGAGAACCCTAAATGACGCCAAACAGTTGTTTGCTGAGAGAATGCGACAGCACATAGCTGACCGCAAGTTCGGCTCCAAGGACTATTGGAGGATTTGTAAACGAGTGCACAACAATAGGAAATCCTCAATACCTCCTTTAATCCATGGATTTGAGGTTCTCACGTCATCTCTCCACGAACAAGCTGTTCTCCGGCAGGCAATATGGATTCCGCTTTGCCAGGTCCACGGCCGACCTGCTAACAACCGTAACGGAGTACATGCTACAGGCCCTTGATGAGTCTGACGAGGCTCGCGCGGTTGCTCTGGACATCTCCAAGGCTTTCGACAGGGTTTGGCACCCTGGCCTCCTATGCAAACTACGCGGTTATGGTATTACCAGTCGCCTGCTTGACCTAATCCAATCTTTCTTAAATAACCGCAAAATGAAGGTCGTTCTGAATGGGCATGCCTCTTCGTCCTACAGCACGAATGCTGGTGTCCCACAGGGCTCTATCCTGGGCCCGACGCTCTTCCTTATTTTCATCAACGACCTCCCAGATGAGATCACGTCCCAAGTAGGCATCTATGCAGATGTCACTACAATATACTCCCGCACCAGTAAGAAACCTGTTGTGGCGGACAGACATAATCTCGCTGCTGACCTTGAGCGGGATCTACACTCTGTGGTGAACTGGGGCAAGAAGTGGCTTGTCAACTCCAATTTATCTAAGACCAAGCTGTTGTCTGTCAACCATTACAGGCCAACCTCTCCTGCCTCCCATAAGCATGGACCAAGCGATTCTCCCGGAGAGTAATACACTACGCCTCCTCGGACTTACCCTGTCCTCAGACCTCAAATGGAACCACTATATTGAATCCATAGCAAAATCTACAGCGAAGAAGGTTGGGTCACTATATCGATCCAGGATGTTTTTTCCACCTGAATCTATCCTGCATATATACAAGTCAACCATCCGTCCGTGCATGGAGTACTGCTGCCATTTATGGTCAGGTGCCCCTGCCGTTCTCCTCAGTGTTCTTGAGAGGCTCCAAAGGAGTATTTGTAATGTGATAGGTACTGATCTGGCGGCTCGACTGCAGCCACTTCCCCATCGACGAAATGTGGCCTCTCTTTGTCTGTTCTATAAATACTTTCATGGCTTCTGCTCAGACGAACTTAAGTCACTGATGCCTCCTCAACAGGTGTTTACTCGTGCAACCAGACTGGCAACTGGGTCTCACCCATTCACAGTCAGGTTAGCCAAATGCAGACGACAATTCTACTCCTGCAGCTTCTTCTCTCGCACTTCCCGCCTGTGGAACTCGCTCCCGTATTCTTGCTTTCCTGACGGCTACAACCTCCAGAAATTTAAATGCAAAGTCAACACTCATCTACTAACCACTGGATTCTAGCTCTCTCCCCACCCCTGTATAACCTTCCCTTTCTCTCCACCTATGTATCTGTCATCGCACCTGCTTTCTCAGCTTTCTATTGTTCCTTTCTAACTAGTTTGTACTCCTCACTCTTTTCTAATTAATCTTTTTATATTAATGTAGCCCCCTGCACATCAGTGGCGTTTCTGCCTTGCTCGGGGTGAAATGATTAAAAAAAAATCTTTTAAGTGCCATATGTGATAAACACAGGGGCGATCCTGTCTCGAAAGAGACATGCTGACTAGACAGAAGATTATCCCTCGGTAGGTGGCCATTACTTTCTGCAGTAGACTGGTTGCTAGCCAAGACTACAGAACCCACTCTGTCCTGTTATTTAACCCACAACTGGAGGGAAGAGACGGATTAATACCTTTCCCAATGGTATTTGCGCGTAAGTGAATGCAAGGAATTCAACTGGAATTCGAATTCGAGGAAATCAACTGGAATTCGAACTCGACTCTTCCGAATTCGAATTTGCCTTTCCGATTTGTCGTTCCACTGCACTACAACGCACATCCTACTTTTGTTTAAATTTTCAAAATAAAGCTAGTATAAGTCTTTTCGTAGAAATTAATATTATATATATATATATATGTTATTCATAGAAAATGCAATATAAAAGCATGAGCGACACTTGGTGAGTCTTTTGACTTTTATGGTTAATAACTTAACATTTTGAATGACATTGGCACATATATTTCTATTCTCATTGTTAATTTCTATCTACTCCATTTTGTTAATAGATAGATAGATAGATAGATAGATAGATAGATAGATAGATAGATAGATAGATAGATAGATAGATGTCTACGCCCACAAATTTCGAAATAAAAAAAAAACTGTATTTCCCTTTTTTATCTGAGGCTAGTCGATTTAAGCTAGCTATATTTATTCTGCTTTTGTTAGTGAAATCATATCTCCGAAAGGTTTACAGACTACGGAATTATTATAAATAAAAAGCTCAATACGTTCATATCTTTCTGTCTGTCTGTCTATCTATCTGATTCTGTTCATGTCGATCTGTCTATGTAGCTGTCATTAATGATTGGGTCATTAATAATTTCATTAATAATTTCCCTTTCATTTATGGACTTTATTCTTCAACAAATAAAGTATAATAGCATTTTATTCTATTATATAATCATCATTATTAGCAATGACAGGTAGCCGAATAAAACCCCACGGATACTGATGTAAACAAACTTCCGACGATCTCTTGAATCTGGTTTTCATTGAAACAAAAAACAAATATTCCCATTGCAGCGATCGGGAAAAATCGATTGGTGCCTGGCTAGAGATGTAACCGTACGGTTTCTTCAATCGCTCTTCGACTTTCCAGTCAACTTTCAAAAATTTAAATGCAATGCAAATCCTTATCTTATGTCTTAATTCCTGTTCTTGTATTTTTCTCTGTCCTATGTTATATTTTCTCATATTCACTCACACTAATTCCTTGTGACATAGATACTGTATTGGCTCACTCGGGGTGAAATGAGAAAAAAAATTACGCTACTCTTGCAGTTTGAAACTGCTATGTTGCAAATGAAATTTATTTATAAATGGAACTTTGTCTGTCTGTGTGTGTGTCCGTTACCTCGAAATGACTGAACCAATTTTCTTGAAAATTTACACAGTTGTACTATAAGCGTCTGCGAGTGCTCTTAGTTAGGTTTTGTGTCAAGGTACCCCCGATCAATATCGAAAATCGATAATCGAAAAAATCTGTTTATAGAAATAGTGGTACGATTTTAAAGACATAAGAAACGATATTCAGAAGTTTTAAGATTGCAGTTCTTAAAATAGTGCAGGAAATCGATTATATATATATATATATATATATATATATATATATATATGAATTGAGTTCTCTCGGTGGCTGGCGTCTGTATACACTACTTACATACAAGACGTTAAAACTTCCCTTCTCTGACCCCATGCGCCGATGGCTTAGAGAGTAGAGACTCCGACTTGACACCAAATCGGTCGAGTTTCGATCCCAGCCAGAAGCAAGTGGATATGTCTAGCCACACTGATGAGCTGTGATGCAGCGAAACGGGCTTGTATGTAGATGACTAATATATATATATATAAGGCAAGATGTTTGTGTGTGCGTCTATTAATCTACCTATATATCTTTATTTTTTCATCTCTTTTATTTTAGTTTTTGCTTCGGGTTTGGTTCTAAGTAGGTATAATTGTAGTTCTTAGTCTCAGCCATGATACCATTTACTCAGAGGACTTATTTAACCTTCAAAATTCAGTTTACGACGAAAAAACTTATTTGATATCGATACCAGGAAATCAAAATTTAACTTACATCCATTCATTTTTCTTTCAGTCTACGGTTTCGCTTTAACTGGAAACAACTATTGCTTTTTAGTCTTTCGTGCCAACGTCCAAAGAGTCTGAGCTCCAGGACCATGGATTAATTTTAAAGCTTTCATTACACCCGAGCAACGCCGGGCTATACGGCTAGTGATATATGAACTGCGTTTTTGGGAAGTTAATGTATACTTTTCAAGCGAAATTTGCCCTTAGACAGAGTAAAGGTTAAATATATATACTTCAAAACACCGTGAATTTATCAACAAAGCATATTCATTCTGTTACGTTCTTGGTGAGGTTGGGTTTCACAATTGTTGTACAGCACCGAACAATTACACCTCACCTGAAAACTGCTTACCTTAATTAATTTTGATTGAAAAATTGAAGATCAGAAAAAATTCCCCACCCTCATACATCTGTTGTAAACCTGTTACAATGAACTAACTGTATAGTTTATTGACAACAAAGCAGCCTTTAACTTTATTTTCCGATTGTCTAGAGAGAGCAACGTAGCCATGCGGATGTTTGTTATTTTGTTTAAGAACTATAACTGGTTTCAATGCATAAAAATCAAATATTTTTAGTTTCCTTCAGCAATGAGACCTTTTCATTTCTTAAATGATCCTCATCAAATCAACCATTTGTCCGTACATGGAATACTGCTGTTCATCTCAGTGTTCTCGACAGGCTCCAAAGGAGAATTAGCAATGTGATAGTTACCGACTTGGCGGCTCGACTACAGCCACTTCCCCACCGACGAGATGTGGTCTCCCTTTGTCTGTTCTATAAATACTTTCATCGCTTCTCCTCCAACGAAATTAAGTCACTGGTGCATCTGCAACAGGTGTTTACTCGTGCAACCAGATTGTCAACTGGGTCCCACCCATTCACATTTAGATTAACCAAATGCAGACGACAATTCTACTCCTGCAGCTTCTTCTCCAGCACTTCCCGCCTGTGGAACTCGCTTCCATATTCTTGCTTTCCTGACGGATACAACCTCCAGGAATTTAAATGCAATGTCAATACTCATCTGTTAACCACTTGACTCTAGTTCTTTCACCACCTCGTATATCCTTTCCTTTCTCTCCACCTTTGCAACTGTCATCAGACCTGTATTCCCATCCTTCTCTTGCTCCTTTCCAACTGGTTCGTCTTCCTCTTCACTCTCTTCTACTTAATCTTTTCACTCTTATGTAGCCCCCTGCACATCAGTGGCATTACCGCTTTGCTCGACGTGATACGCTTTTAAAAAAATGTCTCTACACTGGCTCTACTTAAAGAACCTGTTCTTTGATCATATGAAAAATTGCATTCATTGAAAAATACTGCCAAATCTGTCTTCTAAAACAATGTCTACGTTTATTCGGGGACAAGTGGCAGTGTGCCTCACTAAATCACCGTGGGAGACAGGATTATCTTTGCCCCTGATATCTAAGCAGAAGTTAGATCTCCCGGTATCCCATTTAAGCAGTGGTCACGGTAGATGTAAGGAAAAACTGGTTTCAGGACACGAAACACAGTCAGTCAGTCAGTTAGTTAAGAGTCATACGTGATACACGCTTTGGGCGATCATGTCCTGAAAGAGACATGACTGACTGGGCAGAAGATTTTCCCGCAGTCGGTTGCCATTGATTTCTGCAGTAGACTGGATGCCAGCCAAGGCTATAGAACTCAATCTGTCATTATTTAACCCATAACTGGAGGGATGAGACGGATTAATACCTTTCCCAAGGGTATTTGTGCGTAAGTGAATGCGAGGAATTTAATTGGAATTCGAACTCGGCTCTCCGATTTATCGATCCGAGCCGATATCCACTGCACCACAACGCTAAATACAGACTTCGCCTTATTCATAGATATAGAACACTGGTTAGGCTACTGTAGAGTTTCTTCTTAAATGAACTGAGGCACTTCACTCAATCTGCCATGGCTTAATTCCTAATATACAGGTACTAGATTACCAAGAGTCTATTGAGAAATAATCTTATAGGGATTCGGGATGCCGAATGTCACTCAAAATGCACTTTCTCTTCATCAAGATTAAATTCTTCCCTCTAAGTAGTGAGTAGTGAGCATGAAGGTTTCAACAAGATATTACTGAGCATAAAACAAACTACCAAAACAAGTGGATCTCCAGCGAGGTCCTGGACTTCTAGTGGATGCTCCGCCACATTATACCACATACAAGATTTGTTTGTTTTTTTTATCATTTCATCTCAAGCAAGAATGGGTACAGAGCTACTAAAAAAAGGATAAAAGTTGAATACGATTCATGAAAATAAAAGATGCCAATTGACATTGCATTTAATATTTTAGGAAATTGTAGTGTAGAGAGGATGTGTGTTGTGGTGCAGTGGATATTGATTCAGAACCACAACTAGGGATGACGAGTTCGAATTCCAGTTGAATTCCTTGCATTCACACATACGCACAAATACCTTTTGGAAAGGAATTAATCCGTCTCTTTCCCCCAGTTATGGGTTAAATAATAAAACAGATTGAGTTCTATAGCCTTAGCTGGCAACCAGTCTACCGCAGAAAGCAATAGCAACTTATTGTGGCATAATCTTCTGCCCAGTCAATCATGTCTCTTTCGAGACTTGATCGCTCAAAGCGTGTATCACGTATGGCACTTAATTGATTGAGTGTAGAGAGCGTCAGCTATGCTTGCGAAATTGCTTTGAATCAAACATAACCGAGCCCACCACATTTGAAAGAATCAGAAGGTTAAAGCAAAGATAAAAGTTGTCTTGTTGGTAAACTTATTTAATGAGTAGAATAACATCAATTTTCTTATTTTGAAGTGACACATATGTTGGAAAGTCGTGTGTAAAGCTTTTCTTTTGAATTTGTATTTTCATGTTTACTTAAATCAGATGAAATGAATTTGTGAAAGAAAATGCAGGTCTGAAGCCGCTGTTAAAATTCTTGAGTTTAAAATGTAAGCGGATATGATGTCTTTCTTCCAATTTTTTTTTTTTTTTTTTTTTGTTGCAGACAAGATAATGAGGAAAAGGAAGAATCAATTGGTGCAGTACAAAAGAGGTGGGGGCGTGAGAAAATGCGGTTCGCTTGGACGTAGACAGTTAGACGACCCGTGGCTCTCTTTAAAGAAAAGGAAAAATCACACGTATTTATGTTTGCGGAGAACTGAATCGGTTTACACTTAAAGGAATTTTCCTTGCACTTGATTGACCAATTATTTGGAAGGCACTTTTTATTCCAAAATTACCTTTTGTGGAAAAAAGAAAATACTTGTTTAATCAAATGCAACATTTTCTTCATTTGCTTTTTTACGCTGTGATTCATAAAATGGCAAACGTTTCTAAAAGTGGACTGCACATATACAAATCTACCATCCGCCCGTGTATTGAATATTGCTGCCATATCTGGTCGGGTGCCCCTGCTGCTCTCCTTGGGCTTCTTGACAAAATACAAAGGAGGATCTGTAACGTGGTTGATACTAACTTGGCAGACCGGCTGCAGCCGCTCTCACACCGGCGTGATGTAGCTTCCCTGTGCCTCTTCTACAAGTACTTTCATGGCTTCTGCTCCGATGAGCTTAGATCACTGGTGCCGCCCAAGCACGAATTTACACGAGATACTAGATTAGCAACTAGGTCCCACCCTTTTACAGTTAAACAAATAAGATGTAACCGTAAATTCTACTCCAACAGCTTCTTTTCTCGCGCCTCCCGCCTGTGGAACTCCCTTCCACAAGTTTGCTTTCCCGACAGTTACAATCTCCAGGTGTTTAAATGTAGGGTCAATAGACACCTCCTATCACACTAACTCCCGACTATTCTCACAACACTCTCATCTACCCAACCCTCATTCTCGGTATCCTCACCCGCCTATCACCCACCCTCTGTTATGTCCTATATTTAACCAGCCTTTCTCCTCTCTACGTAGCCCCCTGCACAGTAGTGGCAGTGACATGCCTTGCTCGGGGTGAAACGCTTATAAAAAAAAAAAAAAAAAAATCTCGTGTGGATAAGGTGACACGAATAGCTACTGATTATACGTAATTAGAGTGTAGTAGATGAAATTTCAGCAAATTTTCTCAGAGAATTGATTTATTTTTAAAAGAAGTGCACATGTTTTCGCAGACGCCACCACATTGTCTTATGAAAAGAGCCTTTTTATTGGTGAATGTGTGAATATGTATGCATTTTTATTGTCTCTTCAAAACGTATAGGTGTGTTTAAGCTCGGATTTTCTGTGCAATCAAACTTCACGAAATCTTCCAGCAGGTACCAGGTAATCAAGTAAACTTTTACTGGATGCTCTCGTACGGCATGCCGGGTGCAAAGTAGACGAGACCGTCCCAAAACGCTCACTTATGACTGTCTGCTGTATAATGACGTGGAATTTTCAAGTAATTTTAGTTCATTGCTTAATATCCATCATTTGTTTTTTGCAATATGCCTTTGCAATCGTCTTCTGTGTGCCGTGTCTCTTCATGGCGTAGGCGATCATGGCCTTCCACATCTTCCAAACCATTGTCGCTCTTTTTACCCTTATTCTTGTTACCCCTCCCAAACTCTGTTCTGCTATCCACATGCTCAAACCCGTGAAGTATGTCACCCGTTGGTTTCCCCCGTCTCTCTTTCCCTCTATCTGTACAGTGGGTATCAGATTATCCAACCCCACCTTCTTCATTACATGTCCCAGAAACTTCAGATGACTCGTCCTGATGTTAAGCATCAGTTTCCTTTTCGATTCCATCCTCTTCAAAACCTCGTAGTTCTCACATGTCCAGTTTCTTCCCCTCTATCCACCCTGTGAGTATCAGATTCTCCAACCCCACCTTCTTCATTACATGTCCCAGAAACTTCAGATGTGTCGTCCTGATGTTAAGCATCAGTTTCCTTTTCGATTCCATCCTCTTCAAAACCTCGTAGTTCTCACATGTCCAGTTTCTTCCCCTCTATCCACCCTGTGAGTATCAGATTCTCCAACCCCACCTTCTTCATTACATGTCCCAGAAACTTCAGATGTGTCGTCCTGATGTTAAGTATAAGTTTCATTTTCGTTTGAAACCTCATCAAAACCTCGTTGTTGTTCACATGTTCGGTAGACTAAAAATAAACACATGATATTTTAAATTTACAAGCAGAATAAATAAAATGTTATACGTGAAAACAAAAAAAAACTAGAGGTGATAAAGAAAAGGCGTTCAGAAATTGGAATAAACCAAATGAAAATTAGTCAAAAGCAAAAAGAGCAGTATATATGCTTTTTAAAAATCAATTTCATGAAAGTGAGTAGTTTTTTAAAGAATTTAGAATGAGACGGTAAAGTTGCAAATTATTTGGAAGGCACTTTTTATTTCAAAATTACCTTTTGTGAAAAAAAGAAAATACTTGTTTAATCAAATGCAACATTTTCTTCATTTGCTTTTTTACGCCGTGATTCATAAAACGGCAAACGTTTCTAAAAGTGGAATCTCGTGTGGATAAGGTGACACGAATAGCTACTGATTATACGTAATTAGAGTGTAGTAGATGAAATTTCAGCAAATTTTTCTCAGAGATATTAGTAGAAAGCTAACGGTAGAATACATCAAGAATTGATTTATTTTTAAAAGTGCTTCATTGATGAAATTTTTAGATTTGATTGAACAGTTTTAATGCACCACTCACAATAATTAAACAAGTCGCAATAAATATATTAGGTTGTAAATAAATATATTAAGTTGTAAATAAAGTCCTATATTTCAATAACAATAAATAGAACTGCTTAATAGAAATTTATTAACTATTATAACCGTTATTTTCAATGATCGTCCTCCATCTGTCAACAAAGCTTTTAATTATTTTCTTTTTCTACGTGCCGTGTCCCTTCAGGGCGTAGGAGAGCATGGCCCTCCACATTCAAATCGCACAATGAAGGTAGTATTAAACGGACATGCCTCCCAATACTATCATACGAACGCGGATGTCTCTCAAGGCACTGTTCTAGGTACTACGCTTTTCCTGATCTACATTAACGATCTCCCCGATGTAATAAGATCCCAAGTAGGCATATACGCTGACGACACTACAGTTTACTCTCGATCAAAAATCTGCCGAGGCTGACAAAGCAAACCTCGCTGCTGAGCTTGAAAAGGACTTCTAATCCGTGGTGGACTGAGGTAAATAACGGCTCGTGCATTTTAATGCTTTCAAAACGCAGCTGCTTTGTATTAACTATCACAGACAATCGCTCCTAACCCCCATTAGCATGGATCAGGCTAGTCTCCCTGAAAGTAAAACACTGCGCCTCCTCGGCTTAACTCTTACAACAGACCTCAAGTGGAATGACTACATAGAATCCATAGCTAAATCCGCAGCTAAGAAAGTCGGTTCTCTCTGTTTTAGTTTCTAGATCATCGGTGGTTATTTTGTTTCATTTAATATTCTTATTTATTTATTTATTTTTTTTTTATTATTTATTATTTATTTATTTTTTGTAGTGCTGGAGAGTTATTCTTTTTTAGATCTGTCTTATTTTTCATTCATTTTTACTATTTTAAACTTATTTGTATTTAGAATAAAAATTATTTCCTCGTCCTTGGGCGGAGTTTATTTTTATTTGTCGTCCTTAGGCAGATTCTGTGTTTAAATTAGTTAATTTGAAGTTTTTTCCTGGTTTAACCAGGTTTATATTTTGTATTACCATTTTCCCCTTCCTCTGCTATTGGTGAATTTCTCATTTCTTCTAGCGTCTCCACTCCCAGTCCATTCTCCTCTCAGACTTCCATAAATTTTCAAAAAGAAAAAGAAACAAAGAAGCCGTCTGTGAAACTTAACAAATTGGTAAAGATAATAAGAGTGAAAATTTTCTTTTACACAGTGGAAGATATACTATTTACTTTTTCAGACTATTGTCTTCATTTTTATTTCCATTATTACGACGTTTCGGCTGTTGTACGCTCCGGCCTTCTTCAGATGCTAAGTATTAATCTCATTTTATGTGCGATGCTACTTCTGGTAGCTTTGTAGTTTAACTTAAGGACACATGGTTCAGTAGATATAGACCTTGGTTAGTTCTAGTGATTTGACCCAAAAAGTTGTGAGTTCAATGCCAGGCTACAGCAATGGTGAAAAATAACTTAGAGAGTTAAGTTAAAAGTAGTAACATCGCAAATTGAATGAGAATGGAACACCCCAGGGATTGTAATAAAGGGTTCGTCTCGGAATTCTTCACCTGAAGAAGGCCGGAGCGTACAACGTCCGAAACGTCGTACAAATAGCAATAGAAATGAGGTCAATAGTCCGAACAATGTAAGTAGTGTAAATACTATCTCATCTAAGAAGTATAGAGGAATGAAGGTGTACGCAAACTAGATCAGGCGGAAAGAGCCTTAACCCTGTCAAAAAAAGTCAGATTAACAATTTTAAACAACAAATGGGGAAAACGTAAAAGACCCAATAAGCTTTCTCAAGGTGAGGAAATTAACTGTGGTTAGATCGGGTCATGATTCGCGATGGGGTCTGGGAAATATAGCTGGAAGTAAACAATAGTTCTTCTCACAGTCCCACATTTGGCATTCATTGAGGACTACTTGAAAATTAAAATCAGTTACTTTTGTTCAGGGTGGCATCCGCTTTTTTTCCATCCTATTCCCTTATAAAACTCAAAGGTTAACATTTCCCTGGGAAATTGGCGGCCTACCTCTTGATTTTTCCATGAAGATTGAGATGGAAACTGGTTCACGGAACAGGCCGTGGGTGTCCGCCTGGCCATGTTCAATGCAGAAAAGCAACCTTAATCGGTCTGATGATG
Organism: Ascarosepion bandense; assembly: GCA_037127315.1. Taxonomy (NCBI): domain Eukaryota; kingdom Metazoa; phylum Mollusca; class Cephalopoda; order Sepiida; family Sepiidae; genus Ascarosepion; species Ascarosepion bandense. The sequence continues at coordinate 158,202 of JBBBDQ010001658.1, read as the reverse complement.
GTTATCTGGTTGGCTAGCGTAAATTTATGTTGTGTGCAGGTGATTCGGTTTTCTATTCGCGATCGTGAAGACATTCTAAGGGCTTTGCCCTTTAACCAGCACGTTTTGATGGACGCCCGAGAGGAGTCTCTTGGCTCGTGAGCACGTCATTAGAGGCGCGTGCTGTTGTCTTTGCAGATCCGGCGGGTAAGCTTTGCGTGCTGGATGTTACTATGAAGAGTAAAGCTCTTCATCTCATTGGGATTTATGCGGCCTGACATGCTTCGCCAAAGAGAGCCGTTTTGTGAAATTTCTCCGGCTAGTGTTAGCGGGGGAATGGAATGCCGTCTTTGACCTCGACATTGAGTAAAATTCAGGTATTAACAACTGAGACAGGAAACCATATCGGGACTTTGTCGACAAGTTTAATCTTCTAGAATAGTATCATAATGAGCATCCTCGGATATAAAGTGGACTTAAACGAATAGGGGCGGTCCGGCTACGGCGAAGCGTTCTTGCTACCTCCACCGACTTCTAGTTAAGAGAGTCGACGTAGGGCTCTTAGAATGACCACGTTTTCATCATATATTTTAACCCACAACATAGGCTTGTCCGGGTTCCTGTAAACAGAACTAAGCTTACGACTAATGCTGGCTACTGGAAACAGAACGCATCGTTTATTTGGTGAGCTAGATTTCCACGATCAACATACTAATGTTACAATGGGTGTTGATGGAGGTCGTGGTTGGGATTATATGGTAGGACAAATTAGAATAGAAAATTAGGTCATTTGCGGCCGAATATTGTCGGTGGCTAAATCTAGCTCGATTAGCAGCACAAACAGCAGCTGAGAAATATTTGATCGGGCCATTAAATGAAATTTATAATAGTGGAATAATACCAGACAACCTATGCGAGTCGATTTTATAGCAGGGCTAAAATATTTGAAGGGTTTGAGCAGGTGGAATGACAGGACAGGTGTTGCGTGATGTAACAAGAAAAAGCGAACTAAGAGCCACCTGGGATACGGAGACGTTGAAAGCCATGATCGACGACGTCCTGAAAGGGCAGGGCACATAGAAGAAGAAGAAGAAGAAGAAGAAGAAGAGTTGAAACGTAGTCCTAGCCATTGCCGATTTCCCGCCTTGATGATAATCAATGCGGCGAGCTCAGCAAGAAGAATCAAGTTTTGGTAGTTAGGGATAGATTAAAAATGTCTTGTGAGACGAACTACAACGAACTATCAGCTTAATGGGTCACATTACAAAACTGATTGTCAGAATCCTGATGAATGGAGCGAGAAGCAGAAACAGGCCTGAGATAGGAGGAGAACAGTGCGGTTTCCTCAAGGACACTGGAACAAGGGACGCCATATTTATGATGAGGAAGCTCTCCAAAAGGGCAATATAAATGAAGAAGAACTTGTAGCTGTGTTTCTTTGATTATGCAAAATCATTTGACAAAATGCGCTACAAAGAATTGATGGAGATGCTCAGCAGCCTCTATATTTTTGGGAAAGATATCAGAGTAATCAAGAATCTCTACTGGCAGCAAACAGCCTAAATACGTACAAGTAACGATTTCAGCAGATTTACAAAATAGAAAGGGGCGTAAGACAAAGATGTGTCTTTTCACCGGATCTGTTCAACTTGTACAGCGAGAATATTTTGAGGACCTTAGATGCTATGCCAGGATTTGTTATCGGAAGCCACAACTTGAACAACATAAGGTATGCAAATGATACAGTGCTGATTACAGACACGGAAAGAAAACTACAAGACCTCCTACAGAAGGTAGCTGAAGAGAGTGACAAGAAAGTACTACAAATAAACTGCAAGAAAACTGAATGCATGATCATCAGTAAAAAGAGCAACCCAAAATGCCAAATACAGGTGAGTGATACTAGAATCAAGCAAGTACAAAAAATTAAATACCTAGAAAGTGTTCTAACAGGAGATGGAATTTGCGAGACAGAGATCCGAAGGCGAATTGGCATGGCGTTCCAGAAGCTGAGTAAAATACTAAGACACAGGAAACTATAAATACGGCAGTAAATGTTGGACAATATCATCGAATATGAAGGAAAAACTTGAAGCAGCACAAATGTGGTTCTACAGAAGGATGCTGCGGATATCATGGACCGATTATGTGTGCAACTATGAGGTGTTAGAAAGAATGGCAACAACAAAAATTTAACAGTGAGTATCAGAAAGAGACAACTGAAGTTCCTGGGACATGCAATGAGGAAAGAGAGCTTAAGGAACCTGATACTGACAGGCCAGATAAGGGGAGAAAGAGACAGAGGAAAGCAACGGATAACATATTTGAAGGGCCTGAGCAGGTGGATGACAGAACGGGGAGTGCGTGATATAACAGGAGAAAACGTACTAAGACTAACCAGGGATACGGAAACCTGGAAAGCCATGATCCCTTATGTCCTGAAAGGACAGAGCACACAGAAGATAAAGAAGAAGAAGAGTTGAAACGTAGTCCTAGCCATTGCCGATCTCCCCGCCTTTATGATAATCAATGTGGCGAGTTCGGCAAGAAGAATCAAGTTTTGGTAGCTAGGGATAGGTTAAAAATGTCTTGTGAGACGAAGAATATAGCCACTGAATTACGTGCGGAGGAATTTAGTAGGGCGTCTCAACTGCATGTAGCGTGCGCCACATACCCGAATAAGTTACCTCGGGAGGTCTATAGCCTCCATTCTTCTGAAGTTTGTTTGTATGCTTAGCGTGACGATTCTCCAACATATGCTTGGAATAACGTTCCTAGATTAAATGTGTCAGCAACCGGATGGCGAGGGAGACGCCTTTAAGAAGTTCCTATCCATGAAACGTGTTCACTCGTGTGTTAAGTAGGCCTGCCGTTTATCCTGAGGCGGGTGCTCCTTCTATCGTGAATGTCGGATTGCTCTGAAACGCATCTTACGGGTGGAAGATGGCCTCTCTGATATCCACTAATTGGCGATTATGTTATTCCCAAAACAAAAATGAATTACTGAATAAAAGAACAGAAATTATGACTAAGTGTAACCATAACATAAAATTTCTATTAGTTTCATACAACCATGGATGAATATATAATTTCTTCTAATTTTAAAAATTGAGCATTCAAAAACTCACAGTTACGTCAGCGTTCTTTAAAAAGAAAAAGAAAACGTAAAATCAGTTATTGCAAATCGCCTGTCGACACCACGTAGTAGAAAACTAGGTCGCGTAATAACTCGTTTACAAATGAAATATATATATATATATATATAGTCATCCACAGACAGATCAGATTTGCTGTATCACAGCTCATCAGTACGGTTAGACAGCCGATTGCTTTTTACCCAAGATTGAAACCCGACCGAACTGGCGTCAGTCGCCGATTCTACCTCTGAGCTACGGGCGCTCGGTAGAAGGAGGGAGACTTTTTAGCGTGTATATTATCATTATACGCGCCCAATAGCCAGAGTGCCCTAATTCATTGCCGAATGAGCGATGCATACATGCCAGAGTAGCTACTGTTTATCAAAGTCTACCATTCTTCCAGAGTGCTCAATCAGGGAGTGAGAGCGTAAATAGTCATCCGCAGACAGATCTGTTTCGCTGTATCACAGCTCATCAGTACGGTTAGACTCCGATTGCTTTTAACCCAGGATTGAAACCCGACCGAATTGGCGTCATTCGGCGATTCTACCTCTGGGCTATGGGCGCTCGGTAGAAGAAGGCAGACTTTTTAGCGTGTATATTATCATTATACACGCCAAATAGCTAGAGTACTCTAATTCATTACAGAATGGGCGATATATCAGAAATTGATTGCTTTAATTCAGGAATTGTTTTCGGTGTGATCTTGTAATAATCTTTCACTAAACGGCACAAGAAAAAGTTTGAATCTGGTGATAGTGGTGGCTCCTTAATTAGTAAACGTCTGTTAATCCACTTCAGCTCGAAATTAAGATTTAGCCATGTAAAAACGCATAAGACGTAGTTAATCTTAAGTCATCTAAAACTACTGCAATTTATTTTTGTTCAATCAAATTAATGAATAAAATCCACCTTTCTTTTGCCGCACCTTTTATATGCAAATTTTATATGCAAATTTTATATGCAAATTTTAGCTTTAATTTATAGCGATCCTTTAAATTTCAAATTATTAGATTGAAGCGATATGTTACAATCGAGTTAACAAAAGTGATAATAGATTTTAATATATTTATAATTGAATTCTTTTCTAATTTTTGTGGAGGATTTTACATTTTTACAAAGATAACTCTCTTTAAATGCATCGAGATATTCTTCGTCAGTTTTCCATCAAAACTAACATTAAATGCTGCAAGCAACAATTAACACCACATTAATAAGCATAGAATCTTTTTTAATCATTTCAACCCCACGCAAGGTGGTACCGCCACTGGTGTGCAGGGAGCTACATAAGAGATTTAAAGTTTTAGGCAGGAGGAGAGGGAAAACAAAGACGAACCAGCTACGGGGTGGGGGTGAAAGAGAAAGGGCAAGAAAAAGATGTGAACACTGCAGTGAAGACAGTTGCGAAGGTAGAGAGAAAGGAAAAGAACAAGATACACAGGGTGATGTAGAAAGGGCTGGAGTTAAGTGGATAAGAGCTGGGAATTGACTTTGCATTTAAATTCCTGGAGGTTGTAGCCATCAGGAAAGCAAGTATATGGAAGGGGGTTCCACAGGCGAGAAGGGCGAGAAAAGAAACTGATGGAGTAGAATTGTCACCTGCATTTGGTTGATCTCACTGTAAAAGGGTGAGATCTCGTTGCCAATCTGGTTGCCCTATGTGCGCGTATACATAATCATGAAAATTAGATTATCTATTTTTACAAAATTTAAAAAGGCTAATCTCATTGTGATGCATTGGATATCGGGTTCGAATTCCAGCTGAATTTGTTGTATTCCCATACGCGCAAATACCCTTGGGAAAGAAACGAATCCGTTAATTCTCCCACCAGCTATGGGTTAACTAGCAAGATAAATTGGATTCTATAGCCTTGGTTGGCAACCAATCTACGGCAGAAAGTAATGGCAATGTACTCCGGGAAAATGTTCTGCTCAGCCAGTCATGTCTCTTTTGAGACATGATCGCCCAAGTGTATATCATGCATGGCATTTAACGGACTGAATCTTATTGTTAAAAATAATAATTGACCTACAAGAGCTAAACTACAGATAACCAATATTTTTTTACGAATCTCATGGTTAAAAATTGTATTTGACCTGCAAGATCTAAACTACAGATAACCAATATTGTTTACAAATCTACAAGTCTTTTAAAGAACTCCAAATTCGTAAATAATTACATTAGATATACGAGTACATGTTTAACCCTCTAGGGCCATTCGTATCATATTTGATACAGTATGAGAACAAGCCTTGAAAGAAATATTTTCCTGACAAATTTTTTAAGAGAAATATTTTATAAATTTCAAATGAAAGCAGTACTGACTGCTCAGTCAATGAATACCAAATGTTTCCTTATAGGTAAATACCAAATGTTTCCTTATAGGGAAATACTGTATCAAATATGATACGAATGGCCCTAGAGGGTTAATAGATAGATAGATAGATAGATAGATAGATAGATAGATAGATAGATAGATAGATAGATAGACTGGGATTAACCCTCTAGGGCCATTCGTATCATATTTGATACAGTATGAAAACAAGCCTTGAAAGAAATATTTTCCTGAAAAAATTTTTAAGAGAAATATTTTATAAATTTCAAATGAAAGCAGTACTGACTGCTCAGTCAATGAATACCAAATGTTTCCTTATAGGGAAATACCAAATGTTTCAGTATAGGGAAATACTGTATCAAATATGATACGAATGGCCCTAGAGGGTTAACAAGGCTCACGTTACATCTGTCTGATCATAGCTCTATTAAGTCTCTTTTGAATCCACATGGAGACCTACGGAACTTTATCCGTAACAAACTCGTCGATAATACAAATATAATAGTATCATCCATATTTAAAAAAAAAAGTTTAACATTATTGGAAGCATTAATCATAATAAGAAAAAGCCTATATTCAACAACTATGAACACGACCAAGATGTGCTGGCAGTGTTTTGAAAACAAAAAAATAAACAATACCTCTGCATACATACACAAAACAATATACATATTCACTCACATGTAAAATAAAATCCATGCTTCATAAAAGTATAGTTGAAAGCACCTGGATAAACATAACATTCGGGCCTTTTTTATATCTAAACTTATTTATAAATAGAACTCTGTGTGTGTGTGTGTGTGTGTGTGTGTGTGTGTGTGTGTGTGTGTGTGTGTGTCCGTTACCTATACACTCCGAAACGGCTGAACCGATTTTCTTGAAAATTTACACTGTTGTACTATAAGCATCTGCGAATCTTCTTAGCTAGGTTTTGTGTGGAGGTACTTGCGATAAATATCGAAAAAATTGCGTTAATCGAAAAAATCGGGTTATAGAAGGAGTGGTCCGATTTTCCGATTTTAAACAAATTTGATACACTCATAGACAAAGACATAAGAAACGATATTCAGAAGTTTCAAGGTTGCATTTTTTACAATAGTGCTGACAAATCGAGAATATATATATATATATATATATATATATATATATATATATATAAGGCAAGATGTTTGTGTGTGTGTTTGTTTATCTGCCTGTATGTCTGTATATTTTTCAGCCCTTTTGTTTTAGTTTTTGCTACGGGTTTGGCTCTCAGTGGATATAATTGTAGTTCTTACTCTCAGCCATGATACCATTTACTCAGAGGACTTATTTAGCCTTCAAAATTCAGTTTAAGACTAAACAAACTTATTTGATATCGATAGCAGGAAATCAAAATTTGACTTAATCCATTCATTTTTCTTTCAGTTTACAGTTTCGCTTTAACTGGAAACAACTATTGCTTTTTAGTCTTTCGTGCCAACGTCCAAAGAGTCTGAGATCCAGGACCATGGATTAGTTTTAAAGCTTTCATTACACCCGAACAACGCCGGGCTATAATGCTAGTTAATAAAATGTATGTCTGGACAATTTCCATGCAGGTGAATAAAACTCAAATCGACTGAGTTGCAATTCTTCAGATGGATGTAGATTACAGATTTACAGAAAACTTTAGCAGCCAGGAGGTGCTAAATGACATGGGAACTAGCAAGACTCAGACTTAAAAATAGACAAACGAGCATTAAAATTTCTGGGACGGCCTGGAAAATGTAATACGCACAAGGCATGTTTAGGGAAGTGGGGGTAGAAGAAAACAATGAAGAACTTACAGTACACTATTTGTGTGAATGCATGGTAAAGTGATATAGGTTGTTTAGTGCAAACAATGAGAGGAAGATGCGAAGAGCCATGCTTCCAAAGTTTTGGAGAAAATAATGATGAAACTAAGAAGTGATATTTTTTCATCATTTTACCCCCAAGTGAGGGAAACTTAGAATTAAAGTGGGTACTAGAAAAGAAGTGAATAGAAAAATCATTAGTGAGGAGAAAAGGCAAGGAAAACGTAATTTCCATAAGGGCAGAAGATGACGATTGATGTTATATTTAATTTTTGGAATATTCTAGATGTTAGGGAATGAAAAGAAAATCGGAAGAGAAATAATGTTTGCAGAAATACACTTGGGGAAGGGAGGAATTCACTTCCTTTCTGTCAAGCTGCAGGTTAATTAGTAGGATTTCCACCAGTGAACTACTATTATCTTTAAAAAAATGTCTTACAGTCTAAAACTACTTTCTTGATTTAAATGACCTGCATACGGTTGATAAACCGTAAAAAAATCAGTCAATTATCAGGTGGGGGCAAAACTTTTTACCGATTTGAAATTTCATCTTGAAAATGAAAAACTATGTGTTTTTGAAAATCTTTATTCATAACAATAACGAACTTTGCTCTCTATAACTTGATTCCATCGGCGCAACATGATCTTTTTGGTCTTTCTACTCGATTTATCCACAATCGCCGACGTTTAAAGTTATGGTAGAGGATCCACTTCTCATCACATGTGGCAAGCCTACCCCAAAATGGTGTCTGAAGGTGTCGTGAAAGCAAAGATTCGCAACAAGAAACACGTTGCATTTGCATTGGAACTCCCGTGAAACTTATAGAGTGCAGCATGCCTAATGTTCAGATGGAAAGAACATGGGTGAGAATATTGCAGAAAAACATGAATGATTCTTTAATAATCTGAAAGAAAAAGTTATAAATTAATCATGGTGATATGTTTAAGTAATAACAATATGCATAAAATAAATTACAATGATTTAAAATGCCTCTTTTAGAATCCAGCATAAACTTTTCATTGACCTAATACTTTCTCCAGACTTCCTACACACTCTTCTATCGCGTTTGGAAACCATCTGCAGTTGGCTGGGATGGGGAGGGGTAATAATAATCAGTCCTTTTCGATCAACGATAATCTTTCAACCCTCCACATATAATTATTGTCATGGCGATCGTTTTCCATAATTATCACAAATCAGAAAATTGATTGAACAAAGTAATAAACGGCAACATTATTAAAGAAAAAAAAGACGTCAAATAGGAGCATCTAAATAGGAGCATCTAATAGGAGCATCTAAATAGAGCATCTAATAGGAGCATCTAATAGGAGCATCTAAATAGGAGCATCTAAATAGGAGCATCTAATATGAGCATCTAATAGGAGCATCTAAATAGGAGCATCTAATAGGAGCATCTAATAGAGCATCTAAATAGGAGCATCTAAATAGGAGCATCTGCATGAGCATCTAAATAGGAGCATCTAATAGAGCATCTAAATAGGAGCATCTAAATAGGAGCATCTATTGAGGAGCATCTAAATAGGAGCATCTAAATAGAGTATCTAATATGAAGTTAATTCACAGGAGCATCTAAATAGGAGCACTTAATAGGAGCACCTAAATAGGAGCATCTAAATAGGAGCATCTAATAGGAACATCTAATAGAGCATCTAATAGGAGTGATTCAAATAGGAGCATCTAAATAGGAGCATCTAATAGGAGTATCTAAATAGGAGCATCTAATAGGAGCATCTAATAGGAGCATCTAAATAGGAGCATCTACAGGAGCACTCAAATAGGAGCATCTTGTATAGGATATCTAATAGGAGAATCTAATAGGAGCATCTAATAGGAGCATCTAAATAGGAGCATCTAATAGGAGCATCTAATAGGAGCATCTAAATAGGAGCATCTAATAGGAGCATCTAAGAGCATCTAATAGGAGCATCTAATAGGAACATCTAATAGGACACTTAGGAGCATCTAAATAGGAGCATCTAAATAGGAGCATCTAATAGGAGACTCAAATAGGAGCATCTAATAGGAGCATCTAATAGGACATCTAAATAGGAGCATCTAATAGACATCTAATAGGAGCATCTAATAGGAATATCTAATAGATATCTAAATAGGACATCTAATAGGAGCATCTAAATAGGAGCATCTAATAGAGCATCTAATAGGAGCATCTAAATATATATCGAATAGGAGCATCTAAATAGGAGCATCTAAAATGTATATCTAATAGGAGCATCTAATAGAGCATCTAAATAGGAGCATCTAATAGACACTTAAACAGAGAAGCATCTAATAGAGCATCTAAATAGGAGCATCTAGTCACATCTAAATAGGAGCATCCAGAGACATCTAAATAGGACATCTAAATAGGAGCACCAATAGGAGCATCTAATAGAGCATCTAATAGAGCATCTAATAGGAGCATCTAATAGGAGCATCTAAATAGGAGCATCTAAATATACATCTAATAGGAGCATTCAATAGGAGCATCTAATAGGACATCCCACAGACATCTAAATAGGAGCATCTATTATGATATCTAAACAGGGAGCATTCCATTAGGAGCATCTGATGTGAGCATCTAATTAGGAGCATCTAATAGGAGCATCTAAATAGGAGCATCTAATAGGAGCATCTAATAGGAGCACTAAATACGACATCTAATAGGAGCATTCAAATAGGAGCATCTAATAGGACACCTAACAGGGAGCATCTAATAGGAGCATATAACAGAGCATCTAATAGGAGCATCTAAATAGGAGCATTCATTAGGAGCATCTAAATAGGAGCATCTAAATAGGAGCATCTAATAGGAGCATCTAAATAGACATCGAATAGGAGCATCTAATAGGAGCATCTAATAGGAGCATCTAAATAGGAGCATTCAAATAGGTTATACCTAATAGGAGCATCTAATAGAGCATCTAAATAGGAGTACTCGAATAGGAGCATCAAATAGGAGCATCTAATAGAGCATCTATTGAGAAACATCTAATAGGAGCATCTAATAGAGCATCTAAATAGGAGCATCTAATAGGAGCATCTAAATGGAGCATCGAAAGGAGTATCTAATAGGAAACATCTAATAGGAGCATCTAAGAGACATCTAAATAGGAGCATCTAAATAGGAGCATCTAATAGGAGCATCTAAGCTCAGGAGCATCTAAATAGGAGCATCTAAATAGAGCACTGAAACAGAGCATCTAAATAGGAGCATCTAATAGGAGCATCTAAATAGGAGCATCTAATAGGAGCATCTAATAGGAGCATCCAAATAGGAGCATCTAAATAGAGCATCTAATAGGAGCATCTAAATAGAGCATCTAATAGGGAGCATCTAAATAGGAGCATCTAATAGAGCATCTGATTAGAACATCTAATAGGAGCATCTAATAGAGCATCTAAATAGGAGCATCTAAATAGGAGCATCTAATGTATGTCTAATAGAGCATCTAAATAGGAGCATCTAATAGAGTGACTCAAATAGAGCATCTAATAGGAGCATCTAAATAGAGGCATCTTGGCTGAGGAGCATCTAAATAGGAGCATCTGAAGTAGGAGCATCTAATAGGAGCATCTAATAGGAGCATCTAAATAGGAGCATCTAATAGAGCATCTAAATAGGAGCATCTAATAGGAGCATCTAAATAGGAGCATCTAAATAGGAGCATCTAAATAGGAGCATCTAATAGAGTATCTAATAGGAGCATCTAAATAGGAGCATCTAATAGAGCATCTAATAGGAGCATCTAAATAGGAGCATCTAAATAGGAGCATCTAATAGGAGCATCTAAATAGGAGCATCTAATAGAGCATCTAAATAGGAGCATCTAATAGGAGCATCTAATTAGGAGCATCTAAATAGGAGACCATAGGAGGCATCTAAATAGAGCATCTAATAGGAGGACTAAATAGGAGCATCTAATAGGAGCATCTAAATAGGAGCATCTAATAGGAGTATCTAAATAGACATCTAATAGACATCAAATAGGAGCATCTAATAGGAGCATCTAATAGGAGCCTCTAAATAGGAGCATCTAATAGGAGCATCTAATAGGAGCATCTAACGGCAAACGCAATCTGGGAAGGCAATCAATCTTTTTTATATACAAGACTGACGATGCGCAAGTTAGATGCATCTATTTAGACTGAACGCATCTATTTAGGAGCATCTAAATAGGAGCATCAAATAGGAGCATCTAACGGCAAACGCAATCTGGGATGGCAATCAATCTTTTTTATATACAAGACTGACGATGCGCAAGTTATTCTTAGCTTTAGGTTATCACTCAGGTTTCTTTCCATGATACGGGATCGGTTGTTAGCAAAAAAATGGGGTTGATTTTAAATAAATAACCGTTTACAACTGTATAACTAAGATTACCTAAATCTGCTACAATTCAAAAAATTATGAAGCACATAATGAAGACGAAACTTCCTTCAGTAGTGTAGACTATTTCCCCAATAGATTCGCTTTCGGTTTTTTTTGTATGACGCAGTATCAACCTCAATGGGTTATTTAGTGCCGACAAGATTTTTAAAATAGATTCGTATAAATAGAATATGTATTTTTTTAAAGAAATCAGTTTGTAGATCAGGGTTTGTGTTTATTTTGTTTTAAGGCATATTAACCTCAATGGTTCATATAGTGTCGACAAAAGTTTTAGAATAGATTTGTATGAATAGAATATGTATTCTTTTTAAGAAATCAGTTTTTATGTCAGGGTTTGAGTTTATTTTGTTTTATGGCATATCAATCTCAATGGGTTATTTACTGCCGATAAGATTTTTGCAATAGATTCGTATGAACAGAATATATCATCTTTGTAAGAAACCAATTTGTAGATCAGGGTTTGTGTTTATTTTGTTTTACGGCATATCAACCACAATAGGTCATTTAATGCCGACAAGATTTTTGCAATACATTCGTATGAATAGAATATGTATTCTTTGTAAGAAACCAGTTTGTAGATCAGGGTTTGGGTTTATTTTGTTTTACGGCATATCAACCTCAATGGGTTATTTAATGATGACATGATTTTTAGCATAGGTTCGTATGAATAGAAAATGTTTTCTTAAAACATGTGTTTGTAGATCAGTTTGTGTTCTTCAGAAAAAGAAAAAGAACCAAACTTTCCGAACATTGTACAAAATTTCTGGTCGTGTGTAGTAGTAGTAAGCGGCTAGTTGAGAAAATATTTAGTAGAGAAATCCGGCACTCATTTAGATTAGGTTGGTTGAGAGTGTAGAATTTTGAGAATAATGAACTAATCCTCCGATTGGGATCATATACCAGCATCATCGGATACAGTACACCTTAGATAGTTTTGTTCATTCTCTCCCCCCTCTCTCTCTCTTTCTTTCTTTCTCTCTCTCTCTCTCTCTCTCTCTCTCTGTTATTATGTTGGTCACGACAGACTTGATAGAAATAGTATGCACTGCGCGAATTGAGGCAGATCTCTGTACTCAATCATCGTATTTATTGAGATTTATAAGATTCTACGCGTAATAAAAACTTGAGCAGAGGGGTCACATAGGTATGCGAAATTCACTTAGGTGGTGTCAATATAGAATTGAGATGCGGTTAACGTCTTCAGAAGAGGTCGAGCACCAGGGCGTTTGTGGGTGAGGTTAAGTTCACAGAGAGAAGGAACCGAAGTGAAAAAATCTGTGAACTGTATAAAAAAATTCTATATTATCTTCTCCAGAAGGGGAGTAAAACGAACATTTTTGAACTGCATAAAAAACTGATGCGTGTTCTTCAGAAAAAGAAAAAGAACCAAACTTTCCGAACATTGTACAAAATTTCTGGTCGTGTTCTACAAAAAGGAGAAAAATTAACAAACTTTTCAGACTTTCTCTAACGTTATGTTTAAAAAAAAACGAAAAAAAAAAACAACAGAAAAAACAATGACAAAAGAAAAGAAAGATTACTTGTAAAAATTGGGTTCTCTTTACTTCTCTCTTCCATTGTTTCGTGCGACAGATTTATTTTATTTTATTTTTTGGGGTTTGAGGTTTTTCTTCAGGGTATCATAAAGGAGCAGGGCGTTGTCACAGAGTTAACAACAGGCTGTCAAGAAAAAAATAAACACGAAATGAGGCGGGGAATAACAAGTAAATCAATCTGTTGTTGGTTGTATTTGATGCTTGAATTGAAGAATTGAAAAATAAAATAAAAGGGCAAATAAAGAAAACAAACGGTCCAACTGATAAAGGCAAAAGGTTATCGCCGGTTACAAGAGAATGCAATGGGGCCGGTTGTTGGGAATAATGAGTCTGAAACGGGCAAAAGTTTGAGAAAATATTAATGTTTTATGGGTATAAGCTATGTAGCTACACGTCTCGGAATAGCAATTTTCTAAGTGTGACTTAGATGTGGCATAAGGCCGAAGTTATGAAGAACCTGTTGAGGGCCAAGCTCACTGCTCAGTTGTAATTGTTCTGGCGATGACCATGGCTCCACATGGGGGTGCTAACGCGTATTGGTATATGAAGACGGGTGACCTACCCAGTGGAAGTTAAAAAGAAGAAAAAAGAAAACATTTTTTTTTGTAAATTGTGTTATAGTCTGGTTCGTTGTTATGTCTGAGTTAGAAGATAAACTTAAAATTTTTACATCATTACAAGTTAGCAGCTAGACACTTGCGCACAATGGAAGAGAAAAGGATATCACCTTGATATAATGTGTAATTTTTCTTCTTGTTGTTGTGATGTTTTCTTTTGTTTTTAATTATGTCATATTATGTAAATTGCTGTACTGTGACGTGGGTGGAGATGTTTTGGTCATAAGACCAAAATGAAAAAAGAGGTACTTAAAATGTTCGGGAAAACATTTTGAAAGAATGGAGGGAAAGGAATGTTAAATATTCATTGGACGATATTTTTGAAAATCATGAATCTTTTACGATAACATTTGCGCTTGGTGACAGATATTTTGAGATTTGAGTGAAATGCATTTTGTTAAAAAATGTCAAACGGAAGTGCTAAAAGCGAAACATTTCGCATTTGGATTCTTATTTTGTCTAGCGAGGTCAAAAGTTTCATATCCCACATTGGGTTTGTATCGTAAGACAGCTGTCAATGGCACGGAAGTGACGTCAAGCTGACAGTTAGAAAACCTTTAGTCGTAATTTTGAGTTTAAAAGTCAGATCGCAGCCGTTGAAGAAAACGGTTGAGTAATATCGGTTCTCCCTGACGGAGGTGCTGACAACTCTGACCAAGCAACCACCTGACCCATGGCATTGTCAACGAAGATGTCTTTGAATGAAAAGGGAAAATAAAATACATTTTGTATTTTGTTTATATTTGGGTTTTAGACGGAGAAGTTCGTTGCAGATGGTATTTGTTTCTGTTGACGGTGACGAAGAAGAAGGCGATGAGGAAGAAGAAGGCGATGACGAAGAAGGTGATGAGGAAGAAGACTATAAAATGTTTATGTGAAACTGATTTTTGCGAAGAAGTCTGGTTAAGTCCTCCCCGACAAAGTGATTTATGAATAAGTTGAAAGTTTTAGTAGTCGCTCAAAAGATTTTTAGAATAATCGCGTGAAGGCCTCAGGATTTATTAAGCTTAATGATGGTCTCTTCCCTCCAGTTATGGGTTAAATAATAGGACTGATTAGGTTCTATAGCCTTGTTTAGCAACCAGTCTACCTCAGAAAGCAATGGCAACCTACTGCGGAATAATCTTCTGACCAGTCAGTCATGTCTCTTTCGACACATGATCGCCCAAAGCATGTATCACGTATGGTACTTAACTGACTGACTGGATATAATATTTGAAAATACGATTAAGGTTTCTGTTCGTCATAAAGTGGGGGGATCGGTTTTCTATTGATATAAAGTACTAAACTAATCCCCAACTAATTACTACGTAATGATATAATACATCTATTCCACCGCTAGCTATGAAACAAATAACAGGACAGATTGGGGTCTATAGCATTGCTCAGAAACCAGTCTACCGCAGAAAGCAATGGCAACCTACTTTTTTTTTTAATCATTTCACCCCAAGCAAGGCATTCCACTGCCACTATTGCGCTTGGGGCTACATAGCGGGAGGTAAATAGGAAGAGTGGTTAGATATAGGAAATGTCAGAAGGTGGGGTGATAGATAGTTGGGTGGGTGGGGAAAGTGTTTGAAAGAATAGAAGTTAGTGTGTTTGAAAGAATGGAAGTTAGTGTGTTAGGAGGTGTCTTTTGACCTTACATTTAAACTCCTGGAGATTGTAGCCGTCGGGGAAGCAGTCATGTGGAAGAGTATTCCACAGTCGGGAAGTGCGAGAAAAGAAACTATTGGAGTAGAAGTTGCGGTTGCATTTTATCGGTTTCACTGTAAAAGGGTGGGATCTAGTTGCTAATCTAGTATCTCGTGAAAATTCGAACCTAGGGGCACCAGTGATCTAAGTTCATCGGAGCAGAAGCCGTGAAAGTATTTATAGAAGAGACACAGGGAAGCCACGTCGCGCCGGTGAGAGAGAGACTGCAGGCGGTCTGCTAAGTCGATATCAATCACATTACAGACCCTCCGCTGTACCTTGTCTAGAATCCCAAGGAGAATAGCAGGGGCAACCGACCAGATTGCGGGATAATCTTCTGCCCAGTCTGTCATGTCACTTTCGAGACATAATCACCCAAAGCGTGTATCTCGTATGGTACTTAACTGACTGACTGAATAGTTGGAAACAAGATTAAGTTTTCTACTGGTCATAAAGTGGGGGATCGGTTTTCTATTGATATGAAGTAATAAACTGATCCCCAATTAATGACTATGTAATAATATAATACATCAATTCCATCGCTAGCTATGAGACAAACAGGACAGATTGGGGTCTATAGCATTGCTCGGCAACCAGTCTACCACAGAAAGCAATGGCAACCTACTGCGGGATAATCTTATGTCCAGTCAGTCATGTCTCGAAAAAGACATGATCACCCAAAGCGTATATCACGGATGGCACTTGACTGACTGTATGTCGGTCACCAGTTCAACACCCAAGGAATTTCTGAACATGACTCCCTTTAAAGTAATGTTGCATGACACAGACTTCAGACCCTGCATAAACCGGTCCATTAAAGACAAATGGCAGCAATTATGGAACAACTGTGATAACAACAAACGTTTCAACATTCAACCTATCATCGGTGAAAGACCGGCAAGCTCCAGAAAAATAAGGAGAGAGGAGGTGGTTCTAGCCAGACACAGTATTGGTCATACATACATAATCCACCAATATCTCCTAACAAATGAGGAGCCTCCAACATGTGTCCCTTGCCAAGAATCTTATACAGTCAAACACATCCTACTAAATTGCCATAATAACCAATGAATCTGTAGGAAATACTACAAACCGGATCACCTAAAGAATCTATTCAAAAATACTAATATAAGTAACATCATAAATTTCATTAAAGAAATTGGGATCTACAGAAAAATTTTTAAAAAAACAAACAAATTCAATGCTTTTTTTGGAAAATAAATGTTACCAGCTATATATTTTTCGGAAAAGAAAATATAAATTATCAGTTATACATTTAAAAAAAAAAAAAAAGAAAAATAATACTAGCGAGACTTAATTGAAAGAAAACTATTACCAGAAATAGAACTTTCAAAAGAAACATTTTTCCAGAATTTCTTTTTCTTCTTTCCTAGTGTAGAAGCGTTCCTGTATGAAAAGTCCCCTGACATCCTCGCGCTCTGCGAAACTAACATCAACTCAGCTATTCCCTCCTCTGACCTCTTCATCCCTGGTTATCTTCCCTTTTTAAGGAAGGATTCCACTGTCCACATGCATGGGCTGGGTGTTTATGTCAGCGAACACCTCCTCATAACTAGGGTGACTTCACTCGAATCTACTGACCACCAATACATATGTCTCCGCCTGTCTCTCCTCAGTTCGGTTAACTACCTATTCTTTCTTTACCGTTCTCCCTCCTCTCCTGACTGCTCCCTACTAGATAGCATTGCTGACGACATTGATAAGGCTATTTCCTATCACCCATTCGCCCACATATTTGTATTTGGAGACCTCAATGCCCATCACTCTGAGTGGCTTGAAAACGCCGTTACTGATCCGGCGGGCATTCACGCCATGAACTTTGCTATTTCCCAATCCCTTACGCAAGTGGTGTACTTCCCCACTCGCTTCCCAAGCACTCCCTCGGGTCATTCCTCACTGCTAGATATATGTTTCACCTCTGCGCCTGACGCCTGTCAAGTCTCGCAGCTTTGCCCTCTCGGCAACTCCGACCACGCTGTAGTCTCCCTCAGTATTTCTTTCCATTCTCACTCCCCCCAGGAGCCCCCTACTTATAGGACCTCCTACCTCTACCAAAAAGCTGACTGGGATGCCTTTCGCGATTTCCTCTGTGACGTCCCTTGGGGAAAAGTGTTTGACCTATCAGTTGATGACTGTGCCTCTGAGGTCTCGTCATGGGTGAAAGCTGGCATTGATGCCTTCGTACCCACCCGGAAGTATTGCTTAAAACCTCATTCCTCTCCGTGGTTCTCTCCGGCCTGCTCAGCCGCCATTGCCCACAGGAACCATTACTTCCGTCTATTCCGGAGACAGCCAACTGATCGCAATAGGCGCCTGTTCACATCTGCTCGCAATGAGTGCAAGAGAACCCTAAATGACGCCAAACAGTTGTTTGCTGAGAGAATGCGACAGCACATAGCTGACCGCAAGTTCGGCTCCAAGTACTATTGGAGGATTTGTAAACGAGTGCTCAACAATAGGAAATCCTCAATACATCTTTAATCCATGGATTTGAGGTTCTCACGTCATCTGCGGACAAAGCTGAGTGCTTTGCCCACAGATTCTCATCCAACTCCACATTCGACTCGTCCGGAGTGCACCCACCCGACTTCCCTATTAGAACTGAGGCCAAACTGCACGACGTATATATTACCCCGACAGTAGTATCCAGAGTAATTTCAAAACTCGACCCCCCATAAGGCGTGTGGAGACGATGGAATCCCGGTGATAGTCATTAAGAGGTGTGCTCCTGAACTTTCCCCTGTCCTCTCTAAACTGTTTAACTACTACCTTTCTGCTTCCTGCTTTCCTTCATGCTGGAAATTCTCTTCAATCGTTCCTGTCTTTAAGAATTGTGGTGAACCCACGGACCCATCCAACTATCGCCCTTTCAGTTTCTACAGATATTTGGGAAAGTATTCGAGGCTATAATAAATGCTGAAATAGTTCATCATCTCACCGCCCACAAACTGTTCTCCGACAGGCAATATGGATTCCGCTTTGCCAGGTCCACGGCCAACCTGTTAACAACCGTAACGGAGTACATGCTACAGGCCCTTGATGAGTCTGACGAGGCTCACGCGGTTGCTCTGGACATCCCCAAGGCTTTCGACAGGGTTTGGCACTCTGGCCTCCTATGCAAACTACGCGGTTATGGTATTACCGGTCGCCTGCTTGACCTAATCTAAT
This sequence comes from Ascarosepion bandense, assembly GCA_037127315.1. NCBI lineage: Eukaryota > Metazoa > Mollusca > Cephalopoda > Sepiida > Sepiidae > Ascarosepion > Ascarosepion bandense. Next base: position 139,464 of record JBBBDQ010001658.1, on the reverse strand, counting down.
CTTTCTTAAATAACCGCAAAATGAAGGTCGTTCTGAATGGGCGTGCCTCTTCGTCCTACAGCACGAATGCTGGTGTCCCACAGGGCTCTATCCTGGGCCCGACGCTCTTCCTTATTTTCATCAATGATCTACAAACTAAAAAAGTAAACTTCTTAAAATACTTATATATATATATATATATATATATATATATATATATATATATAGCAAATCTTAGAATACTTGTATATATATATATATATATATATATATATATATATAGCAAATCTTAGAATACTTGTATATATATATATATATATATAGCAAATCTACGGGGTGCGATGGGTAAATTGTCGCTATTTGCCTTGTAAAATTCTGCAAAGTAATAATAACAAAAAACATTCTATTTTCATTTACAATTATTCACTTGGAAATAAATATTAAAAAATAGTATGAAATACATCATTTTTTTTTAAACACTAGTGTGGCCTAATAATTATGGTTGGTAGTGTATATATTGCGTGTGTTGATTAAGACGAAATTAAGCAATAAAAGTACGAGGGCAAGAAACGAGAAGAAAAAATAAGGGAAAAAAATTTGTTTGTTTGAGTTTTCTTTTACGACATGTCAACCTCTGTGGGTTATTTAATGCCAAAAAGGTGTTGGGTGGGGGGTTAAGGTATTTTTTTAATGTTCGGTTAAAGTGAGAAGATTGATATAGTCAGATTTTAATGAATTTTTTGTTTGTTTTTATTCTTTTTTTTATTTTAGAAAACTGAAGATGTGTTCTAGTTTTGTATTCAAAAATGTTTTGCTGAGAATAATTTTTTCTTCGCTTCAAAAATGTGTTATGGTAATAATTCTTTTCCTTCAAAAATGTATATTTTTCTATAAAAATGTATTTTTGTATTCTTATAGTGTTTTCACCCAATTTGCCCATAGCTGGGACCCTAACAAGTGCTACCACTCCGGGTCCGGGTAGACCTGGGCACAACAGCAATTAAGAGGTCCATGCTGCTCACAACCTCCCAATCAGGGTAAGTAAAATGAATAAAATTCAAATTACTTGTAGCTTACATATATGACTGGCAGATTAAAAAGTGAAATCTCTGTGTTATTGCAATAAAAGAAGTACGGAAAGAAAAATACAGGACCTCCGACAGAAAGTAATACGAAAAAGCACTGCTGACCCTCTTTAATGCTAAGTGAACTTTACCCTCTATGATCTCACCCTCGCCGCAAGCTGCTTCAGACGGTGTAAGCAAAGGAAAGTCAGCCAAATAACTCTGAAACTCCTCATCACGGAGACCAGGCTCCTTGATAAAGCGGCTCTCGCAATGGCACCGAAACGCCTCGCATATTGTCGATCGACCTCAGAATAGGCCTCTCCAGGGCCTTGACCTTTCAATTATATTGATCGCCACCTTGATGAATATCTTTCTTGCGCAATTCTGCGCTCAACCGTTCGAGGGTCTGCCTACCTAATGATATTTTTAGGGGATCCCCCTGTCTCCTCCCGGGATAGACTACCCTGATGCTATTCTTAATCCTCATCCACCACCTATTCTTGATAACCGCCTCCACTAATTCCTGCTACACTAGTTTAGTTTATGTTGCCAGAAGTTCAACTTGTCCAGCAAAGACACCTTCAACTTCGATTGTCCAGTCAATTTAGGCCTACCATCTAACACCATCCGGTCACAAACAAGTGTGTGGCCCGAATAGCCTAACCAGTGGAACGTGGGGTAATCTAACAAATTTAGATCGGCCCTTCTAACTAACATTCTATCCAGATAGCTAGCTATCTGGGTAGATACCCAATTAAATGTTCACGTACACATCTTCCCCACAGGGTGATCTACTCGGTATATATCGACGAGCCCGAAATCATCGATTAGATCAACCAGAGTACGATCTCCCGTTAACTCCTCGACTTCTATCTAGCTTGGGGTCCAGGACGGCATTCTAGTCCCCATTCTATTGCTTCTATTGAGGGTACTCACCCCGGGGGCATCAGAGAAGTTTCTTGGGTCCTCTGTGAATTTGCCATCCACAAAGGCACATTTAAATAATGGCTATAATAGGGCCCTCCTTTGCAAAGAAAGGTCCCTTTCAAGGGCGTGTCTGTCTACTTTAAAAATCTTCTCCTTGTTCCAGGTCTTTCTTTTCTTTTTCCCTTTTTCTTTGGAAGAGCTGAGGGAAGGTTTGAGGGGAGTTGAAGGATTTCTAGAGAGGGAAGAAGAGAGACTCCTTACCTTAGTTGCAGTGTTACTTTTTTTAACAGTGGAATCATGGGCATATTGGGTCTTGGTAACCAGGGCCCTTTCTATCCTGCCTCGATCTGCCTTCTTTTCTTTTTTGGTGTTTTTATCTCACTCTTTCTCGTATTCTTTCTCCGTTGAGGTCGGTGATGCCCAAGGCATTACTACTCTCTTTGCGTATAAGAGTACTTGATCACTTATCAAAAAAGGTGATATTTTAAAACTTTTTTTATATTTTTCATTCAGCCATACTTGCTTTTTCATTTTCTAAATGAATTCATCCTTTTCTGCTTCTCTCTTGATATCTTCCAAAGTCAATTGACAGATACTATTACATATTACTATTACATATTACTATTACATCGTAACATTGATAGATCTTTTTTTTTCTTTAGGGTAGCTATTACCATGTTTTCTAAAATCTCTGCAAAATTCAGGATTAGTCTAGACAAGCGATCGGCGTGTCCAAGTTTCTTTGAAGGTAGAAATTCTATTTTGAAATCATCATTTAATAAAATTATTCCACCAACGCTGTAGCCTGTTAGCTGTGTGGTAGGGATACCCTTTCTTAAATTTGAAAATTGTTAGTAACGGTCGATGATCCGTTTGTAGGACAAATTCCTGTCCGTGAATATACCTGTGGAATGTTTTATGTTATTTTTTGATTGCCACACTCACTTTTTTAGACTGGTTATTTTTTCTCTCTGCTGGAAGCAAAGTTCTATAAGCATAGGCTATAGGCTTTGTGGGTCAGTGAGATAGGCGATGACTATTGACTTTACGTTTAAACTCCTGGAGATTGTAGCTGTCGGAAAAGCAAGTAAACAGAAGGGAATTCCACAGGCGGGAAGTGCGAGAAAAGAAGCTATTGGAGCAGAGTTTCCGTTTACATTTTATTGGTTTCATAGTAAAAGGCTGGGGCCTAGTTGTTAATCTTATGGCTAGAGTAAATTCACATATAGGGGGCACCAGTGAGCTACGTTCATCGGAGGAGAAGCCGTGAAAATACTTGTAGAAGAGACACATTGTGCCGGTGAGAAAATGACTGTATCTGAGCTGCAAAGTCGTTATCAATCACATTACAGATTCTCCGTTATATTTTGTCAAGAGCACCTAGGTGGATAGCAGGGATACACGACCAGATATGGCAGTAGCATTTAATACACGTCGGGTGGTAGATTTATATTTGTTCTCATACTTGAATTAAAATATAGAGAAATATGTTGATGTATTATGCAATATCACTCCTCCTCGATGGAAGTGAGATCCTGGGCATGACGGTAAACTGCAATCGACAGCAAGGCCTCTGATTAAGAAGTTGTGAGGAGCATGGAACCACCTCTTAATTGCTGTTGTTCCCATGTCCACCCTGACCCGAAGTGGTAGCACCTGTTAGGGTCCCAGCTATGGCCAAATAGTTAATCCTCTAAACAGGAGTCAAAACACTATGAAAGTATAAAAACAGACTTTTATGAAATACATACATAAACATTTTTGAAGAAAAAATATTACCAACAAAACTTTTTTTGAATGAAAAATATTACCAAGAAAACATTTTTTAAGGAAACGTATTACCAACAAAGCGTTTTTGAAAGAAAAATGTTACCAAAAAATGTGTTTGTGAAGGAAAAATGTTACCAACAAGAATACATTTTTGAAGAAAAGATGCTATCAATAAAAATACGTTTTTAAAGGAAAAATGTTACCAACTAAAATACGTTTTGGAAGGAAAATATTACCAACAGAAATACGATTTTGAAGAAAAAATGTGACCAACAGAAATGCGTTTTTGAAGAAAAAATGTTACTAACAAAAATACGTTTTTGAAGGAAAAAAAATTATTGCCATAAGTTTTTGAAGAAAAAATTATCGCCATAATACGTATTTTTAAGTAAAAAAATATTGCCATAATACGTTTTTTCCATACTGAAACAACTAATGCTTCGGCATTAAATGACACCCAAAGGGTTGATATGCCGTAAACCAAACCAAACCAAACCAAACCAAACCATACTATAGTAGTGAATACTGAACAATTTTTTCACTGATGAAGATGAGACTTGAAACAACAAAGATGTGCATTCAGCTACTCTCTAAAGCAGAAAGTCAGCCATTATTAACTCGATTAATACTCCGACACTATCTCAGATATTTCCTGCTAGAACTTTTCACCATGCTCAGCACTCAGTGTTTAAGGCAACCGGGAAGTGTTAAATAGAAAGCCGACATGATAACGCAAGAAATACATTCTAAAGAGACATCCGACGTCTTTGATATGCTATGAATGTGTTCATTATTAAATCACCATTTTATTCAGTTCAAAGAAATAATAGACTGTTTAATACAAATGACAATATGCTGTCAACACAGGGGAATAGAAATCGAAGCAAAAGTTCGTAGTGCTTTTAAGTGAATTTGAAAGAGAGTTTTTAAATATTTCTATATAAACATTGTTTTCTTCTACTACTTTTCACCATCTTTAAACCATGTTCTTCTCTCACTTTAACTTTCTTTTAATCGTTTCACACTAAGAAAGACGACGATGCCATTGTTATAGCTCTGTTATTATACATTGAACAGTATTTTATTAGCACCCGTACTCAATGTCTAATATTATAGTAACAGACTGACTTCAAGGTTTCCTAAATTTACAGATGAGCTATAGTGTAGCTCCCGTGTGCCTTTTCTATAAAAAATGTCCATTGTAATTGTTCTGATGAACTTTCTTCTTTGCCACCTAGAATTAAACATTTATTGAAGTACTAGATTAACAGTTAGGACTTATCATTTTAAAAACTGAAATTGCAAGATGTAATTGTAAGTTCTTTGATAACAGTTTCTTTTCTTGCAGTTTTTGCATGTGAAACTCTCTTCTCGCATCTTGCTTTCCAGTTTTGATGTTCCAAAATCAAATGCAATATCCATCGTTATCGTCTGTCTTCTTAATTATTCAAATTCCCTCTTTGACACTTTAACTTTACGAATTCAACACAGTTCTAGATTGGCAGCTATGTCCATCGTTATCGTCTGTCTTCTTAATTATTCAACTTCCCTCTTTGACACTTTAACTTTACGAATTTAACACAGTTCTAGATTGGCAGCTAGGTCCCATCACCCAGCGATTGCTTCGATATTAATATATTAATTCGTTCTATATTGTTGTAAACAATCAACATTTCATAGCTTGTGGTAAGTCATAATAAACATTAATGATTTTGTAGTGTTCGAGCATAGAATCGCAGATATAAAAAGTCACATCAATTAGGCGGAGTATCTCTGTGATGTTTCATGTAACCTGGTTTATTTTATTCAGCACTTGGATTTGGTCATCAGCAATGTCTGCAGGGCTGCCGAAATATTCCGTCTTCAAAATGAAAATTTCAATTTCTGAACCGAGCAGACACCATACAAACACTACACTCATCTATGGCACCTACTCCCTAAACAGCACATATCTTTTTGCTGTTTATACAGCTTTTTTCTCTTTCTGAAAATAAAAAAAGGCAAAAAATTATGAAAATGGGCTTAATTTTCCTTTGTTTTAATTTCTAACTTAAGAACATTTAAAATTACCAATCCACACATAAATCATAAAAAGATATTGACATTTCACCTTTCAGAATATGTCTATATAATGAACAAATTTTTTGATATTGGTGTTTGTTTATTTATTCATTATTTCATAATCTGTCTTTCAACCTAATGTTTTTATTTACCTATAATTAAAAACCGTTTTTGTTTTTTTTTAGCTTCTAAAACACGTAATCTGTATATATAGTGTGTCATAGTGAAAAAGCTCCGACATGCAGTAGATAATACATACGGTGGTTACTTTTCATGGTAGAGGGCTTGCAAGATTCCAAGAGCGAAACCGTTTAGATTTTCAATGCCTTTTGGGCTATCCATGGCAGTAAGTTTGAAGAGAAAGGACTAAACTGAACGCAAACAATCTCCAATAACCCCAGTAAGGAAATAGGCAAAGATCAACACGATCACAACGGCCAAATCAGTGGAAAAAGACAGCACCAGTCGGGTAGATAGATAGATAGATAGATAGATAGATAGATAGATAGATAGATAGATACTGATCTGAATTAGATAGATAGATAGATAGATAGATAGATAGATAGATAGATAGATAGATAGATACTGATCTGAATTAGATAGACAGATAGATAGATAGATAGATAGATAGATAGATAGATAGATAGATAGAGTGACATAGATAGATAGATAGATAGATAGATAGATAGATAGATAGATAGATAGTGAACAGTGACATAGATAGATAGATAGATAGATAGATAGATAGATAGATAGATATGAACAGTGACATAGATAGATAGATAGATAGATAGATAGATAGATAGATAGATAGATATGAACAGTGACATAGATAGATAGATAGATATGAACAGTGACATAGATAGATAGATAGATAGATAGATATGAACAGTGACATAGATAGATAGATAGATAGATAGATAGATAGATAGATAGATAGATAGATATGAACAGTGACATAGATAGATAGATAGATAGATAGATAGATAGATAGATAGATAGATGTTTATGCGCTTATAAGCAAAGAAATAAACTAATCTTTAAACACGGCTCTACAAATTTCAGTATCCTTTTATTATACGAGTATCATTCTTCTTTCAAATTGAAAGAAATGAATTACAAAGATTCTTTGCAAAACAATACATCATAGCAAAAACAGAAAATGCGACTATATATATATATACTAATGTATGTAACACTATTGTACATTGTATTAATACTGCAGGTAAAACGCAACAGTCGGGAATATAATATTTTATATAATATCTTGGTCGGTGTGGAATTTCGGCTATCGCTTAGCTCAGTTAGATAGAGCGTCGTTCTAATAACGCGAATGCCGTGGGTTCGATTCCCATACTGGCCAATAAATATGTATGTCGCCAGTTTAGTTAGTTAGGATGTGCGTTGTCGTGCAGTAGACATCGACTCGGAACAAGAAATCGGTAAGTTGAATTCTTTGCATTCACTTACGCACAATTACTCTTGGGAAAGGTATTAATCCATCTTTTCTATCCAGTTATATGTTAAATAATAGAACAGATTGGGTTCTATAGCCTTGACTGGCAACCAGTCTACCGCAGAAGATAATGGCAACCTATTGCGGGGTAATCTTTGGCCCAGTCACTCATGTCTCTTTCGAGACATGATCGCCCAAAGCGTGTGTCACGTATAACTGACTGTGTCCATTAGCATTTTGTTACGAAATTTGAAAAAAAAAAGGATATTATTTTAAATGTCAGAAAATGCAGGTGGCAAGCTAGATTTTGTTTGACGACAAGGATCAAATAAGTCAGCTGCCTAGGTGTGACGGAGTACAACGGAAATAACGTGTCGGATGGTTTCCCTATTTAAGCGAAGTCAGTTTGACAGTTTTAGTGCAGAGAGAGAACAGACGTCTTAGGATGACTGTTCTATAACACTGTCAGCTCTCTGCCTTCGGGTAGACGGCGCTCTCTGCTTCCGAGCAGAGAGCACAAACCCAGTCGTGGTTCCGCCGAAGGGTAGAACCACGACTCGGTAAAAATAGACAGACATCTTTTTGGCCCGGCTATATGGCCGGGAATTCCCACATTAAAATGACCATGTGTCACAGAGAGAGAACCAGCAGTCGTCAACTCGTGCGTGTGCCTAGCGACGGCTAAACTCCAACTTAAACACCACACCTCACTGAAAAAAGTGAATAATAATTTAGAAAAAAGTTGTATATTTTTATATATGTTTTTTTTTTATCAGAAAGCCGAGAAAATCTTAAATTTGGGGTCTAGTCTCTACTTACTCGAATTGATGCACAACAAAAATAGGCAGGGGAATCTAGTTTATTACTGCTGGCGCTTTTTCTTTTTAATCATTTCACCCCAAGCAAGGCGCTACCGCTACTAATGCGCAGGGGGCTATATAAGAGAGAAAGAATAGATAGGAGAGTAAAGAGAAAAACGAACCAGTTACATGAGGTGTCAGAGAAGGGAGAAAGAGAAGGATGGGAATACAGGTGTGATGACATTTGCAAAGGTAGAGAGAAAAAAATATATATACAGGGTGATGTAGAAAGAACTAGAGTCAAGTGGTTAAGAGATAGGTATTGACATTGCATTTAAATTCCAGGAGGTTGTAGCCGTCAGGAAAGCAAGAATATGGAAGAGAATCCCACAGGCGGGAAGTGCGAGAAAAGAAGCTGTGGACTAGAATTATCGTCTGCATTTGGTTGATTAACTGTGAATGAGTGGGACTAACTTGCCAGTCTGGTTGCACTCATGTAGCAGAGGTACCAGTGACTTAAGTTCGTCGGAGCAAAATCTATGAAAATATTTAAGGAACAAACTGAGGAAAGCCACATGTGATCGAAACCGACTTAGCAGTCCGCCTGCAGTCTCTCTCTCACCGGCGCGACGTGGCTTCCCTGTGTCTCTTCTATAAATACTTTCACGGCTTCTGCTCCGATGAACTTAGATCACTAGTGCCCCCTAGGTTCGAATTTGCATGAGATACTAGATTAGCAACTAGATCCCACTCTTTTACAGTGAAACCGATAAAATGCAACCGCAACTTCTACTCCAATAGTTTCTTTTCTCGCACTTCCCGACTGTGGAATACTCTTCCACATGACTGCTTCCCCGACGGCTACAATCTCCAGGAGTTTAAATGTAAGGTCAAAAGACACCTCCTAACAAACTAACTTCCATTCTTTCTTCACCACCCTGTATAACCTTTCCTTTCTCTCCAACTTTACAACTCTCATCACACCTGTATTCCCATCCTTCTGTTGTTTCTTTATAACTGGTTCGTCTTTCTCTTCACCCTCATCTATCTAATCTTTTTACTCTTGTGTAGCCCCCTGCGCATCAGTAGCGTTGCTGCCTTGTTCGGGGTTAAAACGATTAAAAAAATAAATAGAGAACTAAAATTTATGATTCATATAACAAAATATCGGCTCCGAAAATTGGTTTATAGATATTTTCCCAATTTTTAAATATCCATGTTAAAAAGGAAAAATATTGTTGATCATATTCTGAAGTGATCTTTAAAATTTTAAAAGATAACAATTGTATCGAGTTCATATTCAAAGGAAACGGCATATGTTGTATGATTAATATGTTTATATGAATACAAAACTACAAGTATTTGAAGCTGGACCATACAAAGAAAAATGAGATGATTTATGCATTATCTGGTTTTGTAAGAAAAATAGGTTCTCAGTAACGATACTTAAATCTAAAGCCTTTTTTTACAAATCTGTAACAGGTTCCACAAATAGATAGATAGATAGATAGATAGATAGATAGATAGATAGATAGATAGATACATACATACATACATACATACATACATACATACATACATACATACATACATATTAATGTAATTAGATAGTTTGATAGATATATATGAACATAATTCGGTAGATGTGAATGTAGATAGATATAAATATAATTATTTAGATAGATATGAACTTAGACAGAAATATATGAATATAGATAGTCATGAACATAATTAGATAATTAGATATGAACAATTTTATAGATAGTTATGAATAACTGATAGATACGTAGATATGAACACCATGAGATGGAAAATTTTGAATTCAAACCAGTCTGGCGAAATGTGCGCTCCTATCAGGCCGTCGTGCTCAAAGCAACACCACTTTTACTGTGGCTGCAGTTCATTTAGTGTTCCTACGATTCTAATGAATCATGGGTTTATCTGGATCTGGAATGTAGCTTTTCTCTGCCTTTTCTATAAATACTTTCATCGTAATTGTTCTATCGTACTAAGATATTATTAATCTCATTATTAGATTGGTAACAACGTCATCAATTTACAGTTGAATTAATTTTATATATACTGTATATTTGATTCTAACAGTTTCTATTCTTGAACATTTCACTTGCGAAAGTCTCTTCCAGTTTCCAGTTAAATTTGAGCCTCAAATATCTAAATGCAATGTCAATCGCTATCTACTGTCTTCTTCATACTGGTTCTTATATTTTTCTCTCTATTCAATAATGTTTTCTTTTTCTGATTCTTTAACACTCGGTCTTAGTGGCTTTATTACCTTGCTTGAGATGAAATGAGTAATAAAGTTTTTTATTCCAAGCAAGGCAATAACGTTACTAAGACGCAAGGGTTTATTGAGTGTAAGATAATACGACGAAAACCATTATAAAGGAAAGGGGACAACAAAATGAGATAAAATTAAGTAGACAAAAGAAAAGGATCGTTATGGAATTAATGTTCTTGAAGTTGAAAGAGATTTCCAGATGCGAGAAGTGTGTAAGAAAAAAAAACTGTTGGCTTAGAAGTTTCGGCTATATCTAGTTATTCCGAATGTATAATAATGTGACCTTGTTACCAATATAGTCAGTCAGTTTAGTGTCATGCTTGGACGATCATGTCTCTTTCGATCTATGACTGAATGGAAAAATTATTGTTCCTATCAGGCCGTCGTGAAGAGACATGACTAACTGGGCAGAAGATTATCCCGCAGTAAGTTGCCATTATTTCTTGCGGAAAACTGGTTGCCAACCAAGGCCATAGAACCCAATCTGTTCTGCTAGGGAGAAAAGACGGATTAATAACTTTCCCAAGGATATTTGCGTGTAAGAGAATGCAAGGGATTTTAACTGGAATTTGAACCCGGCTTCTGATTTTTCGTTTCAGTTTGAGTTTGAGTTTTGCTAAATGGCATATCAACACTTCTGTGGGTTATTTAATGCCAAAAAGGTAGGGATTTAAGGTATTTTTTTAATGTTCGGTTATAGCGAGTAGGTTGATTTAGTCAGATTTTGATAAACATGTTTTTTGTTTTTATTTCCTTTTTATTTTAGTAACTGGAAATTTCTTCTAGTTTTGTATTCAAAAATGTTTTGCTGAAAAATATTTTTTCTTTGCTTCACAAATGTGTTATGGTAATAAATTTTTTTCCTTCAAAAATGTATTATTAGTAATATTTTTCCTTCTCAAATGTATATTTTTCTATAAAAGTCTATTTTTATGTATATATTTCTATAAACGTGTATCTTTATAATTTCATAGTATTAAATCCCATTTTAGTACTGCCTTTGAATTCATAAAGTCTGTAACACCCGCTCGGCGATAGATAGACGATTACGGACGCCGAATGACAATCGGCACAGTAGCTATCAGCACAGTAGCTGGTCCTCAACACGGCTATTACAACAACGAACTTACTACACATACTGTATTCTTTTGATCTCAGAAAGTCACATTATGAAAACCCGGTAGCCGTATTTCTATTATATCCAGATCGGACACTTGTGTACACTTGTGATTAAAATAGAATAATTACGGCACCAAAAAAATTAAATAAATGAATAAGTTAGAAGACGTCGTTACGAAAGAAAATCTTTATAATAATAAAAAAAAATGATTAATTACAAAAGCAGAAAATACAATTGTCGAAATTCAAGTTTACAACGGAGAGGGGATTCGTTTAAAATTTCAGGGCTTTCAATCTTCAAATAAAAATAAGTCCTTCCGAATTTTCGTTAAAGGTAATCAGAGCTTTCAATTGTTTAAAAAATAATCAGGCTGTCAATTTTCCAGATAAAATCACGTCTCTTCGGTTTTCATCAAACTTTTTCAGAGACAGCCAAATAACAGAGCGACGAGCGGCAACGGTGTGGGGATCGTTTGATCTTCATCACTCGAAAACCTCTCTCAGCAACTTAAAAATTATTTTCATAACAATGCAAACTTTTCGTTAAGAATAATCAGAGCTTTCAATTCTCCAAATAACTTTTAAAACAATAAAGTTCTTTCGGAGTTCTTATCGGAGGCGCATTATCCGACATTAACTCTTTAAGTTAATCGGCGGCAGGCTTTTCTACGTTTCTTTACATCTTCAGCAATAAGTTTTTTGGTAGACGACCAGCCTCTGGGTCGTGGCTCCCCAATTGGGAACACTTTCCCCACAGTCGTTACATTTTGACTGCAATTTCAAAAACTACCCAAACAACTCTCATTTTTCGCGCTGAGTTCGGATTTTTTATAGCTGTACTCAATTCTCTCGGGGATCTACGTGACTCAAAGCTTTGACCAATTTTCCACCCACATAATTTACGGGGAGCCGTGGCTTGATGAATGATATATCAACAACTCACATGACGTAATGTCTTTCTGTTTTTTGTTTCAATTACATCATCTGTTTTTCGATTTTCGAATCTGTTCCCAGAAATAATCTTTGAGGATTTAACCCTACCTGACCTCATCAAGGACATCCTGGCATTTTGTTATGGCTACGGCCATTTTTCAAACTTTAACTAGCCTAAAACAGTTCGTTTCGAACACGAAAAGAAGAAAAACTATATTTTTCTCTTTTTTCCCAATTATCAGCCAATTTCCTTATTCCTCGGATTTTACAAGTAGATAATAGTATTAAAAATACCTTCTTTTTTTTTCACGCAAGCTCACATCGCGGATTACAATAAAGCACAACTAACAATACTACTAATATCAATTTCTCTCTCTCCGTTGTATTAAACCAAAAAAAAAATATTTATAGCGGCGTGGAAATGGGGTTACAAGTTTATGCACCAAAGACAGAAACAATTAATCATCTACGTGGCCACGCAATCGCTTTTTAACTGTGGAATGAACAATGCGAACTGGGCAACCTCAGCCTAGACATGACAGCAACACTTCATTCTTGGTTGTGATGCAGTGGATATCGGCTCGGAACGAGAAATCGAGGAGCTGAGTTCGAATTCCAGTTGAATTCGTTGCATTCACTTACACGAAGATAACTTTGGGAAAAGTATTAATCTCTCTCTTCCTTCTAGTTATGGGTTAAATAACAGGACAGATTGGATTCTACAGCCTTGGCTGGCAATCAATCTACCACAGAATGTAATGGCAACCTACTGAAGAATAATCTTATACCCAGTCAGTCATGTCTCGGAAGAGACGTGATCGCCCAAGCGTGTATCAAGTATGGCAACTGGCTTATAGTTTTAATAAAGAGGGACATTTTCTCCGAATTCTGGCCTAAGAAATATCTAGCAGTTCTGCGTTTCCGCTCAGAACTTTGTTGTTCTTCTGTGAGACGTGTAACTTTAGGACGTAGACGATCATGGTCACCCACATCTTCTTATCCCTTGTCGCTCTTAATACACCTTCTTCTGCTATCCCAATCAGTCCTCGCTTTACCATCCATTTGCTCAAGTCCATCAAGTATGTCATGCGCTGCTTTCCCTTGTCTCTTTTCCTCTTTATCCGTCCCTCCGAGCATCAGGTTCTCCAAGCCCTCCTTTCTCATTATATATTCAAAAACTTTACCTGTATTTTCCTTTTTATTTAGTTTCCTTCCAGTGTCCATCCTCCCCAAAACCTTATCGCTGCTCATAGGTTCTGTTCTTACTATCCTCAGCATCCTTCTGTAGAACCACATTTCAGTTGCTTCACGTCTTTCCTTCATTTTTGATGAGATTGTTCATCATTTGCTACCATATTGAAGAACAGACATCACATAACAGTCCAGTATTTTTTGTTTGTTTCCAACAAAATGTTCCTATTTCTCAATGCGGAGACAGAGTAATATTTATCCCTTACCCAAATTAAACGCTCGCACTAGTTGGTGGGCAGATTTTTAATTTTTTGTGATTTTTAGATATTTTTTTTTAATTTTAATTTTTTTTTTTTTAATTTTTTATTATTATATTTTTAGGTATCTTTTAAGTTTCTTTTTTCCTCGTTTTTTATAGAATGAGTATTATTATTATTACTATCATTATTATTATTAACGTTTGATAGAAATTTTGTTTGATACACACACCCACACACACATAGATAGATAGATAGATAGATAGATAGATAGATAGATAGATAGATAGATATGAACAGAGTGAAATAGATAGATAGATAGATAGATAGATAGATAGATAGATAGATAGATAGATATGAACAGACTGTGATAGATATATAGATAGATAGAGAGAGAGAGAGAGAGAGAGAGAGATATGAACAGACTGAGATAGATAGATAGATAGATAGATAGATAGATAGATAGATAGAACAGACTGAGATAGATAGATAGATAGAGAGAGAGAGAGAGATATGAACAGACTGAGATAGATAGATAGATAGATAGATAGATAGATAGATAGATATGAACAGACAGATAGATAGATAGATAGATAGATAGATAGATAGATAGATAGAGAGAGAGAGAGATAGAACAGACAGATAGATAGATAGATAGATAGATAGATAGATAGATAGATAGATAGATAGATAGATAGATAGATAGATTATTACGAATTTTTTCCTATTATTATATTTTTTATTTTTATTGTCTATTATTACTATTATTATTTTTTTCAGGTGTTTTTAAAGATTATATTTTAATTTTTTATTTAGTTTTTCTTACTAGAAATTATTATTTTAACTTTAATAAAATAAATTACCACTAGTGGTTATATTGTAATTTATATTAGGATGTATGATTTATTATTTATTTTTCACCGCAAATATACCCTGTAATAGGTATATTTTAATTTAAGAGGAAATCTCATGTCGAGTTTCTAAGAATAAATATTAATGTAATAGACATAGGTTTGATATAGGAAGTTTATTTTAAATTAAGTTAAATTCTTTTCTATAATGTTCTAATTTTTTATCTCTTTCTTTTTATTTTCCCCCTCCCTCTTTTTAGGTTTATCTTTCTAAGGTTTCATTTTTATTTTTTAATGATTTAATTATTTTAACTGAATTTTTAAAAAAATTAAAAGGAATTTCTGGGATACTAGTAATAGTAGCTGTTTTTTCAAATTGTATTGAAATTATGTTGCACGATTTAATTTTGTACCGTAAATATATTCCATTATATTTTAAATTAAATTTCAATGTTAAATTTTTACATGTATGTTGATATCATATTACAGCTAAATTTAAGGTTAATATTAGTTTACAGCAAAAGCATTTTATATTTTTATTTTTATTTTTTATTTTTTATAATCATTATATTTATAGGTATTTTTGTAATTTCTTTTGTCTTCTTTTGTTATAGAATGAGTATTATTATTTTTATTATTATTAGTAGTAGTAGTTGTAGTAGTAGTGGTAGTATTAATATTATTGTTAATATAATTCTTATTTTTATTATAATTATCATTACATCTTAGAGAAATTTTGTTTGATACATACATGTATATATAAATACATATGTATGTGCATGTGCATATACGTATGTATACATATGTTTGTTATCTCTTCATTGTTTTATTTATTATTATTATGTCATTTTTCATCATATTTCGATTTCTGCTTTGGTCTCACTACCAACCAAGTCTGCGGGGAGACCTAAGGCAGGTAGTGGCGTGTTGTTATGACTCCATTTCATGTTTTTCTATCTTCCCTATCATCCCCAGCATTACATAGATAACGTTTTCCTTAGTGTGTGGGCTGTACTTAATAAGACAATTTTTTGTATATCTCTTAAGCTGGGGTTTCCAGGGATTCTTTCAATGTGTTGTTTTGTTCCATTTTTTATCATTCCAAGTGCACCTACTATCACTGGCACAACTCTTGTTTTCAATTTCCACATTTTTTCTATTTCAATTTCCAGGTCTTTATATTTTGACACTTTTTCAAATTCCTTGATTGCTATGTTACAATCCGCTGGACAAGCCATATCAATTAATAGACAAGTTTTCTCCTTCTGGTTTTTAACAATAATGTCTGGCCTGTTTGCTTCAATTTTTCTGTCTGTTTAGATGGTGTAATCCCATAGAATGGTTACATCTTCTATTTCTGTAACCGGTGCTGGATGATGTTCATACCAGTGTTTGTTTACAGCTTTTCCATAATGTTTGCACATTGTCCAATGTAAATATTGCCCAACTCTATCGTGGCGATTTTTATATTCGTTTGGGGCAAGCACATTATTATTATTATTATTATTATTATTATTATTATTATTATTATTATTATTGCTAGTATTTTAGATATGTTTTAGGATTGTATTTTAATAAATTATATTTTCTTATTGGGAGTTATTACTTAACTATAGTTAGAATAAATTACTACTAGTGGTTATAATGTAATTTGTTAGGATGTATGATTTATGATTTATTTTTCAGAATAAATATTCCCTATAGTCGGTATATTTTAATTTAAGGATAAATCCACTGTCGCGTTTCTTAGAATGAATATGTGAGAATATGAATACGTCGATTCGATCTAGCATGTTTTAATTATTTAAAATCCTACAAAAGTTGGTATGGATAATGCGTACATTAGAGAAAGAGATATTGAGGGGTTTCGGTGTTTTGTTTAGCTAGTTCAGTGTAATAGCTTTCATTATTTGTTGCCATGATTCAGAGTTATTTCGGTTAGGAGAGGCTTAGAGTAGCAGTAGTAGTTGGCCGTCAAGTGCAACATGTGTGGGAAGAGAACTGGCGGAGATTGCAGCATAATGTGGCCTAAGGATTGCCTACCGGAGGCACTTGCAAGGACATCCGATCATGTGCGATATGGCACTACAAGAACCCTCATATTATTCAACTGAGCAGCTTCTCAAGGCGCTACGCAAGCGTTCGGACTCCTAATAACCATTCGTAAGCAGCAATCAGAAAAGTTTCCAACCCAGTATCCTCAGTATGAAGAGCCGTTGCCACCATCCACACGCATAACAAAAAACTTGTGACAGCATCACTATTGAAATCTGAAGGGAGGAAAGAAAGAGGATACCCTTTCCTAAATAAGAAAGAAACAGGATACCCTTTCCTAAATAGGAAAGATGAGATGAGCATCTACTCTTTTTTCAATAAAAGGGGTAGGATTAAGAACCAGACGATAGAAGAGCCTATCTACTATTGAAAACATATTTGATTTTTTTTTTTAATTGAAATTTTTTTAAAGTTTTAACTTACTGTGTCAGAAAAACTTGATGTAATCAATTACTGATTCAATAAAGGATAAAAAAACAGGTAAAGCGATAACTTTATGTTAGGGCGCCGCTCCTATTTGACTACAAATGGACTGTTCCCATTGCTATATATAGCAATGGTGGATTCTCTACAAGAGAGTCGCTTGAGAGTCACTAGACTGACGACTCTACGACACTGTCAGCTCTCTGCCTTCTGGTAGAGGGCGCTCTCTGCTTCCGAGCAGAGAGCAATAACCCAGTCGTGGTTCCGCCGAAGGGTAGAACCACGACTGGGCAAAAATAGACAGACATTTTTTGGCCCGGCTATATGGCCGGGAATACCCACAATAAAATGACCATGTGTCACATCCAGCCTACATGGGAAGGCTAGTAAATACAGTCGTAGACAGTCACTAGACTGACGACTCTACGACACTGTCAGCTCTCTGCCTTCGGGCGGGGGGGCGCTTTCTGCTTCCGAGCAGAGAGCAATAACCCAGTCGTGGTTCCGCCGAAGGGTAGAACCACGACTGGGGAAAAATAGACAGACATATTTTTGGCCCGGCTATATGGCCGGGAATACCCACAATAAAATGACCATGTGTCACATCCAGCCTTGCGTGGGAAGGCTAGTAAATACAGTCGTAGAGAGTCACTTGAGAGTCTTTAATGAGTTACTGAAGAGTCAGTGCGAGTCAGTGAAGAGTTAGTCACACTTCCGGTGGCGTACCGGAAGTAATCACGTATACACACGTCTTACGACGGATTGGACTCTTGTATCTTTCTATTGTAAATATTACTAATCACTTCTGTACATACTAACCGTCTTTTCCGCGGAATACAACTTATATTCTGATTCTGTTGTTGAGTTATTCATTTATACTTGGCGACATAACACTTTAAAAATTAAAAAATAAAATAAAAAATAAAAGATATAAACATCGAAAGAGGAATTTAATTTACTTTAAATCTTTCCAAAATAGGAACTTAATCATAGAATCATGAAATTTAATATTCAAATAAAATAAATCTTATGACTTGAAACGCTCAGACAGATTTTAAAATACGAGGGTCATTCAATAAATAAGGTGAATTTTTCTGTATAAGGACTTCTAATACAGATAGAAGCTTACTTCTTTTTTTCAACGTAGTCTCCCAGCAGTGTCACACACTTTTCCTATCTGTGCACAAGCTGCCATATTCCCTCAGTGTAAAAATCTTTGGACTGATGTCTCAGCCAATCGTTCACAGCACTTTTGACTTCATCGTCACTTTCAAACTTCATGCCTCTCGTGAATGCTTTCAAGGAACCAAACAGATGAAAGTCTGAAGAGGCAAGGTCTGGGCTGTAAGGGGGATGAGGGAGCAGTTTCCAGCCCAGCTCGTTGATGGTCTGCACTATTTGGGCTGCTGTGTGAGGCCTTGCAGCTGACCTTCAAGTAGGTAAGGTCATCATGGACAATTTTGTGTGCTGTACTAATAGATAGGCTCTAAGTCCTTGCAATGTCATCCATTGTCACCTTTCTATCAGACTGAATGAGGTCATTGACTGATTCGATCACCTCAGGAGACCTCACTTCTGTAGGCCTCCCAGGCTTGTCTTCATCCTCAACACTGCTCCGTCCTTCTTTAAACAATTGAGCCCACTTGTAGACATTTTTTGGCTGAAACATGTGGCACCATACACAATTAACATTCTCCTAAGAATTCCAACTGGTTTGCACCCTTCAGCAACCAAAAACTTGATAACTGACCTCTGTTCAATCTTAGAGCAAATTTCTTGGTCGGCCATCTTTGTTAATTTCCAAATCTCTCAAGGTTTTTTTTTTTTTCAATCTGCAAAAAAATTAAATCCCTTTGAAAAAGAAGTCAAGGAAAAAATAAATAAAAGAGTAAGCTTCTATCTGTATTAGAAGTCCTAATAACGAAAATATCACCTTATTTATTGAATGACCCTCGTATATCCTGTGCACATTAAAAATAATTCTAACAGTTTTTAAGGTTTATTAATATTTTTAAAGTTATTTAAGCCCAGCAAATAATTTAGATTTTAAGAATTCTTTTTAGATAATAAAGATTTGGTGATACTAATCATACTAATTAAATCATACCTTGGGAAGAAGAGACAGGTTCATATATTTACCAAGAGTATTTGTGCTTAAGGGAATATAATGAACTCCAATTAACAATTCGAATTTATCCCATTATACTACCCACCCATCCAAAATTACAGCTCCTGGTATTCCCAGGCAGTAATGCCACTAGTATGCAGTGGGGAGTTACATGGGGTGAAAGTCAGAGAAATGACTGAGTATAGCAAAGTCTGAGGAAAGGACAAACTATGAACTGGATTTAAGAAGATAAAAGACAGCGATTGACGTTGCATTTAAATTTTTAAAGATTGTAGTTCTAAAGGTATGTATTTGTTGCATAGCTATGATGCTGGACAATACCATAAAAAATTAAGGAAAAACTTGAAGCAACTGAAATGTGGTTCTACAGAAGGATGCCGCAAATGTCATGGATCGAGCATGTGAGCAATGATGAGGTCTTGGAAATAATGGAAACAAAAAGGAAATTAATACTGAGCATCAGGAAGAGACAGCTGAAGTTCCTGGTACATGCAATGAGGAAGAAGGGCTTGGAGAATCTGATACTAACAGGCCAGATAGAGGGAAAAAGAAACAGAGGAAAGCAACGGATAACATATTTGAAGGACCTAATCAGGTGGATGACGGAACGAGGATTGCATGGTGTTACAGGAGAAGGCGTGCTCACAGCAATCAGGGATAGCGAAAAGTGGAAGGCCATGATCGCCTACGTCCTGAAGGAATTGGCACATAGAAGAAGTTTGCATAGTAAAGCGTGACCACCTCCAAACAAGTTATCATTATTTCTTTTAAATAAAAGTGAATCTCAACCGATTCTTTCTTATATCTGTCAGTCAATTATCATACGTGATACACGCTTGAGCGATCATGAAGCGAAACTGAGCAGAAGATTTTCCCGCAGTGGATTGCCATTACTTTCTGCGGTAGACTGGTTGCCAATGCTATAGAGCCCAATTTATCTTGCTATTTAACCCATAGCTGGAGGGAAAAGACAGATTAATATATTTCTTAAGGGTATTTGTGCGTAATTGAATCTAACGAATTCAACTGGAATTCAAACTCGGCTCTCCGAGCCAATATCCACTGCGCCACAAATGCGCATCATACATTGATATATAAATACAATTAAAAACAACAGACTTTTGTGTCGATTAATTTTAATGATAGACTTTTCAACATTACAGATAATACTTATCAGAAATTCCGACAGAAATTAATCTCGGAAAAGTACAGGAAATATGGCTAAAGCTTTCGACTTTCTTCATCAGGTCATCATCAGGGTAGGTAGAGACAATTGCTGAGTTCATTAAAATTTTGAAATAGTGCAATAACGCTATTATTTTAAATTACCTGTTAGAAGCGTGTTATCGTCTCGATACTTTCGTACCAACGCTGATGTCCTCCAGAGCTCTATCCTTGGTCCTACGACCTTCACTAACGACTTCCCCGATGACATTAACTCTGAACTTAGCTTCTACGCTGATGACAAAACCGTTTACTTCTGCCTTGATAGTAAAGCTGATCAGTTCGAAAAGATTAAAATTTCAGTTGATGTCCAAAACGGCCTCAAGCCCGTCGTTAATCAGGGGCAAAAGTTGGCTTATGAGTTTTAACAATAAGAAAACTTCTCCCCATCAATCACCTGATACTAGCCTCTAGAGAAGTGACTCGTTGCTTACCAATTACACCCACGTCTAGATGCCCAGCAGACTTAGTACATTAAGCGTTGTTTTTTTTTTCGTCTCTCTTGCCTTTAATCTAGACAGCACGGCGTGATGTAATGATTAGCAAGTTCATCTCGTTAGAACAATTACGATTGAGTAGAGAGTTCGATCCTCACTGGGTGTCCAATATTTTCCATTATGTGCCACATCTAAGCTACGCTTAAAAATAAAAAGAACACTTTGATATGGTGTAGTGGTTAACAAGCTTGTTTTGCTAACACCATTACAATTGTGTAGTGAGTTCGATCCTCACTGAGTGCCCCATAATTTGGGCCTTTGTTTTGTACTGTTAGTGCAAGAAAGAACAACACGAAAAGAAGAAGGTAGGTTGAACCATTGTATTGGAATAACAGAACATATATACAAAATAAGAGTGTTATTAGTCAGCAGATAGAAGTGTCCGACCGAACTGTCAAGACTGAGTCTCGACTGATTCCTTTAGGAAATCTCGCAGGTTAGTATTTATGAAAGAGGAAGAGTTCATTCCAATGTAGATAGGGCACCATAACACTATCTATCTATCTATCTATCTGTTGTGGCCTGTTAGAGCCAGGAAGAAAAACACGAAAAGAAGATAGGTCGAACCAGTGTATTGGAATAACAGAACATATATACAAAATAAGTGTGTTATTAGTCAGCGGATAGAAGTGTCCGACCGAACTGTCAAGCTAGACTGAGTCTCGACTGATTCCTTTAGGAAAGACTCGCGTGTTAGTATTCATGAAGGAGTTCATTCCAATGTAGATAGGGCACCATGTACCACATCTAAGTTGCGCTTACAAAATCCTCTCTCTTGTCTTCAATCTGTTCTTAGGGTATAAGATTTTTCAAATCGTTTTTCTTAATTATGTACCATAGGAATTTCAAGTGTCACTTCCTGATATTATGTATAACTTTTTTTTTATCTAAAAATTCATTGTTGCTTCTAAGGTTTCCTCAGCATATTTCTGTAGGCACCATATTCCTGCTGCCTTATCTTTAAAGAGATTATCCAGTGGTCATTGGCATATATGAAATATACACTTTTCTTTGTTTTCAACATTTTTTTGTTTCTTAATACACTGCTTATTTTTGGAAGGCAGCTTAAAAGGTCGAAAATGTGGGACACCCAGTGAGAATCGAACAATTACGATTGAGTAGTGATACACAATTGTAATTGTTCTAACGAAAGAAGCTTGCTAATCATTACATCACGCCGAGGTGTCTAGATTAAAGGCAACGCTTAATGTATTAAGTCTGCTGGGCATCTAGACGTGGATGTAATTGGTTAGCAACGGGGCATCTTTAAGTATCCCAGTTCGTCTTTGGGTTTCAGTTTTGCAATTTCGGTACCCCGTTTTTGAAAAGTTGTTTTTGTACTTTTTTTTTTTTTATTTTGGTGACTCCAATTTTTATTCGACGTAATCTTTATTTTATTTTTTTTTTACAGTAAGGTTTTGCTTGAACAAGGTTCGGGAGCCACTCGAGGTAGAGGGTTACGTTAAGGGGTAGTTTATATGAATAGAAGGAGAAGATAACAGTTAAGGGTGAATAGGTTAAGGTTGTAGTGATCGAGGAAGCATCCTCTTGGGAGACGTGCGGGTAGTGTAACAGATCTTCTTCTTCTTCTTCTTCTTCTTCATCTATGTGCCTTACTCTTTCGGGGTGTAGTCGATCGTGACCTTCCAAGTCTCCCTATTCCTGGTGGCTCTTAGCACGCTTTCCCCTGTTATATCTTGCAACCTCCGTTCTGTTTTCACCTTCTCAGGCCCGTCAAATCTGTTATCTGCTACTTTTTCTTGTCTCTTTTCTCCTCTATCTGGTCTGTTGGTAATAGGTTCTCCAAGCCCTTCTTCCTCATTGCATGTTCCAGGAACTTTAGCTGTCTGTTCCTGATACTAAGTATTAATGTTCTTTTAGCTTTCATCCTTTCCAAGACTTCATAATTGCTCACATGCGCGATCCATGATATTCCTTGCATCCTTCTGTAGAACTACATTTCAGTTGCTTCAAGTTTTTCCTTCATCATAGTGGGACCATAGATTTTTTAAATGGATTTTGCTTTTCTATACGTTTGCATATATATATATATATATATATATATATATATATATATATATATATATATATATATATTTCAGATATTCCAAGAAATTTTTATCTAAAACAAACAGACTTTCTCTACGGACGTGCCGTATGTTGTGAACAAACACACCACGTGATGTAAACAAAAAATATCCGGACGCTATCGTGAAATACGTTTCTAATTCAAATTTACAAATCACTTGTTTCTGATGAAGGACCGAGGGCGGTCTGAAATATAAAATATAATAAAAATAAACAAATACTGTTCAAAAAAAGTACATTTTTAAATTCAAAACTTTTTATTAATATTCTTTCCTATATATATATATATATATATATATATATATATATATATATATATATATATAAATGATTTGTTTGAACATTATTTTTGATCGATACTCGTATTTAAGTAAATATTCTTTTTATAATCAAACAGTATTTTATATTTATTTCTACTAGGATGATTATTTACGATAAATTTTTGTTACGAAAATGTATGTCATTATCCATTTTAGGGGTCGCAGGTTCAAATCCTGCCGAATGACACACATTTTCGTAACAAAAATTTATCGTAAATAATCAGGCCGGTAGAAATAAATATATAATACTGTTTGATTATAAACAGAATATCTACTTAAATAGGAGTATCGATCAAAAATAATGTTCAAACAAATCATTTCAAATAGTCGGTTGTTTAAAGATCATTTCGTTAATTTTCGCTAATTTCCGTAATAGATAGATAGATAGATAGATAGATAGATAGATAGATAGATAGATAGATAGATAGATAGATCTGGACAGACATAGATAGATAGATAGATATGTGTGTGTGTGTGTGTGTGTGTGGTCTATATTATTTCCCTTGTATGACATTAATGTGCGGTTTCGTCGTCAGTCTACTTGGAATGGGGAAGGAATCTGAAAAATATTTTTGACAGGAATTAAGGTTCTTGATAGTTGTCACCATCAGTTCTCATTCTCATTCTGTTCTCATTCATTTATTTACTCAGTTAGAGAATTTTTGCCCGGTTGTTTACATCATGTTTCAGATGGTATTTATGGCAATAACTGGCCTTAATTAAGCCCTTCCTATTAAGTGTGGCTGTTACTAAAATTATGTCTGCTAAAAATGCGAACCGGTTTGAAAACTGAATCAAACACATGAAAACGTAATAGACTTTATTTACAGATAATTATTCACTATGATAAATAGCTTTTTCAGATGTGTTCGGCTGGCTTCTCGCGTTAGCACGATTGGCAGAGGGCGACTATTGCAACTAGTTATATGGTGATTCTTACATTGGTTATTTGAATCCGTCTTTGCGATTACGGAGTTTTTGTTTGTTTTTTAAATGTTTCTTGTATATCGTTGACATCATTTTTTTTAAAATCTTTTATTTAAATAAACTTGGTACCCCCCACGGACTTCCTAAAAAGATCTAAAAAACGAATTTGCAATAATTTAAATACAGTCTGTGTAGGTAAATGTTGTTTGTAGTTGAATGATAATAGTCAGTCAGTTAAGTGCCATACGTGAAACACGATTGGGCGATCATGTCTCGAAAGAGACATGACTGACTGGGCAGAATATTATCCCGCAGTAGATTGCCATTGCTTTCTGCGGTATACTGTTTGCCAGTCAAGGCTATAGAACCCAATCTGTCCAGTTATTTGACTCATAGCTAGAGGGGGAAGAGATGTATTATATTATTAAGTAGTAATTAGTGGGGGATCAGTTTATTACTTCATAACAATATAAAACTGAACCCCCACGTTATGCCCAGTAGAAGCCTTAATCATGTTTCCAACTATTCAGTCAGTCAGATAAGTGCCATACGTGAAACACGCTTGGGCGATCATGTCTCGAAAGAGACATGACTGACTGGGCAGAAGATTATCCCGCAGTAGGTTGCCATTGCTTTCTGCGGTAGACTGGTTGCCGACCAAGGCTATAGAACCCAATCTGTCCTGTTATTTAACCCATAACTGGAAGGAATAGACGGATTAATACCTTTCCCAAGGGTATTTGCGCGTAAGTGAATGCAATGAATTCAACTGGAATTCGAACTCGGCTCCCCGATTTCTCGTTCCGAGCCGATATCCAATGCACCACAACACACATCCGAATGATAATAACGTAAAGCTAATCCGTAGGAATAAAAAAAAAACATTTTTAGAAATTTTTTAAACATTAGTACGTTCAATATTTGCCTATATTTCTGAGATGAGGTATTGTAATTATTTACAATATTTACATTGTTCGGAGTGCTGTCCTCTTTATTCACGACACTTCGGCAGTTTACGCACCGAACTTCTTCAGATGATTAAAATTTGAAACTGAACTTTTTATTTCGATCAGTGGGGTATACTGTTTTCGTTCCTTCTGAAGAACACATGACCGAGTGAATAAAAGAGTTTGTTGGATCGAGTGATTTGATTCAAAGAGTTGTGAGTTCAATACCTGGCTACAGCAATGGTGAACAAAATACTTAGAAGAGTACGGGTCCGCTCTGTTTGCTATACAAATTCAATGTAAATCGATCCAACATATAAAAGATTTTTCTCTAACATTGCTACAGTCATATATTTGATATATTTCACAATTAGGGAGTCTTAGTATCTCCGACTTCATGAGAAGAAAGATTTTAGAAGAGCGTATATCAGCTTTCACCAGAACGTAAGGAAATCACAGAGATCGTATATGGATATTATGTTGAATTAAAGGCTTAAGAGACTCGAAAGCGAATTGGCATGGCGAAGGACGCGTTCCAAAAGCTGAGTAAAGTATTAAGAGACAGGAAACTTTCACTAGAAACAAAGAGAACACTAGATTGCTATGTGACGTCAGTTCTTCAATATGTCAGTGAAGGTTGAACAATATCATCAAAGATCAAGGAAAAACTTGAAGCAGCTGAAATGTGGTTCTACAGAAGGCTGCTGCGGATATCATGGACCAAGCATGTGAGCAATGATGAGGTTCTGGATAGGATGGAAACAAAAAGAAAATTAATACTGGGCACCAGGAAGAGACAGCTGAAGTTCGTGGGACATGCAATGAGGAAGGTGGGCTTGGAGAACCTGATACTAACAGGCCAGATAGAGGGGAAAAGAGATAGAGGAAAGCAACGGATAACATATTTGAAGGGGCTGATCAGGTGGATGACAGAACGGGGTTGCGTGTTGTTACAGAAGAAAGTGTGCTCAGAGCCACCAGGAATAGGGGGACGTGGAAGGCCATGATAGTCTGCGTTAACTTTCTTGTCCTTTGAATTCCTCCTAGGTGAAACATAATGTCTAAGCTTTACTCCCATAAAGCAAGCAGAGGTGCAAACCCAGTCTTCGTCTTTGAAAAATATGTCCCTGAACTCTCACCTCTCCTCTCTAAACTCTACAACTATTGCTTTTGCCTCTCTGGTACATGTTCCCTGCTTGTCTGAAATCCTCCTCTGTAGTTCCTGTTTTTAAACACTCTTGAGAACCCTCTTTTAATTATAGCCATACCATTTTCCTACCAATCTTTGGTCAAGTGTTCGAGGCTATTATCAATGCTGAAGTGGTACAGTATCACGTATATCCTGCAACCTATTTTCTGAGAAACAGTATGGCTTCCGCTTCGACAGGTCTACCGCTGGTATGCTAAAGACTGTCACCGAATAAATATACCAGGCTCTCGATAAGAACGGCGAAGCTGGAGCTGGATATCTCCAAAGTGTTTGACAGGGTTTGACATATTGGATTTTATTTAGAGCCACAGGGCTATGAAATAAATGAATATTTGTTCGGTCTAATCTAATCGTTTCAGTCAAATCAAGTAAAGTAGGTCGTATTGAACGGGCATGCTTCCAGATCCTACCACACGAACTCGATTGTCCCACGGGGCTATACTTCCTGATGTAATCAGTTCACAAATAGGAATTTACGCTGGCAACGACCCCACTTTCCCCGTCTCAAGAAGAAACCTGCTAAGGCTGATAAAGTAAAACTCGCTGCTGCTTTTGATAATAACCCCCAATCTGTGGTGGACTGCATGTGATAGATAGATAGATAGATAGATAGATAGATAGATAGATAGATAGATAGATATGAACAGATTGAGATAGATAGATAGATAGTAAATTTTTCCAAAACGAAGCTGCTCACTTTTAAAAGCTGTAAACAAACTCTGCTACCTCCCGTTAGTAGGGATTACGCTAGTTTCCCAGGAAGTAATACACTGCGCCTTCTCGGTCTCACACTCTTAGTCGACCTCAAGTGGAACGACTAGATCAAATCAATAGCTGCAGTTACTGCTCGGAAGGTCGAGGCACTGTGCCAGGCCAGTATGTTTTCTCGTTAGAATCCATTTTGCACATATATAAATCTACCGTTCGTCCATACTATTGTCATATCTGGTCGGATTCTCTCGCTATTTATCTCGGAGTTTTCAAGAAAATTAAAAGAAGGATCTGCAATGTAATCAATTCAGATTTGGCCGAACAGCTTCAGTCACTTTCTCACCGACGTGATTTGGATTCTTTTTGGGTTTTTTTCTTTTTTTTTTTCACAAATATTTTCACGGCTTCTGCTTTGACGATTCTTTTCCCGCCATTCCCGTCCGTGGAACTCCCTTCCGTATACTTGCTTCCCTGACGGCTACAATCCACAAGAGTTTAAGTACAACGTCAATTGCAATCTTCTATCTCCTTGATTCCCGTCTTTCTCTTATCCTTTCCTCTCCACCCACTGTATCTTGTTCTTTCTACTCGCTCTACTCTCACGTAACGCCCTGCGCACCAGTATCCCCATCTTTTTGTTATTCTTTCTCAGGCACCCTCTGTCTCTTGTTCCTCTCTTTTTTTCGCTCCCCTTTTATGTAATCCCTGAGCACCAGTGGCAGTATTGCCTTGCTTGGGGTGAAATAATTGTCCCCCCAAAAAAATATATGTATATAAGTGTATATATGAATATTATAATTACTGAATCACTCTGCCATTAAAATTTGAATGACAAATGCCTTGAATTTTTAAAATTCATTGATATATATATATATATATATATATATATATATATATAAGGAACGAAGAAAATACTTGCAACGTTCAAAACAAAAATAATTTAAAACAGTGCTCAGTCAAAAAATAAACGAATTAGTGTTTATTATAAATTATACCTATAATATATATATATATATATATATATATATATATATATATATATATGTTAACATGCCCTGTGGACATAGAAGAATCCAAAGGAGTATCCTTTACATATAATGGTAGGATAACTCTCTACGAGAGCTCTAAACATATATGCATATAAATACATATAGAGCAAATATAAGAAAAATTAAGACAGACGCGTTAATTCATGGTAATTCGGAAGTGTAGGCCTATTTCAGGCGAGCCATCTTCAGCTTCCGTCTTTATTCAACGAAGGATTCTACGTGAAGAATTATGCAGAAGATTCATGTAGAATCCTTCGTTGAATAAAGACGGAAGCTGAAGATGGCTCGCCTGAAATAGGCCTACACTTCCGAATTACCATGAATTAACGCGTCTGTCTTCATTTTTCTTATATATATATATATATATATATATATATATGAGCCTTTTATTAATGAGACTGAATTTTTGTCTACTTTTAGATTAAAAAGCTGGGCTATTATCCATTGGGTTATTACCCGCTTGATTTTTGAAAGCTGTGATTTTCTCCTGTTACACTATCTATCTATCTATCTATCTGTCTATCTATCTATCTATCTATCTAAGTACATTCATACTATCTATCTATCTATCTATCTATCTTAGCCTGGTCACTATCTATCTATCTATCTATCTATCTATCTATCTATCTATCTTAGCCTGGTCACTATCTATCTATCTATCTATCTTAGCCTGGTCACTATCTATCTATCTATCTATCTATCTTAGCCTGGTCACTATCTATCTATCTATCTATCTATCTTAGCCTGGTCACTATCTATCTATCTATCTATCTATCTTAGCCTGGTCACTATCTATCTATCTATCTATCTATCTATCTATCTATCTTAGCCTGGTCACTATCTATCTATCTATCTATCTTAGCCTGGTCACTATCTATCTATCTATCTATCTTAGCCTGGTCACTATCTATCTATCTATCTATCTATCTATCTATCTATCTATCTATCTATCTATCTTAGCCTGGTCACTATCTATCTATCTATCTATCTATCTATCTATCTATCTATCTTAGCCTGGTCACTATCTATCTATCTATCTATCTATCTATCTATCTATCTATCTATCTGTCTATCTATCTATCTTAGCCTGGTCACTATCTATCTATCTATCTATCTTAGCCTGGTCACTATCTATCTATCTATATCTATCTATCTATCTATCTATCTATCTATCTATCTATCTATCTCAGCCTGGTCACTATCTATCTATCTATCTATCTATTTATCTATCTATCTATCTATCTATCTCAGCCTGGTCACTATCTATCTATCTATCTATCTATCTATCTATCTATCTATCTATCTATCTATCTAGCCTGGTCACTATCTATCTATCTATCTATCTATCTATCTATCTATCTATCTATCTATGTCTGTTCAGATCTATCTATCTATCTATCTATCTATCTATCTATCAAATCCTTCTGAGAGTTAGCAAAGGCCAGATATTCTGAATTACAGCACTCAGCCAAATTACATCACCTCACGTGGCAAGTAAAAACCGAATAAGTTTAATGGGGATTTTCAGAAATAAAAGTAATTTCGTGATAGTGTTTTCGATGCGATATTAGATTGTCGAGCCGAATATGTGGTTCCCATTCCAGGTGGCTTCAAGAGAGAGACAACTGACATTGCAGACTCTTTCTCAAGCTGTCTGGCGAGAAGCGAAAAACTCGCCTGCTTCGGATGTAATGTTAACGTTTTATTCCATTATTCCTTGTCAAATATCCAATTTTTTCATTTGGTATTTACCGACATATTACTTTCTTGTTGTTGTAAAATCCCTTATCGCTGTTTGAAATGGCTGAGGACGCAGAAAAGCTTTTAAAATAAAAGTGGGTTATTTGTATTTCGAGGGAAAATAAAATTGCTACTGAGGTCTGTCAATGTGGTTCAGAATTCATTTTAAAGCAAGAAGAAAAAGATCAACTCGTCATCTTGATATCAGTCGGATACGACTAGAAATAGAATATTGTTATCATATCTTGTCTGGAAGATTCGGTTCTTTTCAGTTTCGTGTCATTTGGCAGAAAAATTGGTTTCACAGAAATGACAAAATCGAATCTTTTAAACATTACGTATCATTTAAAACTTGTTGAACTAAAAAAAAAAAAGAGTTGATCACTCCTATATAGCATTGAATGCTGGACAATATCATCATACATGAAAAAAAGACTTAAAAAACGAAATGTAGTTCTACAAGTGGATGTTGAGAATTGTATAAACAATATTGCAAGAACTAGCCTACTTAGTTATATATATATATATATATATATATATATATATATATATATATATATATATATATACAAGTATTGTTGGAATAATATTCCTTGTCCAAAGAAACACTATTTTTTAAAAAGTGCTCAATACGAAAGTAGAGCTAATAATATTATTTATTCATAAATTATAACATGGATATGTTACAATATCACTACAAAAGTAGCCATTTTGTTTCAACACGTTTGTTTCTTGTCAAGTGATGTGATGGTTCTTGAATATTGTAACATATCCATGTTATAATTTATGAATAAATAATATATATATATATAAATATATATATATAATTAAATCTCCACAAATATTCTTACATGCCTATTTTAACAACAATAAATTGTTGTAAGAAAAAGGTGTTACCAGCAATAAATAAATAAAAATTTAGTTGGTAATAAATGACCCGCCGAGGTTGATATGCCATAAAATAAAACAACCAACGAATCAACATCTCTCTTCATACATTGAGCACTGTTTTATTAACACCTGAATAATAATACTATACATATGTACACCCTCCTCATATGTATATTTATCAATTTACGTCACTATGTATTATATATTATATTTTATATTTTATATAGGGTTAATATGTATAATATTTTATATGCCTAATTTTAAAAATTAAACGTTTAAAATGTCTCCATACTTTCACCTTTGTGTGTATATCTACCTATATGAAATAAACATTACATTAGTCCAATGAGAAATGGTTAGGTTAATTTCTTACTTTCAGTGTAATTTTAGTGTTTCCAAAATTCATTATTGTTTTGCTAACATTTTGACTGCGGGTGATTTTTTTGTTTAAAATTATTAAATAAATTACGAATTTGGCCAATTAAACTCATTGCATTCACTTACGCGCAAATACCTTTGTGAAAGGTATTAATCCATCCCTTCCCTCCAGCTATGGGTCAAATAAAAAGAACAGATTGGGTTCTATAGCTTTGATTAGCTACGCAGAAAGTAGTGGCAACCTACCGCAGGATAACCTTCTGCCCAGTCAGTCATGTCTCTTTCCAGTTCAGTTTAAGGTTCAGAGGAGGGTCTGTAATGTGATAGATACCGACTTGGCAGACCGCCTGCAGTCTCTCTCACACCGGCGTGACGTGGCTTCCCTGTGTCTCTTCTATAAATACTTTCACGGCTTCTACTCCGATGAACTTAGATCACTGGTGACCCCTAAATACGAATTTGAACGAGATACTAGATTGGCAACTAGATCCCACCCTTTTACAGTGAAACCGATAAAATGCAACCGTAACTTCTACTCCAACAGTTTCTTTCCTCGCACTTCCCGACTGTGGAATTCTCTTCCACACGATTGCTTCTCCGACGGCTACAATCTCCAGGAGTTTAAATGTAAGGTCAATAGACACCTCCTAACACACTAACCTGCTCCCATTCTATCAAACACTCTTCCCATCTGCCCAACCCTCATCCTCGGTATCCTTACTCATCTGTCACCTTCCTCCTGACATTCCCTATGTCTAACGACTCCTTCTCTTTAACTTCCCCTATGTAGCCCCATGCGCAATAGTGGCAGTGGAATGCCTTGCTTGGGGTGAGATGATTAAAAAAAAAAAATGATCGCCCAAGCGTTTATCACGTATGGCACTTAACTGACTGCCTGTAGACTTGACGTACGCCTCTCGCGACTTTTTTCTTTTTGTTTTACTCGAAAGTAAACCAAAACTAGGTCTACATTTTTGACTAGCGTGTAAAACGGTGCAATGTCTATCGTCTTGACTTTATATCGTCACTAAACGCTTACAGCACCTGGTATTTCCAAGCGATCACCCAACTAAGTACTGACCAGGCTCAACGTTACTTAGCTTCGGTGATCGAGCGAGAACCGGTGTATTCAACGTGATATGGCCGTAAGCCGAACAGAGATGGGATGTGCGTTGTAGTGCATTGGATATCGGCTCGGAACGAGGAATCGGGGAGTCGAATTCAAATTTCATTGCATTCACTTACACGCAAATACCCTTGGGAAAGGTATTAATCCGTCTATTCCTTCCAGTTATGGGTTAAATAACAGGACAGATTGGGTTCTGTTGCCTTGGTCGGCAACCAGTCTACCGCAGAAAGCAATGGCAACCTACTGCGGGATAATCTTCTGCCCAGTCAGTCATGTCTCTTTCGAGACATGATCGCCGAAGCGTGTATCACGTATGGCACTTAACTGACTGATGTTTTCTTTACTCAAGTGTAAACCGGACCAATTTCTACATTTTTCTTTGAGTGTAAACCAGACCTATGTCCATCTTTTTAACCCGCTATAAACTGGACCTATGTTTATCTATTTGACTCTTGTGTAAACCATATCTGTTCCTATCATTTTTCATTTGTTATAGACCGGACTTCTGTATATCTTTTTCCTCAAGTATTAAACGAAACTATGTCGATATATTTGCCTAGATTATAAACCGAACATATTTCTATCTTTTTGCCTCGTGTATAAAACAGAACTATGTCTATCTTTTTTACTTTAGTGTAAACCATACCCATTCCTATCTTTTTAATGTGTTAAAAACCGGACCTATGTCTGTCTTATTTGGCTCAAGCATTAACCGAACTTGTGTCTGTTTATTGCCTTGTGTATAAACCGAACCTATGTCTATCTGTTTGCCTCAAATAAAAACCGCATCTATGACTATCTTTTTGAATCTTGTGTAAACCAGACCCATTCCTATCTTTTTAATCTGTTACAAACCGATATATTTCTATTTTTGCGTCAAGTATTAACTGAATCTGTGTCGATCTTATCCTCAAGTATAAACCAAACCTATCTCTTTTTTTACCTCAAGTATAAAATGATCTGAGCCGTTAATCGAGAAAGAAAGAAATATAGCAACGAAGATAAAAGAAGCTGTAATTTTATTTGTATGCTGACTCCTACTTGTTGAAGGAAGAAGAAGAAGAAAGCGAGGCCGAATCGTTTTATCAAGAAAAGACAGAGAGATAACGACGAAGATAAGAAGAAAAACTGTAATATAATTTCCACAATTGGGAAGTGCAAGAAAAGAAAATGGTGGCTTTATTTGACTATTTTGATGGGACATATTTGCCAATCCAGTCGCATGAGTAAATTCATGTGGCCAGAACACCAGGTCATCAGAGCAGAAGCCATGAAGTATTTGTAGAAAAGACAAAGTGGCGGGGTGGGGGGCACTTTGTTTTGGTGAGAAAATGACTGAAGTTGAACTGCTATTTCAGGATCTGTTATATTGCAGCTTTGAATTTTGTCAAGAACCCTGAGATGACTATCAAGAGCACCCAACCAGATATGGTAACAGTATTCAATGCACAAACAAATGGTAAATTTACAAATGTTCAAAATGGATTCTGATAGCAAAAACCTCCTGGCCATGACTGTGACCCAACCTTCTTAGCAGTAGATGTAACTACTGATTCAATGTAGTCATTCCACTTGACATTGGTTGAGAGAGCAAGGCTAAGCAAGTGCAGTGTATTGCATTTTGGAAGACTAGCATTGTCTATACTGATTAAATATAGAAAAGTTTCTCTCTGGTGGTTAAGTGAGAGCAGGAATTTTTTTTCTGCCTGAAATAATCCTGCACATATATAAATCTACCATCCGCTCGTGCATTGTATACTGCTGTCATATCTGGTCAGGTGCTCCTGCTATCCACCTAAGTGTCCTTGACAAAATCCAACGGAGAATCTGTAATGTAATAGATCCCGACTTGGCAGCTCAGATACAGTCACTTTCTCACCGGCGCAATGTGGCTTCCCTGTGTCTCTTCTACAAATACTTTCATGGCTTCTGCTCCAATGAACTTAGCTCATTGGTGCCCCCTATATATAAATTTACTCAAGCCACAAGATTAACAACTAGGTCCCACCCTTTTACTGTGAATCTAATAAATTGTAAATGCAAATTCTACTCCGGCAACTTCTTTTCTCGCACTTCCATTTACGTGCAGTTTAGTAAGATAATTCCGGTTTATTCAAAGAAGAAAAAGGAAGTGAAGCCGAGTGGTTTATCAAGAAAAGAAAAGAAAAGAAAAGAGTGAAAGCGACGCAGAAAAGTCAACAAATAAAGGAAGATATTTTGAAGATAAACAACAAAGCAGAATTGTTTGAATGCAAAAAATACAACGCTGGTTGAAGAAAAGAATAAAGAAATGTGCGAACATTTCAGAATATTTATACGCTGAAAATATAATAGTCATCTGAAAGAAACAGAGACAGTCGTAATTACATACATTTCAAGTGTATAAAGAAAGAAGAGAAAGAGAGAAAAGAAAAGACAGTAAAAGAAAGAGAGAAGGAACTGATATAAAGATAAGTTATGTTCTTAGATCCATGTTAGAACACGCATGCACTTCCACGAATATTATGCTACCACATACACCATACCACGTGTTTATAAATAATATGGTTATCCCTATTTTTATCTTGTGTTAATCTCTTGCATTCTTAATCGCCTGTATTCATTCATGTTTACTGTTGTGTAAATGGCTATTTCGACTACGTTGGGTATCCGAATATAAATTTGAGGTTCAGGTCACTGGACATTCTAATTCATACTTATATATATATATATATATTACCTGTTATTACTTATTAAAATTGTATATCAAAATCATATCGTCTCGACGTTCATCCTTGAATTGTTGGTCAGCGCCCGTGTTGATCTATTGAAGCAGACCTGGGAAGGTTGCCGTTCGATTATATCAATCGAACAGCAATCTTACTTTTTTTTATATTTATCATTGTCCATTTGTCATGATCTGGGGCAGATAACCCGTATCTGTCCATAGATGGGAAAATGAAATATACCCGAATCGACGTGTAAACATCTTGATGGTTATCGTCGAGACAGGTATGTGACAAAGTATAAACAGGATCTACGTCTATTTTTTAATCTGCAGTAAACCAGATCTATTCTTATCTTTATTTTAATATCCTGTTAACTGGGCCCATGTTTATGTTTTTGCCTCGAGTATAAACCGGACCTATCTCTATCTTTTTTAGTCTGCTCTAAGTTAGACCGACCCCAATCATGTTTACTATTCTTTAAACCAAAGCTATGTCGACTGGACTCTATTTGACTTTGCAGCGGATATCGGGTATCCGCTAACAAATTTATCTTACGATTCCATCGGGCGTAAATAGCATTGGAAATAAGACAACGAGAAAATTTGAAATAATAATGAAAACATGTATTATTAACAATAAATTACATAGAGTTGATTAAGCATGCAAACGGTGAAAGAAAAGCCGTTTCTCTTGTAACGTTAAGAAACATTAGAGAAAGTCACTTGTTGAACGTAATTAAAATGTTCATGAAGAAATTGAATTGAAAAGTTCGATTGGAGTTTGTGTGAACAACATGCATGTGAGTGTGTTCGAAATAAAATCGGCGCCTAATTGCTGCCTACAATTAGAGTGCGTATGTGCGAGACGAGAATCAAACCAAGGTCCCTCTGCCATACTGGATAGCAAGGGGTCTCACTCGAATTGGGAAACTGCTCCACATTAATCCACCATCGCCGGCCAATAGCGGACTCCCAACTGTCAGAATCACGTGTGTCCGCAGGTTAAATACCAAACCAAATTGCTAGGAAACGAGTACGTGACATCTAAATGATTACCGCGTGTTTTAAAAATCAAAACACGTCAGACAGTAGTAATGCGTAGGTGTGAAACACAAAATATGTAGACGTGAATGCGTATGTGTTGTGGGTGTGAATGTACTGATGTGTACGTGAGCCCCACAACACTACTGTAAATGCAAACTATATCCTCCGTAGATATGTCTAAATGTTTGACTTCAGTATAAACCCGATCTACGTCTACCGGTCCCATATTTACAGTTTTGACTCTTGTGTAAATTCGATTTAAGTCAATATTTTTTTCTATCGTATAAAGCGGAGGCCTGGCTATTTTTCTTGTCTAAACGGAACATATGTCGTCATTTTTTATCTCGTGTAAGCTGTATCTTTGTCTACATTTTTAATACGGATCTATGTATTTGACTTGAGGTTTACATTTATAATTTTTGCGTAAACTGGACCTATGTCTAATTTTTTATTGATTCATTATTATTTTTTATGTATAATTTTAACGTATATTTTTATCGTATAATACTGATATTCGTCATTAAATAACCAATGATATTAGATTTCACTAAATTCTATTCTACTTGCTGATAGGGTTTCCGAAATTAATCTGGTATTTTATGTTGACTGGTACATTGTTCCGATTCCTATTGCATTTCCTGGATTTCTTGCCAATATTTAAGAGTTATTTGTATTCTTACTTTCTTTGCTTTTCTCATTCTGTCAGCCATTTTATTTTTCACCATTTTACTGACTTTTCTGTCTAAAATGTCTACAGGCTTACAACAACAAATTTTGCATAATTTCAAGAAAATGCATTCTAACAAGCTGGCCTTGTCTGCCAATTGATTGAAAAAATAACTACAGCTGAATTATCTATAGAAAATAACTTTTCCAATTTTTTTTTTTTTTTTAGTGGGGGTGCGAACATTCTATACAAAAGAATTTGTTTTCTAAGGGAAAAAATTCTGTTATTCTCAAAACCTAAAAAAATAACATTTGTGTTTTCAATTTCATTATCATGATATTTTTTGTCATATCTATTTTTCGAATATTTTTATTATTATTTTATATTTGCTTCATTTTTATTCTATTCTTTAATTTATTATTTATATTATACTTATTTTTATTTGATTTAAATTGTTTATTTTTATTTTTTATTAATTCTTAATACTTTTTTCACACGCATTCGAAGCTGAGTATAGAGTTACACATCCTTATAAATGTATAAAAGTTGACGGATCCTTTATATATATATATCAATCATTTCTGCAGATATGCATAATTTGTTTTATAGTTATTTCACCCCAAGCAAGGGAGAACTACAACTGGTTCGCAGGGGGATACATAATAGTTAAGTGATGAGAAACAGGAACAAGTTTTTTTTTTTAATCATATCACCCCGAGCAAGGCGGTAACGCCACTGATGTGCAGGGGACTACATAAGTGTGAAAAGATTCGAAAAGAGAAAGAAGGAAGCCACATCCTAAACAGATAAGCCTCTTCACCTGTTCAATAGACGTGGTTGGAGTGTGAACCAGGCGATAGTTTAGTCTATCTACTCCAATTGAGAATTAAAAAAAAGAAAAAGAGTAAAAAGATTGGAAAAGAGAAAGCCGGAAACCTCATCCTAAACAGATGAGCCTCTTCACCTGTTCATTAGACATGGGTGGAGTGTGAACCGGGCGATAGTCTGGTCTATCTACTCCAATTGAGAATTAAAAAAAAAGAAAAGAGTAAAAAGATTGGAAAAGAGAAAGCCGGAAACCACATCCTAAACAGATGAGCCTCTTCACCTGTTCAATAGACGTGGGTGGAGTGTGAACCAGGCGATAGTTTGGTCTATCTACTCCAATTGAGAATAAAAAAAAAAGAAAAGAGTCAAAAGATTGGAAAAGAGAAAGCCGGACACCACATAGGCGGTGTCAGATAATAGATAAGACAAGCATGAGAAGACTGATATGAAGAGAGCTGCATGAGAGTAGATTGGAAAGAGAAGAACATGATACAAGTATTGTCAGGGAAAGGATGGGAATCAAGGAGATAAGAGTTAAAAATTGACATTGCATTTAAATTCTTGGAGATTGTAGCTGTCAGGGAAGCAAGTATACGGAAGGGATTTCCACAAGCGGTAAGTTCGAAAAAAGAAGAAGTTGCCGTTACATTTGATAAGTTTCACTTTAAAAAAAATTAAACCTAGTCGCTAGTCTAGTAGCTCCAGTAAATTCATGCAGAGGAGGCACCAGGGAGTTAAGCTCATCTGAGCAGAAGCCATGAAATTATTTGTAGAAGAGGCAGAGGGAAGCCATATTACGTCGGTGAGACGGTGACTGGAGTTGAGGAACCAGTTCAGGATCAATTACATTACAGATTCTCCGTTGGATTTTGCCAAGAAGCCCCAGATGAATAGCATGGGCACCCGCCCAGATGTAACGGAGAAGAACATGATACAAGGGTTGTCAGGGAAAGGATGTGAGTCAAAGTGATAAGCGATTTAAATTCTTGGAGATTGTAGCTGTCAGGGAAGCAAGTATACGGAAGGAAATGCCACAGGGGGAAAGTGCGAGAAAAGAAGCTGATGGAGTAGAATTTGCGTTTACAATTTATTCGTTTCACAGTAAATGGGTGGGATCTAGTTGCTAATCATGTGGCTCGAGTAAATTTATATACAGGGGTCACCAGTCAGCTAAGATCATCGGAGCAGAAGTCGTGAAAGTATTTGTAGAAGAGGCATAGGGACGCCACATTGCGCCGGTGAGAAAGTGACTGCATCTGAGCTGCCAAGTCGTGATCGATCACATTACAGATTCTCCATTGGATTTTGTCAAATTCTTATTCTTCTTCGGGTTTCAGCTCTAGATAAATGAAAGTAGAATTTGCTGTTACATTTTATTGGTTTATATATATATATATATATATATATATATATATATATATATATATGTGTGTGTGTGTGTGTGTGTGTGTGTGTGTGTGCTCATAACTGTGTATGTAAGCTCACATCTCTCTCTATATATATATATATGTCACGCGACCGGCGGTCGAGTGCAAGGGAAAATTTACTCGCCCCTAAATCATTTTACTCGACTGACTCCATTTTCTTAATAGTCGCCTTACGTAAACATAGCGTGACTCGGTAACATTGACATCACCATAAAGTAGATTCCATGTGCCTGTTTTATAAATACTTTCATGCTGATGGTTCTGATGAACTTTCCTGTATGGTACCTAGATTTTATCAATTTAAACGCAGTACTTGATTGCTGGTAAGGTCTCATTATTTTAGAGCTGAAGTGGCTAGACATAATCAAAAGTTCTACGCTAACAGTTTCTTCTCTCATACTTCTCACTTGTGGAACTTTCTTCCATCTTCTTGCTTCCCTGGCAAGGTCTCATCATCATACAATTAAAATGGCTGGACTTAACCGTAAGTTCTATGCTAACAGTTTCTTCATTCACACTTCTCACTTGTGGAACTGACTTCTTGTATCCCAGTCAAATTTGCATTTAAATTTAATTTTAAAAAATGTCAATTGTTATCTTCTGTTTTCTGTTCTTTTATTGTTCTCTTTCCTTAATAGTGAGTTTTTCTCATATTCTCTCAAACTGAGCAGCCTGATATATCTTTGAAACTTCCTTGACTTGCTTGGAGGGAAATGATAAAAAAATATAGTATCCCAAAGTTCAATAAATAAACATTTTGGTGATAAAACTTAGTTTTTATTAAGTTTGAGCCCTTTTAACATCATGATATGCTGTTTTTTAGTTTGTTTTTTTGTTTTTTGTTTTTTTTTTTTGTTATTATTTTTTTTTTTTTGCAATTGAGTGGAGGTACATAAATTCGTAGTTTCTTTCTTCTGTTCGACTACAACCTCCATCTCATAGATGATAAAAAAATAACAAATATGATTTTCTCAACGGTTTTCTATAAAAAATTACTTGTATAATTTATTTTTCGGTGAGTGGTTGAAAGTAGTATACATATTTTTTTCTTTCTTTCAAATGTTCGTTTTTACTTTTTGTAAGCGGAGAGAAAATATAGATGCTCAGTCAAGGATAATATTTTCCAAATGAGTTTCTAAAAATCTGTGAGCGTCTTTAATCTGAGTGACAGAGATATTTTGGCTCCACTCTGGAAGCGTTAATTAAACAAATGTTTACACTGACCGAGACAAAAACAGGTCATT
Organism: Ascarosepion bandense; assembly: GCA_037127315.1. NCBI lineage: Eukaryota > Metazoa > Mollusca > Cephalopoda > Sepiida > Sepiidae > Ascarosepion > Ascarosepion bandense. The sequence goes on along the minus strand of JBBBDQ010001658.1, from coordinate 99,120 downwards.
GTTGGTCATTCTAATAATTTGTAAATCTTCAATGGCATACTTTTATATTGTAAAAGGAATCACATTTCTTTTATATATATATATATATATATATATATATATATATATATATATATATATATATATATATCAGTCCGTTCAGATAGGCGCAGAGATAGAGAGAAAGAAATAGACTGATAGATGGATGGGCTGATATATATATATATATATATATATATATATATACATATTAATGCAGGTTTCATTGAATAATATAGACAAGTTTTGTCTATTAATTTTGTGTAGGATCCGTTCATACCGTCTGATATACTTGATGGTGATGTCGTTAAAAGACAACAAAAAATCACAGTATTTGTTGAATTTTTTATCGGGTCTAAGCTTTCGGCTCACATAAGCCATTATCAAAGAGTAAATATTAACACACAGTAAACATAGAACATTTAAGCTATTAACAATAAAGATAATGAACGGATCCTACACAAAATTAATAGACAAAACTTGTCTATATTATTCAATGAAACCTGCATTAATGGAAAAATGCTGCCAAAATACACACATATATATATATATATATATATATATATATATATATATATATATATAAACATGTTACGGAAATTAACGAATTTTAACAAAACTTGGTTATAAGCAACCGACAATTTGTAATGAACTATTTTGAACATTATTTTTACCGATACTCGTATTTAAGTAGATATTCTGTTTTTAATTAAACAGTATTTTATATTTATATCTACCGGCCTGATTATTTTACGATAAATTTTATTGCGAAAATGTGTGCTATCCAGCACATATATATATATATATATATATATATATATATATATATATATATATATATATATAAACAAAGGCATGAATATATTAAGAGAGAGAGAGAGAGAGAGAGAGAAGAGGAGAAAGGGACAAACTGTTAAAGGGACAGGCTGAATTTTAGACAGGTATGAACATATTAAGAGAGAGTGAAATTGAAATAAACAGGTTGATAGACAGGGAGGTTGATAGGCTGATAGACAGGCAAGAGTTAACAGATTAATAGAGAAAGAAAACAGATTACGAGAGTGAAAGAGAGAGAGAAAGAAAAAGGAACAGACTGATAGAGAGGCAGGTGGATATATCGATAGGCAGGCAGAAATTGACATATTAAGAGAGAGGGAGAGAGAGAGATAAAGGAACAGACTGACAGAAGAACGGGCTGAGATATAGATAGGCAGGAAGAACTGGACAGATTAAGAGAGAAAAAGGAGAGAGAGAGCGAGAAATAAACCGACTGATAGAAGGATGAGCTAAGATATAGATAGGCATATATTCATGAGCAGGTTAAGATATATATATATATATATATATATTACAGAATTGTCGTCGTTGTCCTGCGGCCATTGGCCCAGATAGAACTCAATACATCCCTCCAGTATTCCCTATGCATTTGGAACCCTGGCGCAGTTTTATAGCAAAATTCATAATCTTGTCAAATAGCTGAATACATGATGCTTCGCCAGGGCTACCAAGGGTGTTTTTATTGTGACACCAACACTGGATGGGTTACCTCCAGGCCCCATCCTGTTATTTAACCCATAACTGGAGGAAAGTGACGGATTAATACCTTTGCCAAGGGTACCAGTGCTTTAGTGAGTGCAGGGTACTCAATTAGAATTTGAACTCAGCTCACCGATTTCTCTTTCCAAGCCGACATCCACTGCACCACAACCCACATCCGTCACTGAACGCTTACAGCGCCTGGACATTCCTAAGCGGTCACCCATCTAAATACTGACCAGGCTCACGTTGCTTAACTTCGGTGACCGAACGAGAACCGGTGTATTCAACGTGATATGCCGTACAGAATAAGAGCGAGAGAGTGAGGGAGAGATAGAACCATTTAAGAAAGAGAGAGAGAGGAACTGCCTGAGAGAGGGTAGGCCTGAGATATAGATAGGCAGGAAGGCATGAACAGAATAAGAGAGAGGGGAAAGAAAGGAACAGACTGATTGTGGGACGGGTTGAGATATAGATAGGCATAAGGACTGAACATATTAAGAGAGAAACAGGGAGAGAGAAAAAAACAGACTAATTGCGGGATGAGCTGGGATATAGATAGGCATAAAGGCATGAACAGGTTAAGAGAGAGATAGTACAGATTAAGAGAGAAAGATAGAACAGTTCAAGAAAGAGAGTGAGAAAGAAAGGAACTGTCTGACAGAGGGTCGGCCTGAGATATAGATAGGCAGAAAGGCATGAATAGACTAAGAGAAAGAGAGACAGGGAGATAGCAGCTCAAGAAAGCGAGAGAGAGAAAGAGCGCAAGGAACGGTCAGATAGAGGGACTGGCTTAGATATACATAGGCAGGAAGGCATGGACAGATTAAGAGAGAGAGAGATTAACAAAGAGAGAGACTGATAGAAGGCCTCGCTGAGATACAGATAGACAGGAAGGCATGAACAGATTAAGAGAGAGATATAAAACAGATTAAGTATGTGAGAGGGACGGGCTGAAATATGGAAAGGCTGCCAGGCATGAACAGATTAAGAGAGAGAGAGAGAGAGAGAGAGAGAGAGAGAGATAGAACAGTTTAATAATGAGAGAGAGAGAGAGAGAGAGAGAGAGAAAAGAAACAGACTGATAGATGGACGGGCCGATAGGTTTATTTATTTTAGTATTTGTTTATAGTTCCGAGATGTGATTGTATTTAACATTATTTACATTCTTCGTCCTCATCTTTATTGTCATGTTCATGACGTTTCGGCCGTTGAACGCTCCGGCCTTCTTCAGTTACTAGGAATTTTGAACTGAATCATACATTTCGATCCCTGGGTTAAAGCATGCTCATTTCTTTTTGCTTATGTTAGTATCAAATTCTGTAAACATTGTTTTGTTTCGTTATGTTCTTTGAATAATTCATTTGTGAGGTGTCCCATAATTTTCACACACACACACACACACACACTCACAACCACTCACACACACATATATATAAGTTTGTGTGCGTGTGTGTGTGTGTGTGTGCGTGAACTGATGGCAAATTATGGGACACCTCACAAATGAATTATTCAAAAGACATAACGAAACAAAACAAAACAATTATTGCAGAATTTGATACTAAAATAAACAAATCTATCAGTCAGACCCTCTATTATGATATATAGATAGGCAGCCATGAATAGATTAAGAGAGAGAGAGAGAGAGAGAGAAACAGAAATTATTAATAGTGAGAAAGAGAAAGAAACGGACATAAAGGGACGTTCTTATATATAAACAGGCAAGCAGAGTGAGAGAGAGAGAGAGAGAGAGAGAATAAGAAAGTGAGAGAGCAGATTGAGAGAGAGAGAGGGAACAGGAAGGAAGAGACTGATAGATGGATGTACTGATATAGGCAGGCACGCTCTAACAGATTAAGAGAGAGAGAAAGAGAGAGAGTGAGTGGGAGACAATGGAAGAGAATGATAGATGACTGGCTGATAGAGAAATTTATTTATTTTATTATCAAATTTTGTATTCAATATTTTTTTCGTTATGTTCTTTGAATAATTCATTTTTGAAGTATCCCATAATTTTCCATCGATTCATACACACACACATACACGCACACATACACGCACACATATAAAAATATAGACACATATATGTGTGTTTGTATAAGTGTGTGTGCGTGTTTGTACTTGCCGTCGTTTGGCTCGCAATATCACGTGCAGCTTTTTGACATTTCATTTGATGATGGCAAAAATATGTTAAAAAATATATAATATCTCGCTGTTTTGGTCGGTGTTTCTTGCTTTGACAATCTATACAAAAAAAAAACTTTCTCACATTCAACTGTAATTTTCTAACAAGGCTAATTAGGATCCATGTCTGGTTTTATTTATAGATTTCAGTTTTGTTTTTGTTTTGTTTTGACTTTTTTTGTTTCCATTTGTTTTCGTCTAAATTTTATACAGATTTTAAAAAAATTATTCAGTCAGTTGAGTGCCATACGTGATACGCGCTCGGGCGATCAGGTCTCTTTCGAGACATGACTGACTAGGCAGAAGATTATCCTGCAGTAGGTTGCCATTACTTTCTGCGGCAGATTGGTTGCCAGCCAAGACTATAAAATCCAAACTGTTCTGTTATTTAACCCATAACTGGAGGAAAGAGACTGATTAATACCTTTCCCAAGGGTATTTGAGCGAAAGTGAATGCAAGGAATTCAACTAGAATTCGAACCCGGCTCCCCGATTTCTCGTTCTGAACCGATGTCCACTGCACCACAACGCACATACACTGTAGATTTCTTGGTGCCCTTATATTATATAGCATACCTTTTGAATGTGGCCTAGAAAATTCTGTCACTGGTATAGTATGTGCCCTATCTTAAAAAGCGTTTTGCCTGTATAATACGTAGACTACCTCTTTCATTCTGGTATAGTATGTGGCCTACCCGGTTTGAATGTGTCCTTTCTGAGTAAGAATATTGTTGGGGTATAACCCCTCTATAATGGACTGTTCCGTTCATTACATATACCAGCTAGGCTCTGTATGCGCAGACGCAGGACAGACGCCAGGAAGCAGACGTCTTAGGATGACTGTTCTGTAACACTGTCAGCACTCTGCCTTCGGGTAGAGGGCGCTCTCTGCTTCCGAGCAGAGAGCACAAACCCAGTCGTGGTTCCGCCGAAGGGTAGAACCACGACTCGGTAAAAATAGACAGACATATTTTTGGCCCGGCTTTATGGCCGGGAATACCCACTATAAAATGACCATGTGTCACATCCGGCCTTGCGTGGGAAGGCTAGTAAATACAGCAGGACAGACGCCAGGGAGTAGACTATTTGTCACAGCTGAGAGGAGGTTTCCACTCAGACTTACTCTTTCTGTGTTCTTGTTTTTCAATTTATCCTTTTGTTACAAGTCCTGTGTTCGTGTCTTCCTTCCCTACTAACTTCCTCAACGCAATATATATTTATAGATTTAAGTATTCCGCTATTTATTAAAACTAATTACATATCTTTGTTGTAGCGAAACTTTGTCGCCAAGTTGTTGTTGCCTGTTTGGGCTAGCAAGAAAGAGACGGAAACAGGAAGGTGTGTTCAAACAGTTTATTAGAATAACAAACATATATACAAAGTAAGATGTTAGTATTCAGCAAAATAAATGTCCGAACTGTATAGTTACGCTGCGTCTAGACTGTCACTCGACTGTCTTGCAGTCCCGGAAGTCACTTAGGTTATTATTTATTGACGGAGGAAGAGTTCATTTCTACAGCTAGGGCCCCATAGCAATCTTAACCCTGCCCCAAATCTAACCCTAAACCTAACCCTTAACAAATAGACATTTAAAATACTTCCTCATAAAAGTGTAAGTCCGAAAGGTATAGTTACGCTGCGTCTAGAGTGTCTTACAATTGCGTCCAGGATATGAAACCACCAATTTTTAAGTGCCTAAAATCGAACATGGAACGAGAATATGACAATCAACAAAAATCCAGTTACTATAAAAAGTAAGATCGTCCTCTGTATTATTTTTTAATTATTATTAAGAGAAATGTTCATAAAACTTGGATTTGATTTAAGAAAGGAAAATACGAGTATTTAACGACATATGTCAATGCCTAGTAAATAATAGACTGTTCTGTTTTGCTTGCATAAGGAAACAAGACATACGCTACTTGATTTCAGTGAGAAAATGAAAAGAAAGGAAGAAAGAAAGAAAGAAAGAAAGAAAGAATAGAAGGAAGCAAGACAGGAAGGAAGGAAAGAACATAAAAGTATTTAACGACTATCTCAATAAATTGGGAAAATGTGTCGATTGAATTTTTCATTTGTACTCCCTTACTTCTTAAAATAACGACCCACATTCATATCTATATTATTATTATTATATTTTGTGAGAGTTGTTAAGCTCACATATTTATCGATGCAATGAATTTCTACGGATATTTTATTGTCGTAGAACTGGCCATGAGCTCATTCATTAATTAAAATGAATAACTGATTCATCAGAAAATTCAAATAGAAAAACCTTGAAATTTTCACTAGTCAATAAAATTGGTTAATAAGAAACAAAAATTGATTGCATTTCCATTATCTTGACTTGATGTATTTAAAACTAAAATAATCTATTGGGTTCTTTTTTTTTTATAACTTTGTTTTAACGACGTTGTTCAGTTAAAAAAGGATATAGTCTATCTTTAAAATTTTTTTTAAGGCCTGATCGCTTCTAAAATATAAACAATGAATCGAATAGAATTCAAAATTGTTTATTTACCGGCAGTTGCTTAAATTGATAAATGGTATCAAGTTGTGACATTACCAGAATGTGGTAGTGTAATTAATATTGCTAGGTAGATACAAAATAATGGACGATTTCAGAAACAATTTTATTCTTGAAAAATTACCTGTAGAAATGTTGAAATTAATCAAAATATGAGCCTTGAGAATCTATGAACCTCTGAGATCGATCAACGAGATTATTTATTCCTTGTTGATAAAAAGTTACTGGCTGTGATGCAACGAAATCTTTGAAAGCTGATCCTACCTCTGGTTTGTACCTAAAAGTTTTACCATTTATAAATATGCTTAAGTGCTTAAAAATGATAATTCGTGTGTGAAAGATGAGAAGAATATGGAGGATTTGGTAAACTCTCGTATCCTAAGTCAGTGAGTTTTTGCAACGTTAATTTGGCAACATGTGACCATGCACTATACTGGTGTAGAATTAGACCACGTCAATTCACCAATGCAGGTCTCATTTTTTTCTTTTGCAGGCGTGCGTGCATTTCGGCAATTTGACTGCAGTAAAGCTCTGCATTAATGCTCTGAGTGGCTTCCAGAAAGCTGTAGTGGATAAAACCAATTGCAAACCACCAGACGGTCACTATAATCTTTTGTTGATGCAAATTTGGCTTTGGGAAATGTTTAGGAGATTCATCACGATCAACCAATTGATCTGATCATTTACGGTTATCATAAAATTTGACTTTATTCATCAACATATTCTCTTTCTAGAGTGATACACTAATTCTAACGCTTCTATAACAATACAATGTCTTTTTTGTAAAACGATTTGTCTTTGGCCTCAATTTTTTTTTTTATAAGCGTTTCACCCCGAGCAAGGCATGTCACTGCCACTACTGCGCAGGGGGCTAAATAGAGTGGAGAAAGGATGATTAAATATAGGAAATGTCAGAGGGTGGATGATAGGCGGGTAAGGATACCGAGAATGAGGGTTGGGTAGAGGAGAGTGTTCTGAGAATAATTGGGAGTTAGTGTGATAGGAGGTGTCTATTGACCCTACATTTAAACACCTGGAGATTGTAGCTGTCGGGAAAGCAGAATTGTGGAAGGGAGTTCCACAGGCGGGAAGTGCGAGAAAAGAAGCTGTTGGAGTAGAATTACACCTCTCTTTCCGATATCACTTCTTCAGTGGAGCCAAATCTTTTTCCCTGGCGCATTACTTTAAGGTCTGCAAACACTTTTCATCACAAGTGACTATTCGGTCAAGAAAGGGATTATTGGTGTTACGCAGAAAGTGCATCGAGCACACTTAAAAAAAGCCTAAGTTTTTTGATTTTCATTAAGATCATGAGGAGCCCATTTATCGAGCCTTTTCATTTTGCCAATACTCTGCAAATGGGGTGAGACTGTTGCAGTGCTGACACCAAACGTCTGAGACATTTCTCTGGCTCTTCGGCGTGCGTTTTGCTCAACAACAGCTTGCATATGTTCATAGTCAAGACTGCATGGGGAAAAGTAACTCGAATCATACCTTTCCCAAAGGGTATTTTGCGCGTAACGACCCCCAACAGGAATTGGAACTTGGCTTTCTGATGAACAATTCTAAGCCATTATCCGTTACACCGACCTCATATCCAAACTTAGATCACTTTGTATTCCCAAGACGTCAACCATCGCAGTTGTGACCTGCCCCAAAGTTGCTTAACTTTGGTAATCATTGTTCAACCTAATGCACGTTTTCTTTTACTCTGATCACCTGACGCCAAATATAAGAAGGTAAGTGCGTACCTGCGAGCTCTTTCTCAGAGCGTCTTTTATGTGTTTTAATCGGACATTTAAATTAATTCTCTAAAAACCTACCTTTAATTAATTCTCTAAAAACCTACCTTTTTGACATTAAATAACCCACAGAGGTTGATATGCCGTTAAACAAAACTAAAACAAAATAATTTTAAAGTAAACGATTCCGTAAGTTTGAATACAATTCATTCTTTTTTGAGTGTTTTCTGATTGATTGAATCGTTTTTTTACGGTTTACCACCACTTTGCAGGTTATTTAAAGCCAAGAAATATTTTTATATTTTGTGGCCGATGATAATGTTTTGTGATACAAGTCTTATTTATAGGTAATCTATAGCTAGGAGAGGAAAAAATAGATTCATATCTTTCCCAAGGGAATTTGAACTTAAGTAAATATAACGAACCCAACAGGAATTGGAACTCGGCACTCCGATTAACAATTCCGAGCCATTATCGATTACACCACCAGCACGTCGAAGTTTACAGTACCTGGTATTCCCAAGCGGTCACCCATCTAAGTACTGTTCAGGATCGACGTTGTTAAACTTCGGTGATCATACGGTAAGCAGTGTTTCCACGTAAAGTGGCCGTGAGCCGTTAAAAAGAAAGTCTTCTTGTCAAACTGAAGGAATTACTATGCAAATGTTGACTTATTTTATTTGTTTGAACATTATTTTTAATGGATACGCGTATCTGAGTGGATAGTCTGTTTTTCTATAATTTGGGAACATCGACGTGGTGTAATGGTTCGCAAGTTTGTCTCGCTAGAAACATTACAACTGAGTAACTAGTTCGATCGTCACTGAGTACCCTATACTTCGGCCTTGTGCCAGATTTAATCGACGCTTAGAAAATCAACAACTACTTTCCAGTAATTAACTAGTACATTTATATATATATATATATATGTATATATGTATATATACATATCCGCAGACAGATCTGTTTCGCTGTATCACAGCTCATCAGTACGGTTAGACATCCGATTGCTTTTAACCCAAGATTGAAACCCGACCGAATTGGCGTCAATCGGCGATTCTACCTCTGATCTATGGGTGCTCGGTAGAAGAATACAGACTTTTAGCGTATCATGTATCATACGATAGTGGCCAGAGTGAACTAATTCATTACTGAATGAGCGATGCGTATATATATATGTGTGTGTGTGTATGTGTGTATATATATATATATATATATATATATTATTTATTTATTCTTAGATTATAACATGGATATGTTACAATATCACTACAAAAGTAGCCATTTTGTTTCGACACTTTTGTGTCTTGTCAAGTGATGTGATAGTTCTTAAATGAATGGCTTAAAAGTCTGAAAACGAGCATGACCCCTTTAATCAGGGAAGTATTATCGTATATACAATGTGGACCAATCAGAGTAAAGCAACTTCTAATTTGGAAAATATGCGGGCAGGCTTAAGGTCAATTTTGGTGGGTATTGCTATTAAGATTTAATTGAAGTCAGATTATTATTATTATTAATTAATACTTATATCTACTTTGTTCTTGTTGCTAAAATTATAATATAAGAATAGTATACGAACCTGTATGTATTTTAAACTGACTACGCGCACACAGACACATATACGCACGCCACGGCCGTGACACATAAATCTTCAGATGAACTAGATAGATAAGGCGATGTTCATGAAATTGATACACTTTAGCCAGGTCAACGAGTCAAAAGAAAACATCGCACCGCACTGAGATGAGATACATATATAGGCAGACTTATGTTGTTGGACAACCGGGGCCCTAACTAGAGTACGCACACATATACAAGCGGACTCACGTCCAGCGGTTTGAATACATACACACATACATGCACGCATATATACATATATGCACACACACTTACCCACATGTATAAATATATATATATATATATATATATATATATATACACACATACACACACACATATATATATATATATACACACATACCCATACATATATATATATATATATATATATACACACACATACATATATAGGCATGCACCCACATACACATACACGTATGCACATATACACGTACTCGCACGCGTGTACGCGCACATGCATGCACACATACACACACATGTACATATACTCATATACAACATCAGCAAATAGCCCTGAACAGCTGTTCATAGGGGGGGTCTATAATATTTTGAATTCATATTTTAGTTACTACAGTTTGTTAGGCGATCGAAAGGCGTGAGACCTGATACAACATCTGTCATACTATCAAATGTTCATACATGCATACATACAACACACATACATACACATATATATGAGTAAACATATGTACACATATTCCCGCACGTATAGGCATCCATATCCATCTATAAGTGCATACACATATACCCACACAAGAGCATATGTACATCCGTGCCAGATATACATACAAGTAAAGGGAATACACGTGCATACACATCAGTAAGTGATGCGGATATTGGTATACTTGGCCAGTATGGGAGGATAGACGTGCGCCTATATGTACATACACTCATGCGTGCGCAAAAATACACACATAGGCATGTACGAATATACACATGCGCACACACATACACGCACAAACATACACAACTGCACCCATACATACACGTGTACACATACATACGCATATATACAGCCACGCATATATATCTCTCTATAGACACACTCATATACACATACACATACATATGTATACAATTTAGACAATAATCTACCTATACTTAATGGGTATTCCCGCTCGACCCGAACGCCCCAAGAGGCTCCCATTGGTGCACGATCCGACATACATCAATACCACAAAGCTTTGTAAATACCAAACCCAATGGTGAACGCATACCTGAACAGCTATGGGGCATCCAAAGCGACATCTATTATCACGCTAATGTATGACAGAGCTCATACCAATACAGATTGGTCGGCCAGAGTCATCACGCTTCGCTATAGCAACAACTGTCTTACCAGTAACCAATAACCGTGATTCTTAGGGCCTTTGTCCCACACAGTTTTTTCACTATTTATAGATCCTTGGCTCCCCGAAAATCGATGTCGGGTGGAGTACCGCACGCCCGCACATCCCGCTGATCAGTATCAGGCCGAACGGCTGGGATAGATAGTATGCCACATGGCGAATCGAAACACCCTGCAAAGGTCATCCGGGACGCCCAGCCCGAACAGAAGCGCACACCAAGCCGGTAGTTTGGAATATCGTTTTAGTTTTTCACCACTATAACCAGGACTTTAATGTAAATGCTGGGCTATGCTTACAGTGGACTGTGAGCTCATTTCTCTGATTTAACAGTTTAATCTTGTCCACAAATTTGATGATTTCTAGTTTTTCATTGAGACAAAGGTAGCAAGGTGCATGTAGGGATTTGCAGGCTCGGGCCCTTGCGAAGATTTTCCATTTAACCGTGGGTATTTTATTTTTTTCCTTTAGAAACCAGTAGTATTTTGATAATGAAGTACTGTATTTATAAGAATTATTATTGAAAGATAGTGTGTGTTGATACCAGCGAGTTTTGAACGAGTTTTTAGTGGAACCTATGTAAAATTTTATAGTTTTGGGATTCTCAATTGTTGAAACGGTGCAGAGATAAACTATGGGGTCAACCAGACAGTTGTTATGTAGAGGGCAATCTTTAGGTTTTCTACAGTTACAATCCTTGGTGTTAGTTCTTGTGTCCTTGGTGCGATCTCTTTGAGCATTGCGATTTACAATGTTTGTTTGTTTTTTTTGTTATAATACTTATTGAGGATTTTGTTGTTGTGTTTTTTAATAATTCTTTCCAGGTTATCAGGGCAGCTGCAGCTTAACTTAAGTGTATTATTGTTAAACCAGTTGATGGCATCTATGGTATTAATCCATTGCATGAGTCCGATGGTACATTTAATAGATCTGTTGATCCTTTCTAGAATTGTTTTACTAATTTTGACAACTTCCGTTCTTGTGGGGTTAATCCAACGTATATATATATATATATATATATATTCGTTGTACTGAATATTCAAGACATCTTGTGAGGAAAATAACTATCTTCCGGCAAGATTCGAACCTGCGACTCACATATACACGGAAGAAGCCATTATTAGATCCGACATGTCTTACCTCTCGACTACAGAGCATTTCATGCTTTAACGAAGTCGAATTAATACGTAGATATATATGCCAAATTTTTTAGAACATCCATATCTGCTCTGGTTGGACACCTCGGCGTGGTGTAATAGTTAGCAAGTTTGTCTCGCAAGAATCATTCGATCATCACTGGGTGTCCCGTACTTTCGGCCTTGTGCCACATCTAAGCGACGTTTAGTAAATAAACTATCTACGCTGGTTTGTACTTAATGCAAACAAATGTTAAGAAAGACAATATTCCGAGATCTTACAAAATGGTATTAACCGACATATTTATTTATTTGAACATTATTTTTATTGGATTCTCATATTTGAGTGGATCGTCTGTTTTTTTTTATAATTAAACAGCATATTTTTTATAATTAAACACCGGCCTGAATATTCGAGAAACCTTATGAGGAAAATATCTATCTTCCGGCGGGATTGAAATCTGTGACTCCCATATATCGGAGAGAAACATTCATTACATCTGACGAGTCTTACCACTCGACCACAGAAGATTTCATGGTTTAACTAAGTCGAATTAAACCGTAAATAGACAAGTTTCCGATTTCATAAACATAATGTCTGGTTACTAAAAATTTTCTGCAAAATGCTTCTAAAAGTCTAATAAAAATAATGCTTCGTTATAAAACAATCATCTCCAGGTACTGGACTATGTTGAAGTTGTTAAAAATCAACAGAATAATGAATTTACATATAAACCGACACCCTTATTTTATCATAGATTTTTAGTCGTATTTTTTGGTTTATTTACAAATACATACAGTACTTCTACCGCAATATCCAGGTGCTCAAAATTAAGTGTCCTTTAGCGAAACAAAACTATGCACATGTTGAGAAAACTATCTTTTAAAATGTTGGGCTTTTAATAGGTAATTTTCTTTTTTATATTGAAACTCAACTGTGTGAGAATACTGCCTACAATGACCAACTGTTATTGTTGCTATTTCACTCAACCTCATTTTTATATTACTCATATGGAGTTTTGTCCTTGTTTTGGTGGGACAAACCCGTCCTGAAAGTTTGTAAAAGTATTTTGATACACCCTGTACACACACACACACACACACACACACACACACACACACACACACACATATATATATATATATATATAAATGATATTTAAAATATCTCTGAAGAAGTTTGTTAAAGTGAAACATGTTAGATTAAAAAAAATTCTACCTGTTCTTTACTTATTGTATTCATCTTGTTGGATTTCAATCCAGATATTTAATTCATATATATATATATATATATATATATATATATGGTTATTTTGTTAACACTGCACAATAAAATGTGCATCAAATGAATTTTTAAATATTTAATAATTACCTATATTGCAGTTTCCTCAATGAAAGATTGAAGAAAATTTAGATTGAATCGGACGAGTTCATCTTTGCTTCCTTGCCTTGTAAAATTTTCCAAAGTAATAACAAAAGAACCATTCTATTTTCCTTTAGAATTATCCACTTGGCAATAAATACTAAAAACTGGGGTGGAGTAATAATTATGGCCGGTAGTATATATATATATATATATATATATATATTATGGCCTGTAGTCTATATATATATATATATTTTAAGTTGATGAGAATGTCATATTTTATGAATGTATATTTATTTTTGTTTTGGATTTTTTGGAACCAGGAAATGCAATCTTCGATGTTTTTCCACTGGTTGGCTTGAATAGCCAGTCTCAGTAAGCCAGAAATATTTTTTTTTATATTTGTTGGCTTATTTTTCACACTTCTACTTTTGTTGGATTCATAAGCCGGTGTGGGGTGGGGGTATTAGAAAAATGTTCTTTGTGGTCATTGATTGTTAGGAAAGCTTGTCTACCGGTTAAAATTGTATTTTTTTTTTTTTTTTTTTTTGCTTAAATCTAGTTTTTCTGTAATAATTTTAGCTTTCCTGTTAATATTTTTAATATAGGAATCCGGGACTTTTTATTAAGATTTCATGGTTTTCTTCTAAATCATTTTGCGTATAACTAAGTTTATTTCATTATTTCTTAGATTTGCCTCCTTTAAGAATTTTTTTTATTTCTTTTTTTTTTACTTCAGTGTTTAATAATTTTTAAAAGCTGTATATTTTTTTTAAAAATTTTATTTGGTCCAATATGAAAATCATATCTTTTTCAGTTTTAATTAATTCTTTGATTAAAGGGGGATAACTCGTTGTTTTAAAATTGAAATTGTGACGTTTTTTTTTTCTTTTTTTCTTTTTTCCTCTTGCACAATAATGCATTCCATTCGGCAGGTGCGTTGTGGTGCAGTGGATATCGACTCGGAACAACCAATCGAGGAGCCGAGTTCGAATTCCAGTTGAATTCCTTGCATTCACTAACGCACAAATTCCCTTGGAAAAGGTATTAATCGTCTCTTTCCTGCAGTAATGAGTTAAATAATAGGTTGGATTTCATAGCCTTGGCTGGAAACCATTCTACCGCAATGGTAACCTACTGCAGGACAGTCAGTTATGTTTCTTTCGAGACATGATCGCCCAAAGCGTGTATCACGTATGGCACTTAACTGACTGACTGAATGCATTCAATCGGATACTGGTAAGAAAGTGTTCATTTTTTTTTTTTTCAATAAATACAGCAGCTATTCGTTTTGGTTTGGAACTAGTATATTGGTCAGTGAGTATGATATATTTTGAATTCTTGCATTGTTCTTTTTTCCGTGCGGTCCGGTAAATTCTGTATCGTTTATCGTTAAAATACACTGATGATGATGATGATGATGATGATATATATATATATATATATATATATATATATATATATATATATATATATATATGTGTGTGAGCCAGATGATAATCAATGAATAAACCTAACCACTGCTTTTTAAAACAATCAGTGATAATAAAACGTAAGTACTACTTAAATTAAGTGGTCTGCTCATAATAAAAACAGAAAAAAGATGGCGAAAAATAAGTTTAGGAAAAAACTTCTGAAAATTTCATGGTTTTCTTATTTTAATATTCCGCTGAATCATGATGCTTCAGTTAATAATTGAATAAACTCAATGCGAGATCTACGACAATAAAATATCCGTAAAAATTACTCTGTCAGATCGTTAAATATCTGACCACAACAACCTTAACAAAATATTGTAATAAGAGTTATAAAAAGGAATTCTAGTCGTGATTTTATTTAGTTTAATTTTATTTCTTTTTTCTTCCTTCCTCCCTCTCTTCCTTCTTTCCTTCCTTCCTGTTGTAGAGTGAGTGACACCCCTGCAGCACTCTCAATGATGAAATGGCCCATAGCTGAAATGTTCTATTTAAGTAAAGCATTCGAGGTGTTTTATTCGAGTAATATTCAGACTGATTACTTTCGGTGACTATTGCGATCTAAACCCCTCCTCCAAGTGTTGTAAATTTTGTCGTGTCTATTATTGTAACTGTTGTACGGTTCTGTGTGTAATTGTTTAGCGTTGGATATTGTGCTAAATAATGTCGAAGCCCACTAGCTCTATGTATTGTATCCACTTCGACGAAATAATAGATTGGCGACAAGGATAAGAACAGATTTGGCGAAGTAGATTCGAACAGATATGCTGAGAAGAAAATTCAAAAAACAGAATGTTACTCAACATATTAATGGCGAAGAATCAAAACGTCACTTCTGAGATAACAAATATCACAACAGAACAACAGTTTGTTGCCGGAAAAACACAACTAAAAGAAAAAAGTCGATTAATCACGTATTGGAATAAATACAAATTCACTTACTATGTGACACGGTCTCCGGCCGCTAGTCGTAATGGCTTCGATACAGTAGTTGGTCTTCAAGTCGTCGCCATCACGACTAGCGGCCAGAGACCGTGTTACATCTCTCTTGGTGCCGAGACCAGGATTTTCAAAATTTTGCAATATTTTTTCTCTGCTCATAATAGGGCAAATAATCTGCAGAATTAATAATACAATTAATAATAATTTCTTTCGTTCCGTCGTGTTAAAATAGTGTTATATTTAAAATAGTGTTATATTTTTCTGCATGCAAAAATAGTGTTATACTTACGAAAATGGAAGATTTTCAAAAATGCTAGCTAGAATTTATGAAACAGTAGGAATTAGCACAGAAACAGGAATTTGAAAAGTGGGAGAAACAACAAGAGAAATAGCTGGCTAAATTGCTGGAAATTCTTTCAAGTAGAAAAATTGTTCCAGAACACCCAATTATGTTTTCACAAGATTCCGTGATTAAAACAATAGATAAATTCGTATATAAACCGGCAGATGACATTACTTTCGATGTATACTTTCTCTAGATATGAGAAGATATTCTTAAAAGATTGCTCAAATTAGTCTCTGTAAGGCTTGCCAGTGTGTTCGTGCAGCGTTAAACTTTGGTACGCTTCCTTGAAATAATGTCCATTGCAGACAATGGCTGTAACACAAGTAATTCACAGTCGAGTTTGAGTTTGAGTTTTGTTTTACGGCATATCAACACATCTGTGGGTTATTAAATGCCAAAAAAGTAGGGTTTTAAGGCATTTTTTAAATGTTCAATTATAGTGAGAAGGTTGATTTAGTCAGATTTTTATTTTTTATTTCAGAAAACTAAAGATATTTTCTATTTCTATATTTTAAAAAATGTATTGCTGGTAATAAAGTTTTCCTTCAAAGGTGTATTATGACATTTTTTTCCTTAAAAAATGTACTGTTGGTAATATTTTTCCTTCAGAAATGTATATATTTCTATAAAAGTTTATTTTTATACTATCAGTTTTGACCACAGTTTGGGGGCTAACTATTTGCACATAGCTGAGACCCTAACAGTTGCTACCACTCCGGGTCAGAGTGGAACGTGGGAATAACAGCAATTAAGAGGTGGTTCCACACTTCTCACAACCTCCCAATCTGACGGTAAACTGCTGCCGGATGCAGTTTACCGTCATACCCAGGGTCGAGAAAACAGTAGTAGCTGTGAAGATAAGAAATGTTCCGCCAGACATTTCTAGATGAATCCATCAATAAAGAACCTGGCTTTTCGAAACCAACAGACTTCTTTCTCGCCTACGCGATATCTTGTGAATAATGTATTCACGATTTTGCCCCCTGGACGATATCTCACCTTCAGTTTCTTCAACGTATATCAGAACTTACCCAGTTTTGTTCTCACCGACACAAATTGGCGTCGGGCTGATCATCCCGGGGAAAATTGCCAGTGGCAACCGATTGTATGCTAAAATACAATTTATTTAAAAACTGCGGCTATACAATTTATTATACATCCAACTGATACTGAATTAGATTAACTGTTAAATTATCATTTCTGGTTTCCACATTTCTATTCCGTATTTGACAGAAAAGAGGATGGTGCTCACAAATTTGGAACATAGATATTCCATAATTCTTTCTATTATAATAAAGACTGATTGCCTGATGAGAATCTATCTCGAAACATAGAAATTTCAATTTACAATTAATTCATAACTATAAAATTATATTAAGCTCTATAATATTTATTATATTGAGAACTGTTCATAATAAAATAAATGCCGGGGATCTCAAAATAGTAAAACCTTGAGTCCTCTTCACCTGGAATTATATATATATATATATATATATATATATATATCAGCATGCAGTGTGGGTAGAGAAGCATTCAAAGGAGTATCCTGTACATACAGTGGTAGGATAACTCTCTAAGTGAGCTCTAAACATATATGCATATAAATACATATAGAGCAAATGTAAGAAAAATTAAGACAGACACCATGAAATAGCCCTATACTTCCGATTCACCATGAAATAACGTGCTGTCTTAATTTTTCTTATATATATATATATATATATATATATATATATATATATATATTTTAATCGCATCAATCGCATCGTAACGCCACTGAAGTGCAGGAGGCTACATAAGAGTAAAAAATTAGATAGGAGGACAGTGAAGAGAGAGACGAACCAGTTAGAAAGGAGCAAGAGAAGGATGGGAATACAGGTGTGATGACAGTTGCAATGATGGAGAGAAGGGAAAGATTATGCGTTATTGTCTTCAATCAAAACTGCATATCAGATGAATTCCTAATCAAGTACATTATATATATAATTGTATCACCCGAGCAAGGCGGTAATGCCACTGATGTGCAGGGGGCTACATAAGAGTAAAAAGATTAAGTAGGAGAGAGTTAAGAGAAAGACGAACCAGTTAGAAAGGAGCAAGAGAAAGATGGGAATACAGGTGTGATGACAGTTGCAAAGGTGGAGAGAAAGGAAAGAATATACAGGATGGTCTAGAAAAAACCAGAGTCAAGTGGTTAATAGATGAGTATTGACATTGCATTTAAATTCCTGAAGGTTGTAGCCGTCAGGAAAGCAAGAATATGGAAATGAGTTCCACAGGCGGGAAGTGAAAGAAAAGAAGCTGCAGGAGTAGAATTTTTGTCTGCATTTGGTTAATCTAACTGTGAATGGGTGGGATCCAGTCTGGTTGCGCAAGTAAACTCATGTGGCAGGGGCACCAGTGACTTAAGTTCGTTGGAGCAGAAACCATGAAAGTATTTATAAAACAGACATACGGAAGCCACATCCCGTCGATGGGGAAGAGGCTGGAGTCGAGCCGCCAAGACGGTACCGATCACATTACTGATTCTCCTTTGGAGCCTGTCAAGAACACTGAGATGAACAGTATGGGCGCCTGGCCATATATGACAACAGAACGCAATGGTTGAATGAGGAATGGTTGAATCCTGTCCCACTCAATGAGAGATAATAGCGAGGCAGCGTCGGCTCAATCCATTAGACAGACAACTGCGAGGCGACGTCGGCTCAGTTAATTTTCTTTACAACCAGTTATAAAAATTTAGTACCAATTTGCTCTTTAATCGTACCTTCTTATTTTTATTTTTTGCAGTAATTATGTCGTCGAGTAGTTAAGAATCAATTGTCTAACCGTACTGATGAGCTGTGATACAGCGAAACAGATCTGTCTGTTTATATATATATATATGTTATATTAGTCATCCACAAACAAGCCTGTTTCGCTGTATCATCAGTGCGGCTAGACACATCCACTTGCTTCTGGTGTCAGTCGGAGTCGCTACTCCCTAAGCCATCGACGCATGGAGTCAGAGAAAGGAAATTTTAACTTGTTGTATATAAGCAGTGTATACACACATAGTCATTCGCAGACAGATCTGTTTCACTGTATCCAACTCATCAGTACGGTTAGACTCCGTTAGACTGCTTTTAACCTAGGATTGAAACCCGACCGAATTGACGTCAGTCGGCGATTCTACCTCTGGGCTATGGGCGCTCGGCAGAAGAAGGCAGATTTTAGCGTGTATATTATCATTATACACGCCCAATAGCCAGAGTTCTCTAATTCATTACTGAATGAGCGATATAGTCATCCGCAAACAGATTTGTTTCGCTGTATCACTGATCATCAGTTAGGATGCGATTGCTTCTAACCAGCATTGAAATCCGACCGAATTGACATCAGCCGGCGATTCTATCTCTGAGCTATGAGCGCTCGGTAGAGGAAGGCGGACTTTGCGTGTTATATACAATGTAAAAATCGCCAGTAGGCGAGAGTGTTCAAATTCATTAGTGAGTGAACGATATATATATATATATATATATAACCCGGTTTCAATCCTGGGTTAAAAAGCAATCGGAGTCTAGCGGATGACAATATTTACTCTCTCACACCCTGATTGAGCACTCTGGAAGAATGGTAGACTTTGAAAAGCGGTAGCTACTCTGGGATGTACGCATCGCTCATTCAGTAAAATGAATTAGAGCACACTGGCTATTGGGCGCGTATAATGATAATATATGCGCTAAAAAGTCTGCCTTCTTCCACCGAAACGCCCACTGACGCCAATTCGGTCGGGTTTCAATCCTGGATTAAAAAGCGATCGGAGTCTAACCGTACTGATGAGCTGTGATACAGCGAAACACATCTGTCTGCGGATGACAATATATATATATATATATAAATCGTTGAATTTTTATTTGTATATTTCCCTCCTCTCACGCTCAGAGCTTTGGATTATTTTGTTTGTTGTTTCTTATGTCTTAACGCAAGATACTCGATAGTAGGTACCTCAATAAATATTTTGGCGTTATTTTAGACGGCATATCGATATAAATATTTTGCCGTTTTAAATGACAACACGAGCCCACACGTATAGCATATTGGGATACTATCACTAACCTTCCCATCTTGATTGTCATGGCAACAGCTATTTTACCGAGTGATTTTGTGTTTTACCCTGAAGTCTATACTTTACCACGTAGTTAAGTTTGAGTTTGGGTTTTGTTTAACGGCACATCAACACCTCTGTGGGTTATTTAATGCCACAAAGGTGGAATTTTAAGGTATTTGTTTGTCATGTTCAGTAATAGTGAGAAGGTTGATTTAGTCAGATTTTAATTATTATTTTTTCTTTTTTATTTTAAAAAAACTGAAAACGTCTTCTAGTTTTGTTTTCAAAAAGGTTTTGCTGAGAATTTTTTTTTCCTTTAAAAATGTGTTATTTTAATCATTTTTTTTCAAAAATGTATTGTTGGCAATATTTTTCTTTCAAAAATCTATATTTTTCTATAAATGCCTTTTTCTGTAAAAGTGTATTTTTATACTTTCATAGTGTTTTAACCCCAGTTTAGTGGTTAAGTTATTTGCTCATAGCTGGAACCCTAACAGGTGCTACCACTCCGGGTCTGAGTGAACCTTGGAACAACAGCAATTAAAATGTGGTTCCATGGTCCTGACAACCTCCCAAAAAAAGGCCTTGCTGCTGGATGCAGTTTACCGTCATGCCCAGGACCAGCCACGTTGTTAAGGATGTAGAATGATATCCAAACAAAAGTGTAAAGACGAAAAATCATTAAAACTATGTAATTCACCCTTTTATGTGAAGCGTATTCAATGGATATCGGCTCGGAACGAGAAATCGAAGATCCGAGTTCAAATTACAGTAGAATTCGTTGCATTCACTTACGTACAAATACACTTGGGAAGGGAATTAATCCGTTTCTTTTTCATCCAGCTATGGGTTAAATAGCAGAACAGATTGGTTTCTATTGCCTTTGTTGGAATCCAGTCTACAGTAAAAATCGTCGTCGTCTTGCGACCATTGGCCAAGATAGAACTCACTACACCCCTCTACACCCCACTAGACGGGTTGCCTCCAGGCCCCATCCCGTTATTTAACCCATAACTGGAGGGAAGTGACGGATTAATACCTTTCCCAAGGGTACTAGTGCTGAATTGAATACAGAGTACTCAACTGGAATTCGAACTCGGCTCAGTGATTTCTCTTTCTAAGCCGATATCCACGCTTATAGTGCCTGGTATTCCCAAGTGGTCACCCATCTAAGTACTGACCAGGCTCAACGTTGCTTAACTTCGGTGATCGAACGAGAACCGGTGTATTCAACGTGATATGCCGTAACAGTAGAAATAAATGGCAACCTACTGCGGGAAAAATCAGTCATATCTTTTTCAGGATATCATCGCCCATGCATCACGTATGGCACTTAACTGCTTGATTCATGTCGGAATGAGAGACAACCTTGTGTGAAAGGAAAGTACGTTGGAATTTTTGAAGAAGTGTCAATAAATATCCTTATCAGATGCTACGATTAGAATATACTTTTTGCTTCCTGTACTGAAGATGTGTGCGTGAAATCTATATCTGTTCGGAATGAGAAATCGGAGTGCCGTGTTCGAATTCCAGTCGAATTCTTTGCATTCACTTACGCGCAAATATTCTTGGAAGAAGTCTTAATCCATCTCTTTTTCCTATAGCAGGTTGAATAGCAGAACAAAGTAGGTTCTATAGTGATGTAAAGTGTAGCTTAGCATTAAGCAGTCGCTAAGCTTGTCCATACTTATTCTCAGTGACGAGTTATATAGGCTCTCTCTTATGCAAATTAGGCATATTTTTTAAATCATATCACCCAAGCAAGGTGGTAACGCCACTGATGCGCAGGGGCTACTAAGAATAAAAAGATTGGAAAAGTGAAAGCCGAAAACCACATCCTAAACAGGGAACAAGGGGTGAGCCTCTTCACCTGTTCAATAGACGTGGGTGGAGTGTGAATCGGGCGATAGTTTAGTCTATCTACTCCAATTCAGAAAAAAAAAGAAAAGAGTAAAAAGATTAGAAAAGAGAAAGCCGGAAACCACATCCTAATGAGGGAACAAGGGATGAGCCTCTTCACCCATTCAATAGACGTGGGTGGAGTGTGAACCGGGCGATAGTTTAGTCTGTCTACTCCAAACGAAAAAAAGAAGAAAGAAAAAAGAAAAGAGTAAAAAGATTGGAAAAGAGAAAGCCGGAAACCACATCCTAAACAGGGAACAAGGGATGAGCCTCTTCACCAGTTCAAAAGACCTGGGTGGAGTGTGAACCGGGCGATAGTTTAGTCTGTCTAATCCAAACGAAAAAAAGAAGAAAGAAAAAAGAAAAGAGTAAAAAGATTGGAAAAGAGAAAGCCGGAAACCACATCCTAAACAGGGAACAAGGGATGAGCCTCTTCACCAGTTCAAAAGACCTGGGTGGATTGTGAACCAGGCGATAGTTTAGTTCATTTGCCAGTGTCACTACATTTAGTCTTGGTTTGGCAACCAGTCTAACGCAGAAAAAAAAGGGTAAAATATTCTGCCTAGTCAGTCATGAATTAAAAAACACATGATCATCCATGCGTTTATCCTGTATGGAACCTAACTAACTGACTGATTGAAGGTACTCAGATAGTCAGTTAATTGCCATACGTGATACACGCTTTGGGCGATCATGTCTCTGTCGAGACATGACTGATTGGGCAGAAGATTATACCGCAGTAGGTTACCATTGCTTTCTGCGGTAGACTGCCAAGGCTATAAAACCCAATCTGTCTTATTATTTAACCCATAACTGGAAGGAAGAGACGAATTAATACCTTCCGCAAGAGTATTTGTGTGTAAGTAAATGCAAGGAATTCAACTGAAATTCGAACTCGGCTCCCCGATTTATCGTTCCGAGCCGATATCCACTGCACCACGATGCACATATTACAATACAGATAACCTAGCCTGAAAGGAAGATACAAAAACACTCACGGAAAGAAATTGGAAGAAATGATTAGAGATCAAGTGCAAGAAGACCGGATATATAGTTTCTAACAAACGGATGAGTCCAAGTGTGGGTATTACAAATCGAAGATACCAAAATCAAACAAGTGCGAAAATTAAATATCTGGAATTTTCTTTTTTTTTTTTTTTTAACAGGGGGCGGAAACATCGACACTAAAATCTGAAAGTGATTTTCGGATAAACAAAGAGCTAACCAGAATCGTAAGAAATAGAAAAGTTTCTCTAGAAACAAGAAACCATTTGACCCTGCATGGAGTAATGCTGCCATTTATGGTCAGGCGCCCCTGCCGCTCACCTTAGTGTTCTCGACAGGCTCCAAAGGAGAGTCTGTAATGTGATAGGTACTGATCTGGCGGCTCGACCGCAGCCACTTCCCCATCGTCGAAATGTGCCCTCCCTTTGTCTGTTCTATAAATACTTTCATGGCTTCTGCTCGGACGAGCTTAAGTCACTGATGCCTCCTCAACAGGTGTTTACCCGTGCAACCAGACTGGCAACTGGGTCCCACCCATTCACAGTCAGGTTAGCCAAATGCAGACGACAATTCTACTCCTGCAGCTTCTCTCGCACTTCCCGCCTGTGGAACTCGCTCCCGTATTCTTGCTTTCCTGACGGCTACAACCTCCAGAAATTTAAATGCAAAGTTAATACTCATCTACTAACCACTGGACTCTAGCTCTCTTCCCACCCCCGTATAACCTTCCCTTTCTCTCCACCTATGTATCTGTCATCGCACCTGCTTTCTCAGCTTTCTATTGTTCCTTTCTAACTAGTTTGTACTCCTCACTCTTTTCTAATGAATCCTTTTACATTTATGTAACCCCCTGCACATCAGTGGCGTTTCCGCCTTGCTCGGGGTGAAATGATTAAAAAAAAAAAAAAAAAAGGATGGTGGATCTTAACCCCGTGAAATTTTGTATGAACATTTTTCATAGAAATAGCGATAGAGCAGCTAGAGGCTTTCGAACTTTCGGTTTTGAGAAAGGGGTTGTAGGGTGCAAAATTATTTGTCACCCACTCTATCAAGCATGGGCAGATTTTAAAAAATGGGAAAAAGATATTGCTAATGGTTCGTAACCTCTTAAATAGAGCTATTATAATTGTGCTTATCGGTTTTATTGATTAGTCGTTTGATACTTTCAGAAATTTATTTAACTTAAAACTTGAACAAACTTAATCTTATGGAAGCTAATTCTGATTTATTTGTTAAACCATCAGATCAAACAGTTCTCTCGTTTCTGTCTCCCTCTGCCTCCCCCTTCTCTCTCTCTCTCCCCTCCAACCCTTCAAGCTTTATAATCATACTGGGTGTGGCTGTGACGACAGCTGATCAGTTCTGTCTGCTAGCGTCTTCATCAACTGACAGGCTGGCCCACTGAATCTTCACCTGTCTGTGGATATTTTACGCTTAAAATTTTTCAGTTCCGAAATAGTCTTCTGCTGGCGATCATTGATTAGCAAGGTGCCCTTCTAAATCAAACTCACCTGCAGTGATTTTGATATTCATTACTGTTTTATGATTAAAAAGTGTATTCCTCCTATAGGGAAAGAATTTATAAAAAACGAACAGAAAAAACAAACATTGACTTAGTTCTTTAGTCATGAGAGGGGTGTTGTTAATTTTTGTTTGTGAGCCTGGTCAGTACTTAGTATGGGTGACCGCTTGGGAATACCAGACGCTGTAAGCGTTCAGTGACGGATGTGCATTGTGGTGCAGTGGATGTTGGCATGGAAAGAGAAATCGGCGAGCCAAGTTCGAATTCCAGTTGAGTACCATGCATTCACTTAAGCACTAGTGAAAATTATTAATCCGTCACTTCCCTCCAGTTATGGGTTAAATAACGGGATGGGGCCTGTAGGCAACCCATCTAGTGTTGGTGTCACAATAAAAACATCTTTGGTATCCCTGACGAAGCATTAAGTATTCACCTATTTGACAAGATTATGAATTTGACTTTATGAAAGTGCGCCAGGGTTCCAAATGTTAAGGGTTTAAGGCGTTCATGTTCCAGTGGTTAAGGCGTTCATGTTTGATTTTACCTTTAAGAATCAACATTCATCCGTCACTGAGAGCTGGAAAATGATAAAGAAACATTTGGAATATTTTACAAGTATTAATTGTTCTTTTTTTTATAATCATTCGCCCTAAGCAAGGCATTTTACTGCCACTGTATTGGAGGGGGTTACATAGGAGAAAAGTTATGAAAAAGAGTGACAGGTTATAGGGTTGTCGGGAAGTGGATAGCAGAAGGATGAGAATACTGACGAGAGTGAAGTGGACGGAGAAAGGAGCATGAGAGAGAGGATGCATGTTAGTGAGTTAGGAAATGACTATTGACTTTCCATTTAAATGCTTGGAGATTATAGCTGTCCGGAAAGCAAGTAAATGGAAGGGAATTCCACAGGCGGGTAGTGCAAGAAAAGAAGCTGATGGAGTAGAATTTGCGTTTATATCTTATTGGTTTCACGGTTAAAGGGTGGGACCTAGTTCCTAATCTTGTGGCTCGAGTAAATTTATATATAGGAGGCACCAGTGAGCTAAGTTCATCTTTGCAGAATACGTGAAAGTATTTGTAGAAGAGACACAGGGAAGCCACATTGCGCCCGTGAGAAAGTGACTGTATCCGAGCTGCCAAGACTTCTATAAACAGAAATAATTTATTGTAGCAGAAGAGACTTTAGAATTATTCGAGTTAATGTTTTCACCTCGCACTACTGAAGATCTTCGACAACAATAAATTTGTTTCAATTATCCATCAATCAGTTAGTTTGTGAAGTGCCATACGTGATACCCGCTTAGATGAATATGTCTCTTTCGATCCATAACTGATTGGGCAGAAGGTTATCCCTCAGTAGGTTGCCATTACTTTCTGCGGTATACTAATTGCCAGCCAAGCCTATAGAACCCTGTTATTTGTCTCATAGCTAGAGGGAGAAGAGATGTATTATATTATTACGTAGTAATTAGTGGGGGGTCAGTTTATTACTTCATAACTATAGAAAATCCATCCCCCACTTTGTGACCATTAGAAGCCTTAATCATTATTCCAACGGTTATATTCTGTCAGTCAGTTAAGTGCCATACGTGATACACGCTTAGGTGATCATGTCTCGAAAGAGACATGACTGACTGAGCAGAAGATCATCCCGCAGAATGTTGCCATTAATTTCTGCGGTAGACTGGTTGCCAGCCAACTCTACAGAACTCAATCTATCCTGTTATTTAACCCGTAGCTGGAGGGAAGATACGGATTAATACCTTTGCCAAAGGGTATTTGCGCATAAGTGAATGCAAGGAATTCGACTGGTATTCGAACTCAGCTCCCCAATTTCTCGTTCCGATTTGATAACCACTGCACTTCAACGCTCATCTTGTTGAGTAAATGTCAGAAAATAGTCGATAATTTTTACATTTACTATAGTTACCGCTTGAGGTAGCTTCGAAAGAGATATGACTGCCTGGGCAGAACATTATCTTGCAGTATGTTGCCATTAATTTTTTGCGGTAGACTGGATGCCAATCAAGGATATAGAACCTAATCTGCCCTGTTATTAAGCCCATAACTGGAGGGAAGAGACGGATTAATACTTTTTCCAAAGGTTTTTGTGCGTAAGTGAATGCAAGGAATGGAACTAGAATTTGAACTCGGCTCTCCAATTTCTCGTTCCGAGCCGATAAACACTGCACCACAACGCACATCCGTCAATATACGCTTACAGCATCTGGTATTCCCAAGTGGTCACTCATCTAAGTACTTACCAGGCACAACGTTGCTTAACTTCCACAGATAATAAAAGAAAGGAATATATAGAGAGACATATCTTATAATACACAGGAAGTAAGGCCCATACACAGGCTCTCGTGTGCGCAGACATACACTGTTATACACACCCACATAAAAAAAATGTGAACCCAGTCAAAGTGAACGCAAATTGCTCGATTGAACAGTCATGTTAAAGCAATGTTTTCTAGTTAATTTGTCAGAAAACGCGTCACTAAACTTCGAGGTTACTCCGTTGGTTGCGCATAATAATTGGTGTGTAAGAATTGAATCAAGAACATTGCATTATTTTCATCGTCATTCTAGCTTCAACTTTAAATTAGATGTTTCATTTGATTGCATTCCAGCGTCCGTTCATTGTTTAACCTGAGACAAAGAATTTCTTTATAAATTCGAGTTTATAATGACGACGGTCAACTGCTTATCCAACTCAACAAAATCGATCGTGTCATTAAAACATAAAACGACTGTTGGTTCTCGCGAGATGGACTCGAATTCTCGAACTAAGTATAACAATATTAATACGGTCATTTTTTTTTAAATGCGATCAGAATTTTATTTGAATTCTAGTTTACTATAAAGGCAATATTTAAACCCTCTAGGGCCATTCGTATCATATTTGATACAGTATGAAAACAAGCCTTGAAAGAAATATTTTCCTGAAAAATTTTTTAAGAGAAATATTTTATAAATTTCAAATGAAAGCAGTACTGACTGCTCAGTCAATGAATACCAAATGTTTCCTTATAGGGAAATGCCAAATGTTTCCTTATAGGGAAAAACTGTATCAAATATGATACGAATGGCCCTAGAGGGTTAATAGATAGATAGATAGATAGATAGATAGATAGATAGATAGATAGATAGATAGATAGATAGATAAACAGACTGAGATTAACCCTCTAGGGCCATTCGTATCATATTTGATACAGTATGAAAACAAGCCTTGAAAGAAATATTTTCCTGAAAAAATTTTTTAAGAGAAATATTTTATAAATTTCAAATGAAAGCAGTACTGACTGCTCAGTCAATGAATACCAAATGTTTCCTTATAGGGAAATGCCAAATGTTTCCTTATAGGGAAAAACTGTATCAAATATGATACGAATGGCCCTAGAGGGTTAATAGATAGATAGATAGATAGATAGATAGATAGATAGATAGATAGATAGATAGATAAACAGACTGAGATTAACCCTCTAGGGCCATTCGTATCATATTTGATACAGTATGAAAACAAGCCTTGAAAGAAATATTTTCCTGAAAAATTTTTTAAGAGAAATATTTTATAAATTTCAAATGAAAGCAGTACTGACTGCTCAGTCAATGAATACCAAATGTTTCCTTATAGGGAAATGCCAAATGTTTCCTTATAGGGAAAAACTGTATCAAATATGATACGAATGGCCCTAGAGGGTTAATAGATAGATAGATAGATAGATAGATAGATAGATAGATAGATAGATAGATAAACAGACTGAGATTAACCCTCTAGGGCCATTCGTATCATATTTGATACAGTATGAAAACAAGCCTTGAAAGAAATATTTTCCTGAAAAATTTTTTAAGAGAAATATTTTATAAATTTCAAATGAAAGCAGTACTGACTGCTCAGTCAATGAATACCAAATGTTTCCTTATAGGGAAATGCCAAATGTTTCCTTATAGGGAAAAACTGTATCAAATATGATACGAATGGCCCTAGAGGGTTAATAGATAGATAGATAGATAGATAGATAGATAGATAGATAGATAGATAGATAGATAGATAGATAAACAGACTGAGATTAACCCTCTAGGGCCATTCGTATCATATTTGATACAGTATGAAAACAAGCCTTGAAAGAAATATTTTCCTGAAAAAATTTTTTAAGAGAAATATTTTATAAATTTCAAATGAAAGCAGTACTGACTGCTCAGTCAATGAATACCAAATGTTTCCTTATAGGGAAATACCAAATGTTTCCTTATAGGGAAATACTGTATCAAATATGATACGAATGGCCCTAGAGGGTTAAATATTTATTCTTTGCGTTGATTGCAGTTTCTGGTTGAGAAATCTTGGAATTTTATCTATATGGTTAATTTTATTGTAGATTCACCGAGTGAATTCTGAATATTCGCCCATTACGATGAACTAGAGTTCTCATACTAAGCTACGTACATTGAGCTCAACCCAGACCTCTGTTATTGAATGGAGGCAGGAAATGACGTGTAAATTTTAATATCTCCAAAACGAAGCTGTTCTCCTTTAACCGTCATAGAGAATCTTTCTTGCCGACTATCTGAAGAGATGATGCTAGTCTACTAGAGAGCAACACTGAGCACCTTCTTGGCCTTAATCTCTGAAATGACCTCAAATGGAATAACTACATCGAATCAATAGCTGCATCAACTGCTATGAAGTTTTTCTCGTTAGAATCTATTTTTTTAAATCGTATCACCCCGAGCAAGGCGGTAATGCCACTGATGTGCAGGGGGCTACATAAGTGTAAAAAGATTAATTAGAAAAGAGTGAAGAGGAAGACGAACCAGTTAAAAAGGAGCAATAGAAAAATGAGAATACAGGTCTGATGACAGTTGCAAAGGTGGAGAGAAAGAAAAGGATATACGGGGTGGGGAAAGAACTAGAGTCAAGTGGTTAATGATGTTTGGTCGAGCTAGCTCGGACATGCATCAAGGTTAGAAGGTAATTATGGTTGCATTCTGTATCATAACATAGCTGGTCAGTATAGGTGATCACTGGGTGACCAACCCATCTTACACCATGGCTAAGCTGTCGTAAATCACTCATGAGTTCATGTTTTATTTGCCAGAAGAGGCATGCAAAGTACATTCTGTGTTCGTGTAAGATTGTAAAAATAATGGGGATGTTGTCTTAAAGACATAGTAAGTCTTATTCTCAGCATGCAACTGTAGATTCCATCAAAATACGACTCCAGAGTGTTAGTTAATGTCCATGCAGTGGCACCATACATTAACACCACCTCTACAGTGAATCTCAAATTGAAAATGTCTGGTAGAACGCAACATCTAGCAGTCCTTGACCGGCATGATAGGATACGAGTGGATGGTTCTTTCTTTATGTATATATATATATATATATATATATATATATATATATATATAAACTTATCACTATACTCGTTTCGAAAAACCCTCCGACTATATACGCGGAAGGAAAAAATGGTTGTAAAAAAAAAACGAGCTAAGTACGTGAACATTAGTCAAAGTACGTAGCCAAAAGAAAAAACCCGAGACAAGTAATCTATAACAAAAAAGCGCTCAATACGTAAGCAGAGCATAAAAAGAAAATAAGGTCAAGAGCCAACAAACCTACCAAGGTTTCACCTAACCAGATCTTCAGAGAAGGTTGGCTCTGAAGATCTTCCCTGAAGATCCGGTTAGATGAAACCTTGGTAGGTTTGTTGGCTCTTTAGTTTATATATATATATAAACTTATCACTATGCACGTTTCGAAAAACCCTCCGACTATATACGCGGAAGGAAAAAATGGTTGTAAAAAAAGAACGATGGGTGGTGAAGAAAGAACTAGAGTCAAGTGGTTAATAGATGACTATTCACTTTGCATTTAAATGCCTGGAGGTTGTAGCCGTCAGGAAAGTAAGAATATGGGAGCGAATTCTACAAGCGGAAAGTGCGAGAGAAGAAGCTGCAGGAGTAGAATTGTCGTCTGCATTTGGCTAACCTAACTGTGAATGGGTGGGAATCTACAATTCTATCCTGCATTGAATATTGTTGGCATATCTGGTCGGGTGCTCCTGCTATTAATCGCTCGCGAGGTTCTCAACAAAATCCAAAGAAGGATCTGTAATATAATCGACCCTGACTTGAAAGCCCGCTTTCAGTCACTTTTTCACCAACATGATGGGTCTTCCCTCTGTCTTTTCTACAAGTACTTTTTATGGCAACTGCCCTGACGAGATTCTTTTTACCTGGTTCCCCGACCACATGTATTTACGCGTGCTACAAGATTAGCATCAATTTCCCAACCTTTTACTGTAGAATTAGTTAAACGTAATCTTCTCGTCTACTATAAGAGTTTCTTTTTTCGCACTTCTCGTTTGTGGAACTTCTTTCCGTTTGTTTGCTTTCCTGATAGCTATGATCTCCAAAAGTTTAAATGCAATGTCAACTGCCATTTTCTATCTACTTGATTTCCATTCATCTCTTATCCTTTCTTCGGCATCGCCTAAATCTTTTTTTGTTGGACTTTTGGTACATATCTATACTGTGCAGACACCCATGAGCCAACCCATTTTATAGTTCGGCAAAAGAAGGCTTAACCAATCAGGACGCTCAAAATATTCAATGCGACGTGTATAAAAGGCACCCATACTTTTCCAAGTATTGGAGTTCAAATCCGATTCTGGAGAGTGTCTGAGTCGAGAGTGATGGTCTTTGACGTTGTTTCATTGAACAGATTACATGCGGCGAGGATAGCCTATATTGATAGAATATGGCGGACATGATCAACAGATGCCAAGAGGATACTCTATATCCAGGAACATTAACAGTATTACCTTCAATCCCTTACTTTGTGACCATCATGGACTGTTGTTACTATGTAATATACATTCGGGAGATTGATTCTCTATTATAATCAATACATAAACTGATCCCTGGCTTTGTGACCATCATGGACTCTTGTTGCTATGTAATATACATTCGGGAGATTGATTCTCTATTATAATCAATACATAAACTGATCGCTGATTTGTGACCATCATGGACTGTTGTTGCTATGTAATATACATTCGGGAGATTGATTCTCTATTATAATCAATACATAAACTGATCCCTGACTTTGTGACCATCATGGACTGTTGTTGCTATATAATATACATTCGGGAGATTGATTCTCTATTATAATCAATACATAAACTGATCCCTTACTTTGTGACCATCATGGACTGTTGTTGCTATGTAATATACATTCGGGAGATTGATTCTCTATTATAATCAATACATAAACTGATCCCTGACTTTGTGACCATCATGGACTGTTGTTGCTATATAATATACATTCGGGAGATTGATTCTCTATTATAATCAATACATAAACTGATCCCTGATTTGTGACCATCATGGACTGTTGTTGCTATGTAATATACATTCGGGAGATTGATTCTCTATTATAATCAATACATAAACTGATCCCTTACTTTGTGACCATCATGGACTGTTGTTGCTATGTAATATACATTCGGGAGATTGATTCTCTATTATAATCAATACATAAACTGATCCCTGCACTTTATCCATAAATTATGGCGAATTTTACCAACAGTTTTTATTTTGCTTTTGTTTTTGTCTTTTTGTCTTCTCTTACCATAACCTTCTGCGCGCCAATGGTGGATCTACCTTGCTTGGGGTGATATGATTATAAAAAAATAAAATAAGTGGAATTGATGCATCATAAGCATACAGAAAAAAGATCGATTCCTTGTAACTGACTTGTCCTGCTTACGTCTACCTTTACAAAAGCGAGATCATGTCGAAAATGGAGTACTGAAGTCATATATGAGCAGGCGCGGCTCACTCATATATAGCAGGAGCTGCTCAGTCATATATGAGCAGGAGCTGCTCAGTATATGCTTTCCGGTTTTGATAGTCAAAATGTATCTCGGCCTCCTTGTGGGTGATGAACTATTTTCTACCCTGCATCCCTTTCTTACAGACGAAACGTCGCAAGCCTCTCACTGCTCTATCGCTATTTTCATGGAAATAGTCCAGACGATCTACATTCCTTAGTTCCATCAGTTCTAACCGCGATGTCTAAAACCCGCTATGCCACACTCATTGTAGCGAACCACTCATATACCATTGGTGAGATGTAAGTTCCACTCGAGTAACTCCTTCAACGAAACACTTACTGTGCGGAATCGTCACCCAAAAGAATGCTTCCCCAATCACTGTCTTATCCTGTTCAAGTTTCGCGTTTGTCATATTTTCGCCTATAAACTGTGCCTTTCACTGTGTAACCCTCTACCTTGAGGGACTCTCGGTCCTCGTACACAGTGAAAATCATTGTAAAAAAAAAAGGCATATTAGATAAGAGTTTTTCTAAAATTATTATTTTAGGTAACATGTTCTTTTAGAATGTTGATGATCATGGCTCTCCACAATTTCCTGTCCTTTGTATTTCTTAATAAATGTTGTATTTTTGTTATTTCTCTGAAAACTTGTCCCGCCTTCTATTTTCTAAAGCTTGCTAGGCAGGTTATACGTTCTTTTCAAATGTCCTTCTTGCCTTCAATCTGCCCTGTGAGTGTCAAATTTTCCAACCCTCTCTTTCCTCAATATGTGCCTTAGAAATGTTTAATCTCTCTTTCTGATATTATGTATAAGTGTATTTTTTGTTTTCTTTTTCTCTAAACTTTTGTCATTGCTTACATGTTCGGTCCATGCTATCCTTATTATCCTCCTGTAGAATTAAATTTGTGTTGCTTCAAGCCTCTTAAATGCGAAAATATACCCAAAGAAAGCGAAGCTTGTATCGATTACGACTGAGTAATGAGTTCGATCCTCATTGGGTACAACATACTTTCGGCCTTGTGCCACATCTAAGCTATCTTTAGAAAATCATTTGGGCACCTCAATCTGGTGCAATGGTTAGCAAACATGTCTCATTAGAACAATTAAAAGTGAATGGTGAATTCGTTACTCACTAGGTGCCCCATATTTTCAGCGTTGTGTCACATCTAAGTTATGTTTAGAAAATCACCAAGGTTACCTCGACTTGCATTAATGGTTTGCAAGCATTTCTCACTAGAAATATTGTAACTGAGTATTGAGTTCAAACTTTACCCAAATCAGTCAGTTAAAGGCCATACGTGATACACTCTTAGGCAGATTATTTTTCTGACTACACTGACTAGGCAGATTATTTTTCTGCAGTAGGTTGCCATTAAATTTTGCGGTAGACTGGTAGCCAACTAAGGCTTCAGAACCCAATCTGTGCTGTTATTTAATCCATAGTCGGAAAGAAGAGATAGATTAATATCTTCCCCAAGGGTATTTGCACGTAAGTAAATGCAACTCAAAATAGAAATCCCGAATACAAATGGTAAGATCTGGCGCCAATATCTCGTGACAATATCCTTCCAAATTGCTGGCGACACATTTTCTATCAGTACATAGAATTCGCAGATTTTTTTAAATGTTTTATTTAAGAAAAGAACTGTAGACACGCATACATTGGCAATAAGTATGTAAGCCGGTTGTTATTAATTTCACTTTTTTTAAAATGAAACACATTTTTAAAAAGGGTCGTAACTGAAACATACCCACTAAAAATAACGTTAATATAATTGATAGAAAAGAGCAATATCACGAGTTTCTATTTGCACGTTATAAACATTAATATGTCAGTGATCGGATGTGGTGCAGCAAAGACAAGGGTCATTCAATAAATACGGTGAATTTTTCGGTATAAGGACTTCTACGAAGGTCATTCAAAAAATAAGGTGAAATTTCGGTATAAAGACTTCTACGAGAGTCATTCAATAAATAAGGTGAATTTTTCGGTAAAAGGACTTCTACGAGAGTCATTCAATAAATAAGGTGAATTTCTCGGTAAAAGGACTTCTACGAGAGTCATTCAATAAATGAGGTGAATTTTTCGGTATAAGGACTTCTACGAGGGTCATTCAATAAAGAAGGTGAATTTTTCGGTATAAGGACTTCTACGAGGGTCATTCAATAAAGAAGGTGAATTTTTCGGTATAAGGACTTCTACGAGGGTCATTCAATAAATAAGGTGAATTTTTCGGTATAAGGATTTCTACGAGGGTCATTCAATAAATAAGGTGAATTTCTCGGTATAAGGACTTCTACGAGAGTCATTCAATAAATAAGGTGAATTTTTCGGTATAAGGATTTCTACGAGGGTCATTCAATAAATAAGGTTAATTTCTCGGTATAAGGACTTCAACGAGGGTCATTCAATAAATAAGGTGAATTTTTCGGTAAAAGGATTTCTACGAGGGTCATTCAATAAATAAGGTGAATTTCTCGGTATAAGGACTTCTACGAGGGTCATTCAATAAATAAGGGGAATTTCTCGGTATAAGGACTTCTACGAAGGTCATTCAATAAATAAGGTGAATTTTTTGGTATAAGGACTTCTACGAGGGTCATTCAATAAATAAGGTTAATTTTTCGGTATAAGGACTTCTACGAGGGTCATTCAATAAATAAGGTGAATTTCTCGGTATAAGGACTTCTACGAGGTCATTCAATAAATAAGGTGAATTTCTCGGTATAAGGACTTCTACGAAGGTCATTCAATAAATAAGGTGAATTTCTCGGTAAAAGGATTTCTACGAAGGTCATTCAATAAATAAAGTGAATTTTTCGAGTAAAGATTTCTACGAGGTCGTTCAATAAATAAAGTGAATTTCTCGGTATAAGGACTTCTACGAGGGTCATTCAATAAAATAGGGTGATTTTTTGGAATAAGGATTTCTACGAAGGTCATTTCAATAAATAAGGTGAATTTTTCCAGGTATAAGGACTTCTAGAAAGGGTCATTCAATAAATAGGAGTGATTTTTGGAATAAGGATTTCTACGAAGGTCATTCCAATAAATAAGGTGAATTTTTCAATTATGTCGACTTCTATGAGAGTCGACACCAATAAATAAGGTGAGTTTCTCGGTATATAGTTTTGAGGGTCATTCAATAAATAAGGTGAATTTCTCGGTATAAGGACTTCTACGATGGTCATTCAATAAATAAGGTGAATTTCTCGAAGTATAAGGATTTCTACGAGGGGTCATTCAATAAATAAAGGTGAATTTCTCCGGTATAAGGACTTCTACGAGGGTCATTCAATAAATAAGGGGAATTCTTCGGTACAAGGACTTCTACGGGGTCATTCAATAAATAAGGTGAGTTTTTCGGTATAATGACTTCTATGAGAATTATTTCAATAAATAAGGTGAGTTTCTCGGTATGTAGACTTCTACGAGGTCATTCAATAAATAAAATTGAATTTTTCGAAGGTATAAGGACTTCTAGAGTCATTCAATAAATAAGGTGAATTTTCGGTATGAGGATTTCTACGACGGTCATTCAATAAATAAGGTGAATTTTTCGGTATAAGGACTTCTACGAGGGTCATTCAATAAATAAGGTGAATTTTTCGGTATAAGGACTTCTGCGAGGGTCAATCAATAAACAAGATGAATTTTCGCTATTAGGACTACTACGAAGAAGGTCATTCAATAAATAAGGTGAATTTTTTCGGTATAAGGACTTCTACTGAGTCATTTAATAAATAAGGTGAATTTTTCGGTATAAGGACTTCTACGAGAGTCATTCAATAAATAAGGGGAATTTTCGGCATAAGGACTTCTACTAGGGTCATACAATAAATAAGAATTTTTCGGTATAAGGACTTCTACGAAGTTGTTCAATAAATAAGGTGAATTTTTAGGTATAAGGACTTCTATGTGGGTCATTCAATAAATAAGGTGAATTTTTCGGTATTATGACTTCTACGAAGGTCATTCAATAAATAAGAGAATTTTTCGGTATAAGGACTTCTACGAAGGTCGTTCAATAAATAAGGGGAATTTTTTCGGAATAAAGACTTCTACGAAGGTCGTTCAATAAATAAAGGAAATTTTTCGGTATAAGGACTTCACCGAAGGTCATTCAATAAATAAGGAAATTTTTCGGTATAAGGACTTCAACGAGGGTCATTAATAAATAAAGTGAATTTTTCGGTATAAGGACTTCTAAAGTCATTCAATAAATAAGGTGAATTTTCGGTATCAAGACTTCTACGAGGTAATTCAATAAATAAGGTTATTTTTTCGGTATAAGGACTTCTACGAGGTCCATTCAATAAATAAGGAATTTTTTCGGTATAAGGACTTCTACGAGGGTCATTCAATAAATAAGGTGAGTTTTTTTCGGTATAAAGACTTCTACGAGGGTCATTCAATAAATAAGGTGAATTTTTCGGTATAAGGACTTCTACGAGGTCATTCAATAAATAAAGAATTTTTCGGTATAAGGACTTCCTACTAGGGTCATACAATAAAGAAGAAATTTTTCGGTATAAGGACTTCTACCAGGGTCATTCAATAAATAAGGTGAATTTTTCGGTATAAGGACTTTTACAGGTGTCATTTAATAAATAAGGTGAATTTTTCGGTATAAGGACTTCCACGAAGTCATTCAATAAATAAGATGAATTTTTTCGGTATAAGGATTTCTACGAAGGTCATTCAATAAATAAGTTGAATTTCTCGGTATAAGTACTTCAACGAGGGTCATTCAATAAATAAGATGAATTTTTCGGTACAAGGACTTCTACGAGAGTCATTCAATAAATAAGTTGAATTTTTCAGTATGAGATTTCTACGAAGGGTCATTCAATAAATAAGGTGAATTTCTCGGTATAAGGACTTCAACGAGGGTCATTCAATAAATAAAGGTGAATTTTCGGTAAAAGGACTTCTACGAGGGTCATTCAATAAATAAAGTGAATTTCTCGGTATAAGGACTTCTACGAGGTCATTCAATAAATGAGGTGATTTTTTGGAATAAGGATTTCTGAAGGTCATTCAATAAATAAGGTGAATTTTTCGGTATAAGGACTTCTACAGGGTCATTCAATAAATGAGGGTGATTTTTGGAATAAGGATTTCTACGAAGGTCATTCAATAAATAAGGTGAATTTTTCGGTATAATGACTTCTATGAGAGTCATTCAATAAATAGATGAGTTCTCAGTATGTGGACTTCTACGAGGGTCATTCAATAAATAAGGTGAATTTCTCGGTATAAGGACTTCTACGATGGTCATTCAATAAATAAGGTGAATTTCTCGGTATAAGGATTTCTACGAGGTCATTCAATAAATAAAGTGAATTTCTCGGTATAAGGACTTCTACGAGGGTCAATTACCAATAAATAAGAAATTCTTCGGTACAAGGACTTCTACGAGGTCATTCAATAAATAAGGTGAGTTTTTCGGTATAATGACTTCTATGAGAGTCATTCAATAAATAAAAATTGAGTTTCTATATCGGTATGGACTTCTACGAGGGTCATTCAATAAATAGATGAATTTTCGGTATAAGGACTTCTACGAGAGTCATTCAATAAATAAGGTGAATTTTTCGGTATGAGGATTTCTACGACGTTAATTCCAATAAATAAGGTGAATTTTTCGGTATAAGGACTTCTAGGGTCATTCAATAAATAAGGTGAATTTTTCGGTATAAGGACTTCTACGAGGTCCAATCAATAAACAAGGTAGATTTTTCGCTATTAGGACTACTACGAAGGTCATTCAATAAATAAGACTGAACCTTTTCAGTATAAGGACTTCTACTAAGGTCATTCAATAAATAAGGTGAATTTTTCGGTATAAGGACTTCTACGAGAGTCATTCCAATAAATAAGGAAATTTTTCGGTCTCGGACTTCTACTAGGGTCATACAATAATAAGGGGAATTTTCGGTATAAGGACTTCTACCAGGGTCATTCAATAAATAAGGTGAATTTTTAGGTATAAGGACTTCTATGTGGGTCATTCAATAAATAAGGTGAATTTTCGGTATTATGACTTCTAAGAAGGTCATTCAATAAATAAGGGAATTTTTCGGTATAAGGACTTCTACGAAGGTCATTCAATAAATAAGGAAATTTTTCGGAATAAGAAGACTTCTACGAAGGTCATTCAATAAATACAGAATTTTCGGTATAAGGACTTCTACGAAGGTCATTCAATAAATAAGAGGAATTTTCGGTATAAGGACTTCAACGAGAGATCATTCAATAAATAAAGTGAATTTTCGAGTATAAGGACTTCTACGAGAGTCATTCAATAAATAAGGTGGTTTTTCGGTATCAAAGGAACTTCTACGAGGTAATTCAATAAATAAGGTTATTTTCGGTATGGAGGACTTCTACGGGGTCATTTCAATAAATAAGGAATTTTTCGGTATAAGGACTTCTACGAGGGTCATTCAATAAATAAGGTGAGTTTTCGGTATTAAGACTACTACGAGGGTCATTCAATAAATAAGGTGAATTTTTTCAGTATAAGGACTTTCACAGGGTCATTCAATAAATAAGGAAATTTTTCAGTACGGACTTCTGCAGGGTCATACAATAAAGAATTTTTCGGTATAAGGACTTCTACCAGGTCATTCAATAAATAAGGTGAATTTTTCGGTATAAGGACTTTTACGAGTGTCATTTAATAAATAAGGTGAATTTTTCGGTATAAGGACTTCTGCGAGAGTCATTCAATAAATAAGATGAATTTTTCGGTATAAGGATTTCTACGAGGGTCATTCAATAAATAAGTTGAATTTCTCGGTATAAGTACTTCAACGAGGTCATTCAATAAATAAGATGAATTTTTCGGTACAAGGACTTCTACGAGAGTCATTCAATAAATAAGTTGAATTTTTCGGTATAAGGATTTCTACGAGGGTCATTCAATAAATAAGGTGAATTTCTCGGTATAAGGACTTCAACGGGGA
The DNA here is from genome assembly GCA_037127315.1 of Ascarosepion bandense. Lineage (NCBI taxonomy): Eukaryota > Metazoa > Mollusca > Cephalopoda > Sepiida > Sepiidae > Ascarosepion > Ascarosepion bandense. Next base: position 59,522 of record JBBBDQ010001658.1, on the reverse strand, counting down.
ATTCATTCAATAAATAAGGTGAATTTTTCAGTAAGGGCTTCTACGAGGTCATTCAATAAATAAGGTGAATTTTTCGGTATTAGGACTTCACCGAAGGTCGTTCAATAAATAAGGAGAATCTTTCGGTATAAGGACTTCTACGAAGGTCATTCAATAAATAAGGTGAATTTCTCGGTATAAGGACTTCAACGAGGGTCATTCAATAAATAAGGTGAATTTTTTGGTATAAGGACTTCTACCAGGGTCATTCAATAAATAAGGGGAATTTTTCGGTATTAGGACTTCTACGAAGGTCATTCAATAAATAAGGTGAATTTTTAGATATAAGGACTTCTACGAAGGTCATTAATTAAATAAGGGGAATCTTTCGGTATAAGACTTCAACGAGTGTCATTCAATAACTAAGGTGAATTTTTCTGTATAAGGACTTCTACGAAGGTCATTCAATAAATAAGGTGAATTTTTCGGTATCATGACTTCTTCGAGGGTCATTCAATAAATGTTGTGATTTTTTCGGTATAAGGACTTCTACGAGGGTCATTCAATAAATAAGGTGAATTTTTCGGTATTAGGACTTCTACGAAGGTCATTCAATAAATAAGGGGAATTTTTCGGTATGAGGATTTCTACGACGGTCATTCAATAAATAAGGTGAATTTTTCGGTATAAGGACTTCTACGAGGGTCATTCAATAAATAAGGTGAATTTTTCGGTATAAGGACTTCTACGAGGGTCATTCAATAAACAAGGTGAATTTTTCGCTATTAGGACTTCTACGAAGGTCATTCAATAAATAAGGTGAATTTTTCGGTATAAGGACTTCTACTAAGGTCATTCAATAAATAAGGTGAATTTTTCGGTATAAGGACTTCTACGAGAGTCATTCAATAAATAAGGGGAATTTTTCGGTATAAGGACTTCTACTAGGGTCATACAATAAATAAGGGGAATTTTTCGGTATAAGGACTTCTACCAGGGTCATTCAATAAATAAGGTGAATTTTTAGGTATAAGGACTTCTACGAGGGTCATTCAATAAATAAGGTGAATTTTTCGGTATTATGACTTCTACGAAGGACATTCAATAAATAAGGGGAATTTTTCGGTATAAGGACTTCTACGAGGGTCATTCAATAAATAAGGGGAATTTTTCGGTATTATGACTTCTACGAAGGACATTCAATAAATAAGGGGAATTTTTCGGTATAAGGACTTCTACGAAGGTCATTCAATAAATAAGGGGAATTTTTCGGAATAAAGACTTCTACGAAGGTCATTCAATAAATAAGGGGAATTTTCGGTATAAGGACTTCTACGAAGGTCATTCAATAAATAAGGGGAATTTTTCGGTATAAGGCCTTCAACGAGGGTCATTCAATAAATAAGGTGAATTTTTCGGTATAAGGACTTCTACGAGAGTCATTCAATAAATAAGGTGAATTTTTCGGTATAAGGATTTCTACGAGGGTCATTCAATAAATAAGTTGATTTTTACGGTATAAGGACTTCTACGAGGGTCATTCAATAAATAAGGGGAATTTTTCGGTATAAGGACTTCTACGAGGGTCATTCAATAAATAAGGTGAATTTCTCGGTATAAGGACTTCAACGAGGGTCATTCAATAAATAAGGTGAATTTTTTGGTATAAGGACTTCTACCAGGGTCATTCAATAAATAAGGGGAATTTTTCGGTATTAGGACTTCTACGAAGGTCATTCAATAAATAAGGTGAATTTTTAGATATAAGGACTTCTACGAAGGTCATTCATTAAATAAGGGGAATTTTTCGGTATAAGACTTCAACGAGTGTCATTCAATAACTAAGGTGAATTTTTCTGTATAAGGACTTCTACGAAGGTCATTCAATAAATAAGGTGAATTTTTCGGTATCATGACTTCTTCGAGGATCATTCAATAAATGATGTGATTTTTTCGGTATAAGGACTTCTACGAGGGTCATTCAATAAATAAGGTGAATTTTTCGGTATTAGGACTTCTACGAAGGTCATTCAATAAATAAGGGGAATTTTTCGGTATGAGGATTTCTACGACGGTCATTCAATAAATAAGGTGAATTTTTCGGTATAAGGACTTCTACGAGGGTCATTCAATAAATAAGGTGAATTTTTCGGTATAAGGACTTCTACGAGGGTCATTCAATAAACAAGGTGACTTTTTCGCTATTAGGACTTCTACGAAGGTCATTCAATAAATAAGGTGAATTTTTCGGTATAAGGACTTCTACTAAGGTCATTCAATAAATAAGGTGAATTTTTCGGTATAAGGACTTCTACGAGAGTCATTCAATAAATAAGGGGAATTTTTCGGTATAAGGACTTCTACTAGGGTCATACAATAAATAAGGGGAATTTTTCGGTATAAGGACTTCTATGAGGGTCATTCAATAAATAAGGTGAATTTTTAGGTATAAGGACTTCTACGAGGGTCATTCAATAAATAAGGTGAATTTTTCGGTATTATGACTTCTACGAAGGTCATTCAATAAATAAGGGGAATTTTTCGGAATAAAGACTTCTACGAAGGTCATTCAATAAATAAGGGGAATTTTCGGTATAAGGACTTCTACGAAGGTCATTCAATAAATAAGGGGAATTTTTCGGTATAAGGACTTCTACGAAGGTCATTCAATAAATAAGGTGAATTTTTCGGTATAAGGACTTCTACGAGAGTCATTCAATAAATAAGGTGAATTTTTCGGTATAAGGATTTCTACGAGGGTCATTCAATAAATAAGTTGATTTTTTCGGTATAAGGACTTCTACGAGGGTCATTCAATAAATAAGGGGAATTTTTCGGTATAAGGACTTCTACGAGGGTCATTCAATAAATAAGGTGAGTTTTTCTGTATAAGGACTTCTACGAGGGTCATTCAATAAATAAGGTGAATTTTTCGGTATAAGGACTTCTACGAGGGTCATTCAATAAATAAGGTGAATTTTTCGGTATAAGGACTTCTACTAGGGTCATACAATAAATAAGGGGAATTTTTCGGTATAAGGACTTCTACCAGGGTCATTCAATAAATAAGGGGAATTTTTCGGTATAAGGATTTTTACGAGTGTCATTTAATAAATAAGGTGAATTTTTCGGTATAAGGACTTCTACGAGAGTCATTCAATAAATAAGATGAATTTTTCGGTATAAGGATTTCTACGAGGGTCATTCAATAAATAAGTTGAATTTCTCGGTATAAGTACTTCAACGAGGGTCATTCAATAAATAAGATGAATTTTTCGGTACAAGGACTTCTACGAGAGTCATTCAATAAATAAGTTGAATTTTTCGGTATAAGGATTTCTACGAGGGTCATTCAATAAATAAGGTGAATTTCTCGGTATATGGACTTCAACGAGGGTCATTCAATAAATAAGGTGAATTTTTCGGTATAAGGACTTCTACGAGGGTCATACAATAAATAAGGTGAATTTTTCGGTATTAGGACTTCTAGGAAGTTCATTCAATAAATAAGGGGAATCTTTCGGTATAAGGACTTCTACGAAGGTCATTCAATAAATAAGGTGAATTTCTCGGTATAAGGACTTCAACGAGGGTCATTCAATAAATAAGGTGAATTTTTTGGTATAAGGACTTCTACCAGGGTCATTCAATAAATAAGGGGAATTTTTCGGTATTAGGACTTCTACGAAGGTCATTCAATAAATAAGGTGAATTTTTAGATATAAGGACTTCTACGAAGGTCATTCAATAAATAAGGGGAATTTTTCGGTATAAGACTTCAACGAGTGTCATTCAATAAATAAGGTGAATTTTTCTGTATTAGGACTTCTACGAAGGTCATTCAATAAATAAGGTGAATTTGTCGGTATCATGACTTCTTCGAGGGTCATTCAATAAATGATGTGATTTTTTCGGTATAAGGACTTCTACGAGGGTCATTCAATAAATAAGGTGAATTTTTCGGTATTAGGACTTCTACGAAAGTCATTCAATAAATAAGGGGAATCTTTCGGTATAAGGACTTCTACGAAGGTCATTCAATAAATAAGGTGAATTTCTCGGTATAAGGACTTCAACGAGGGTCAGTCAATAAATAAGGTGAATTTTTTGGTATAAGGACTTCTACCAGGGTCATTCAATAAATACGGGGAATTTTTCGGTATTAGGCTTCTACGAAGGTCATTCAATAAATAAGGTGAATTTTTAGATATAAGGACTTCTACGAAGGTCATTCAATAAATAAGGGAATTTTTCGGTATAAGGACTTCTACGAGTGTCATTCAATAAATAAGGTGAATTTTTCGGTATCATGACTTCTACGAGGGTCATTCAATAAATGAGGTGATTTTTTCGGTATAAGGACTTCTACGAGGGTCATTCAATAAATAAGGTGAATTTTTCGGTATTAGGACTTCTACGAAGGTCATTCAATAAATAAGGGGAATCTTTCGGTATAAGGACTTCTACGAAGGTCATTCAATAAATAAGGTGAATTTTTCGGTATAAGGACTTCTACGAGAGTCATTCAATAAATAAGGGGAATTTTTCGGTATAAGGACTTCTACTAGGGTCATACAATAAATAAGGGGAATTTTTCGGTATAAGGACTTCTATGAGGGTCATTCAATAAATAAGGTGAATTTTTAGGTATAAGGACTTCTACGAGGTCATTCAATAAATAAGGTGAATTTTTCGGTATTATGACTTCTACGAAGGTCATTCAATAAATAAGGGGAATTTTTCGGAATAAAGACTTCTACGAAGGTCATTCAATAAATAAGGGGAATTTTCGGTATAAGGACTTCTACGAAGGTCATTCAATAAATAAGGGGAATTTTTCGGTATAAGGACTTCAACGAGGGTCATTCAATAAATAAGGTGAATTTTTCGGTATAAGGACTTCTACGAGAGTCATTCAATAAATAAGGTGAATTTTTCGGTATAAGGATTTCTACGAGGGTCATTCAATAAATAAGGTGAATTTTTCGGTATAAGGATTTCTACGAGGGTCATTCAATAAATAAGTTGATTTTTTCGGTATAAGGACTTCTACGAGGGTCATTCAATAAATAAGGTGAATTTTTCGGTATAAGGACTTCTACGAGGGTCATTCAATAAATAAGGTGAGTTTTTCTGTATAAGGACTTCTACGAGGGTCATTCAATAAATAAGGTGAATTTTTCGGTATAAGGACTTCTACTAGGGTCATACAATAAACAAGGGGAATTTTTCGGTATAAGGACTTCTACCAGGGTCATTCAATAAATAAGGGGAATTTTTCGGTATAAGGATTTTTACGAGTGTCATTTAATAAATAAGGTGAATTTTTCGGTATAAGGACTTCTACGAGAGTCATTCAATAAATAAGATGAATTTTTCGGTATAAGGATTTCTACGAGGGTCATTCAATAAATAAGTTGAATTTCTCGGTATAAGTACTTCAACGAGGCTCATTCAATAAATAAGATGAATTTTTCGGTACAAGGACTTCTACGAGAGTCATTCAATAAATAAGGTGAATTTTTCGGTATAAGGATTTCTACGAGGGTCATTCAATAAATAAGGTGAATTTCTCGGTATATGGACTTCAACGAGGGTCATTCAATAAATAAGGTGAATTTTTCGGTATAAGGACTTCTACGAGGGTCATACAATAAATAAGGTGAATTTTTCGGTATTAGGACTTCTAGGAAGGTCATTCAATAAATAAGGGGAATCTTTCGGTATAAGGACTTCTACGAAGGTCATTCAATAAATAAGGTGAATTTCTCGGTATAAGGACTTCAACGAGGGTCATTCAATAAATAAGGTGAATTTTTTGGTATAAGGACTTCTACCAGGGTCATTCAATAAATAAGGGGAATTTTTCGGTATTAGGACTTCTACGAAGGTCATTCAATAAATAAGGCGAATTTTTAGATATAAGGACTTCTACGAAGGTCATTCAATAAATAAGGGGAATTTTTCGGTATAAGACTTCAACGAGTGTCATTCAATAAATAAGGTGAATTTTTCTGTATTAGGACTTCTACGAAGGTCATTCAATAAATAAGGTGAATTTGTCGGTATCATGACTTCTTCGAGGGTCATTCAATAAATGATGTGATTTTTTCGGTATAAGGACTTCTACGAGGGTCATTCAATAAATAAGGTGAATTTTTCGGTATTAGGACTTCTACGAAGGTCATTCAATAAATAAGGGGAATCTTTCGGTATAAGGACTTCTACGAAGGTCATTCAATAAATAAGGTGAATTTCTCGGTATAAGGACTTCAACGAGGGTCATTCAATAAATAAGGTGAATTTTTTGGTATAAGGACTTCTACCAGGGTCATTCAATAAATAAGGGGAATGAATTTTTCGGTATTAGGCTTCTACGAAGGTCATTCAATAAATAAGGTGAATTTTTAGATATAAGGACTTCTACGAAGGTCATTCAATAAATAAGGGGAATTTTTCGGTATAAGGACTTCTACGAGTGTCATTCAATAAATAAGGGGAATTTTTCGGTAAAAGGACTGCTACGAAGGTCATTCAATATATAAGGGGAATTTTTCGGTATCAGGACTTCTACGAGGGTCATTCAATAAATAAGGTGAATTTTTCTGTATAAGGACTTCTACGAAGGTCATGCAATAAATAAGGTGAATTTTTCGGTATCATGACTTCTACGAGGGTCATTCAATAAATGAGGTGATTTTTTCGGTATAAGGACTTCTACGAGGGTCATTCAATAAATAAGGGGAATTTCTCGGTATAAGGACATCTACGAGGGTCATTCAATAAATAAGGTGAGTTTTTCGGTATAAGGACTTCTACGAGGGTCATTCAATAAATAAGGGGAATTTTTCGGTATAAGGACTTCAACGAGTGTCATTCAATAAATAAGGTGAATTTTTCGGTATAAAGGACTTCTACGAAGGTCATTCAATAAATAAGGGGAATTTTTCGGAATTAGGGCTTCTACGAGGGTCATTCAATACATAAGGTGATTTTTTCGGTATAAGGACTTCTACGAGGGTCATTCAATAAATAAGGTGAGTTTTTCGGTATAAGGACTTCTAATAAAGATAGAATCTTACCTTTATTCTTTTTCAGCGTAGTCTCCCAGCAGTCCCGCACACTTTTCTCATCTGCGCACAAGCTTCCGTATTCCCCCAGCTTAAAAATCTTTGGACTAATGTCTCAGCCAGTTGCTCACAGCACTTTTGACTTCATCGTCATTTTCAAACTTCGTGCACGCTTTCAAGGAACCAAACAGGTGAAAGTCTGAAGGGGCAAGGTCTTGGCTGTAAGGGGGATGAGGGAGCAGTTCTCAACCCAGCTCGTTGATGGTCTGCACTGTTTGGGCTGCTGTGTGAGGCCTTGCGTTGTTTTGATGCGAGACAACTGGATGTGAATGATGACCCCTGCGTTTGTTCTTTATATCTTTCTTGACCTCTCTCAGCAGTTCACAGTAGTTGGCACTGTCAGACTGAATGAGGTAATTGATTGATTCGATCACCTCAGGAGATCTCACTTCTGTTGGCCTCCCAGGCCTGTCTTCATCCTCAACACTGCTCCTTCCTTCTTTAAACAATTTAGCCCACTTATAGACATTTTTTGGCTGAAACATGTGGCACCATACACAGTTGACATTCTCCTATGAATTTCAACTGGTTTGCACCCTTCAACAACCAAAACCTTGATAACTGACCTCTGTTCACTTCTGAAACATGCTTCTTGGTCTGTCATCTGTGTTAATCTCCAAATCTCTCAAAGTTTTTTTTTTCAATCTGAAAAAAAAAAAAAATTAAATCCCTTTGAAAAAGAAGTAAAGGAAAAAAGTTTAAAAAAGTTAGCTTCTATCTGTATTAAAAGTCCTTATACCGAACAATTCACCTTATTTATTGAATGACCCTCGTAGATGTCCTTATACCGAACAATTCACCTTATTTATTGAATGACCCTCGTATCTGCTCGGAAGGACAAATTGGAAAGCCGAGTTCGAATTCATTTACGCGCATATACCCTTGGGAAGTGTATTATTCCGTCTCTTCCCTACTACTATGGGTTAAATAGCAAAACAAATTTGGTTCTATAGCCTTGGCTGGTAACCAGTCTACTGCAGAACGTAATGACAACTTACTGCGGAAATGTTTCTGCCCAGTCAGTCATGTTTCTTTTGAGACATGATCGCACTTGACTGATATCAGTGATATCGGGCTCGTTATTTTCACTAACGCGCAAATAACATAGTGAAGGTATTAATCCATCTTATCTATGGGTTGAATAGCAGAACAGACCGAATCTTATAGCAACCTACTGCGAGAAAATATTCTGCCTAATGAGTCATGAATCGGAAGTAATATGATCGCCCAAGTGTGTCTTACGTATAACGCTTGACTGCCTCATGTCTGTGATGCACTAACAACTTAATACCATGACTGAGGGAAAGGAATGACAAGTTTGCAGACTTAAGAAGATCATAGAATGCTTGGTATTCCTTAAAAAATACACTGAATTCGAGAATTCAACGTGGAACAGCTTTGTCGCTGTGGTTCGGGCGTTTCTGGGAAACAAAAATATATGGAGCTTGTTCAGATTCTGGTGAAGAACTAAGTTAAAATCGGATGGATTTCCATCAAAGTCCACCTTAACAGTTTTCCATTTCGACTGAGTCTCTGGGCCCTTTACTGGTGAGGGTGAGTGACCTCACTCTCTGTTATCACTATCCTGATTTTATTAAACAAGCACAAAACCGGGATAATAAAAGGTAGTCACGGGGAGCGGGAGGTTCAGTCTCCCCTCATTGTATAACTCTTACCAGCTCGAAACAATAACTGTTTTCCATTTCGACTGAATCCCTGGACCATTCAGTAATGAGGGGAGTGAACTCACCCTTTGTTATCACTAGCCTATCCGTTTTCAACATCTGGTAGCAAAGGACAGGAAATTCTCACAGTCCAATTTTGACCTAGGGTCACATTTTGTCACAACAGGATGACAATTTTATGTCTAGAATCGTTTTTACACGAATTCAATCAATTCAGTTACCCTTACCGACAGAAATGATTGTATTTCACTATTTTTGTCACTGTGGTTACTTTTTCCGACAAAATAATTGTATTCTGCAATTTTAAAGAAATCTCTTCTTATCTTTAAAATTAATTAAAAAATGAATACTAGCAATCTGGAAATAGGGTTACGGGTGCTGGATGTTCACCAAGGTTCATATCTTTGACACTCAGCTTGATAAATTCAAAGGAAACATGGAGGGCGTACCCAGTGGCGTAAGGAGCGCTCTTCCACTATGATACACTGGATTTTAAACGTCGATACCAAGGATCATATAATGAGACATAATGAGAAATTGTATATGGAGGTTGATTCGTGAAAGTAATTTACAGTATAAGCGAAAATTCAAAAAAACACTCATTTCTAATTTTTTTTGTGATTTCTCTTGTGTAATCTTAGAATAAATAAATGCTACCTTTAATTGTGTTTCGTTTTGTTCCTACTTTGCATGAACGAAAATATTCACATTCGCCAGTTTTCCCAATGGCAATACGTAAATTTGATAAATATCATTATCCTGGTCACAAAAATATCTGAAGGAAATATTAGCCATTTTGATACTTTCTATGCGTAAACAAATAAGAGATAACAGTTGCTACCCAAAGACAAAAAGTCGTGTTACACAGTATAATTTCTCCTCGCGGACGTGCACAACGGTGGCAGTGATACGACCAAGCGCTAAGGTAGATCATTATCAATGCGACCTGTTTTCTCTCTATTGTTACACACACACACACACAGCACACACACACACACACACACACACACACACACACACACACACACACACACAAGCACAAACACACACTGTACATAAATTAAATATTTTTAAAGTTAGTTGTTAAACATATCATAGTACCTATGTTTGTCTTGTCGTTTGTTTTATTTTTCTTGTTGCTTTGTTTTGTTTTTAATCTTCTCATCCCAAGCAACGCGAGACCACCATTAGTGCACAGGAGGTTAAAATGAGAGAAAAGACTGGGTACAGTGGGTATTGAAGAAAGGATAAAAGATGGACGGAACTCATGAAGATGGAAGATGGAAGATGGCAATTGACATAGCATTGAAATCTTTGGAGATTGTATCTATCAAGGAAGTACGTAAACGAAAGGGAGTTCCACAGGTTCGAAATGAGAGAAAAGACTGGGTACGGTTGGTATTGAAGAAAGGATAAAAGATGAACGGTATTCAAGAAGATAGAAGATGGCAATTGACGATGCATTGAATTTTTTGGAGTATGTATCTATCAAGGAAGCAAGTAAACGGAAGGGAGTTCCACAGGCGGGTAAAGCGAGGAAATAAAGTATTCGAGGTAAAAGTTGCAGTTACATTTAACTATTTCAACGGTGAAAGGGTGGGACCTAGACACCAATTTAGTAGTACGCTTAAATTCACGTGGTCAGGTTACTAGGGATAAAAGCTCCTCAGAGCAGTTGCCATGAAAATACTTGTAGAAAAGAGAAAGGGAAACCAGTCACGTCAGAGTAAAAGTGACTGGAATCGAGATGCCAAGTCAGAACCGATTACATCGAAGATCCTTCTTTGGATTTTATTGAAAATCTCGAGATGAATGGCAGGAGCACCCGACCAGAAATGGCAACAGTATTCAATGCACGGACAAGAATGCTTGATGGGTTCTGACGAGAAAAACTTTCTGACCCAAAACAGAAATGCAACATTTCTAGCAATAGATTCACCTAGAGATTCGGTGTATACATTTCACTTCAGGCCTGTTGAAAAAGTGGAGTGAAGGAGGCGTAGTGTGTTGCTGTCAAGATCACTTCATCAGCCATGCTGGTAACTGGCAGGAACGTTTGTCTATGATGGTTAAAAGATAGCAATTTTTACAGTATTTCCATTATTGGGACTATTATCCTCATCTTTGTTGCCATTTGTACGACGTTCTAGCACCTGAAGAAGGCCGAAGTGTACAACGACTGAAACGTCTCACAAATGGCAACAAAGACGTGGACAATAGTCTGAATAATGTAAATACTGTAAATAATACCTCTTCATATAAATATAGACAGATAGCAGTTTTGTTTTGAAGGCATTGTAATTTATACGCCATTTCTTGACAGTTAACCACTGACTAAAGGTCAGTTTTAAATGCAGCAGCCAGGTTTACTTTGTTAGCCTTGGAGGATTTTTTATTGAGTAGCCAGTAAGTACTGATGTCATCTGCATAGATGTCTACTTGGGAACTGATCACATCAGAAAGATCATTGATGAAGACCAGAGACAGTTGAGGACATAGGAAAAAGCCTTGAGGGACATCCGTGTTCGTGTGAAATGATCTGGGGACTTGCCCGTTCAAAATGACCTTTATTTCACGACTCGGTAGGAACGATTAAATCAAACAACCGTCCAGTAATACCGTTGCTCTGTAGTTTGTAGGATGCCAAACCCTGTCAAACATCTTCGAGATATCTAGAGCAACAGTTCGAACTTCGCTATTATTATCAAGAGCCTGGTATACATTTTCAGTACTGGTTGTTATCAGCGGCAGACCTATCGAAGATATAGTCGTTCCATTTCAGTTCGGTTGAAAAGTGAGGTTAAGCGTTTTGCTCTCAAGGAGACTTACTTCAGTCCAGGCTGGCAGGAAAGTTTCTCTATGGTGGTTAAAAGAGAGCATTTTTGTTTTGGAGGCATTAAAATTTGCAAACTATTTCCTACCCTAGTTACCAATGATTAGACGTTTCGAGAGCAGCAACCAAGTTTACTTTGTCAGCTACTTTGGTAGATTTCCTATTGAGACGGGAGTAAATGGTGATGCCATCTGAATAGATGCATAATTGGGAACTGATGACGTTAGGAAGATGACTGATGAAGTCCAAAAACAACGTAGAACCTAGGATAGAGCTCAGAGTGACGTCCGCGTTCGAGTGACGTCCGCGTTCCAAACGACTTTATTTCAATAATGGATAGGAAAAATTGGATGGTTGTTTTTCTTTCTTTTTCTTTTCTTTTTTTTTTTTTTTTGCAGGGGATTTTTTTTTATTGTATCACCCCGAGCAAGGCGGTAATGCCACTGATGTGCAGGGGGCTACATAAGAGTAAAAAGATTAAGTAGAAGAGAGTGTAGAGGGAGACGAACCAGTTGGAAAGGAGCAAGAGAAGGATAGGAATACAGGTGTGATGACAGTTGCAAAAGTGGAGAGAAAGGAAAGGATATACGGGGTGGGGAAAGAACTAGAGCCACGTGGTTAATGATGTTTGGTCGAGCTAGCTCGGACATGCATCAAGGTTAGAAGGTAATTATGGTTGCATTCTGTATCATAACATAGCTGGTCAGTATAGGTGATCACTGGGTGACCAACCCATCTTACACCATGGCTAAGCTGTCGTAAATCACTCATGAGTTCATGTTTTATTTGCCAGAAGAGGCATGCAAAGTACATTCTGTGTTCGTGTAAGATTGTAAAAATAATGGGGATGTTGTCTTAAAGACATAGTAAGTCTTATTCTCAGCATGCAACTGTAGATTCCATCAAAATACGACTCCGGAGTGTTAGTTAATGTCCATGCAGTGGCACTATACATTAACACCACCTCTACAGTGAATCTCAAATTGAAAATGTCTGGTAGAACGCAACATCTAGTAGTCCTTGACCGGCATGATAGGATACGAGTGGATGGTCCTTTCTTTATATATATATATATATATATATATATATATATATATAAACTTATCACTATACTCGTTTCGAAAAACCCTCCGACTATATACGCGGAAGGAAAAAATGGTTGTAAAAAAAAAACGAGCTAAGTACGTGAACATTAGTCAAAGTACGTAGCCAAAAGAAAAAACCCGAGACAAGTAATCTATAACAAAAAAGCGCTCAATACGTAAGCAGAGCAGAAAAAGAAAATAAGGTCAAGAGCCAACAAACCTACCAAGGTTTCATCTAACCAGATCTTCAGAGAAGGTTGGCTCTGAAGATCTTCCCTGAAGATCCGGTTAGATGAAACCTTGGTAGGTTTGTTGGCTCTTTAGTTTATATATATATATATATATATACTGTTAAATATAACACACAATGAATGTCTAATATGTTTAATCATGAGCCGTTCTAAACATCGTATTTTGGCTTTAATTTCAGGTGAAGACAAAAGTTCTTCAACATTTGGATATTCTTATTATTATGTTGCTTCGAAGCTTTCGGTCCATGTGAACACATAAGCCATCTTCAGAGAGGTTACAGGGACGTTAACATAAAACATCCACCATCAGCTTAGAACCAACATAATAAAAAATATCCAAATGTTGGAGAATTTTTGTCTTTATTTTCACTTGAAATTCAAGCCAAAATACGATGTTTAGAACAGCTCATGATTAAACATAATAGACATTCATTGTTTGCTATATTTAGCAGTATATATTTATATAATTATTTACTGCCTCGATACACCATATATATATATATATATATATATATATATATATATATATATAAAGGAAAATATAGCCCCGCACAACCAAGTAAGATAGCGTTGATCGAAAGATCCTTTTGAAAATAAAGCTTTTACTCAGGCCAGCCGGATTCGAATTATCGACCTAAGGATAACAACAGCAAAGTTTCAATCTACAGTCCTCCGCTCTGCCAACTTCTAAAAGTTTGTTTCGTTATTGCAATATAAATAGGAAGTTTTCCTTACACCCACATTATATAACTAATGCGAGAATGCACTCGAATTTAATATAATTCGTTTCTTGAAACGCACCTTTGTTTAATGAAAAAGGTTTTTAAAAAGATCTCTTTTGTTGCTAGTAACCGGATAAATTTTAAAATCACACCGAAAGATTTCAAGTAAATGCTTCAAAAAATAAATCTTCCTTGTCGTTGTTTTCCGTCAAAAATAAAAGGAAATAAATTCAGTTATTAAATTGTGTAAGCACCAATTCTGTGCAAAAATTGCTGTTTTTGAAATTTATTGAATTATTTTTGCGGTGTTTCTGAAGAATATTGGGAATAATATAAGCAGAGGTTATTTGTAAAAATAAAGAAAATATTTATCAAAATAAAATGGTAATATTTTTCCGATGTTTGTTAATAAGATAACGGATCTAATATACGTTTCATTTATTTACTGAAATAATATAACCAGAGGTTATTTGTAAAAATAAAGAAAATATTTATCAAAATAAAATGGTAATATTTTTCCGATGTTTGTTAATAAGATAACGGATCTAATATACATTTCATTTATTTACTGAAATAATATAACCAGAGGTTATTTGTAAAAATAAAGAAAATATTTATCAAAATAAAATGGTAATATTTTTCCGATGTTTGTTAATAAGATAACTGATCTAATATACATTTCATTTATTTACTGAAATAATATAACCAGAGGTTATTTGTAAAAATAAAGAAAATATTTATCAAAATAAAATGGTAATATTTTTCCGATGTTTGTTAATAAGATAACGGATCTAATATACATTTCATTTATTTACTGAAATAATATAAGCAGAGGTTATTTGTAAAAATAAAGAAAATATTTATCAAAATAAAATGGTAATATTTTCCGATGTTTGTTAATAAGATAACGGATCTAATATACATTTCATTTATTTACTGAAATAATATAACCAGAGGTTATTTGTGAGAATAAAGAAAATATTTATCAAAATAAAGCGGGAATATTTTTCCGATGTTTGTTAATAAAATAACGGATGTAATATACATTTCATTTATGAATAAATAAGCGCTGGAAATGCCAATCAAAACGGATAATTCCCTGATTATTTTTTTAAGATAAAGAGCATCATTGTTTTGCTTTGATTCCGAAAAAATAATGCATCCATTCTGATTTTTTATTTGATTATTGCCAACCTCAAATAAGACGATATAATGGAAACTCCTGTCATCACTCCAGAATAGAATGCTCTACTTAATAAAAGACGGTAATGAGCGGTATGAATGGAAACAGGTCTTAGGCATTCGCATGACTGCTCTATGACACTGTCAACCCTCTGCCTTCGGGTAGAGGGCGCTCTCTGCTTCCGAGCAGAGAGCACAAACCCAGTCGTGGTTCCGCCGAAGGGTAGAACCACGACTCGGTAAAAATAGACAGACATATTTTTGGCCCGGCTATATGGCCGGGAATTCCCACATTAAAATGACCATGTGTCACATCCGGCCTTGCGTGGGAGGGCTAGTAAATACCACAGGTCTTAGGCATTCGCATGACTGCTCTATGACACTGTCAACCCTCTGCCTTCGGGTAGAGGGCGCTCTCTGCTTCCGAGCAGAGAGCACAAACCCAGTCGTGGTTCCGCCGAAGGGCAGAACCACGACTGGGGAAAAATAGACAGAAATTTTTTGTCCTTGGCTATATGGCCGGGAATAACCTCTATAACATGACCACGTGTCACATCTGGCCTTGCGTGGGATGGCTAGTAAATACAAAAATGTCTTAGGCATTCGTCTGACTTTTCTATGACACTGTCAGCTCTCTGCTTCCGAGCAGAGAGCACAAACCCAGTCGTGGTTCCGCCGAAGGGTAGAACCACAATAGGTGACAAATAGACAGATATTTTTTGGCCCGGCTATATGGATGGGAATACCCACTATAAAATGACCATGTTTCGCATCTGGCCTTGCGTGGGATGGCTAGTAAATTGAAAAGCTCTTAGGCATTCGCCTGACTGCTTAATGACACTGCCAGCTCTCTGCCTTCGGATAGAGGGCCCTCTCCGCTTCCGAGCAGAGAGCACAAACTCAGGCGTGGTTCCGCCGAAGGGTAGAACCACGACTGGGGTAAAATAGACAGAGATATTTTGACCCGGCTATATGGATGGGAATACCAACTATAAAATGACCATGTGTCACATCTGGCCTTGCGTGGGAAGGCTAGTAAATACGAAATGCTCTTAGGCATTCGCCTGTCTGCTCTATAACACTGTCAGCTCTCTCAGGAAAAATATAAAGACCATATAAAAGAAAATGAATTGGTAGCAATACCAGATGGCGAAGAAGACAATCTCCCTGCTGACAGCAGATGAAAATACACGAAAGTTTATTGCTGTCAGTAGGGAAAACATGGAAGAAGTCCTAAAGGCCCTGAATATTGTCCCTTGTGTACTAGCAAGAAGGTCCCGTGCAATGTGGAATATCTTGCTGGGCTCGGAAGGTGAAGCAAAGGATCTAGCGGGAAATGTCTTGACGGCAAAGGTATTAAAACCAAAGTAACGATACATGGGGTACCAGTGGACATTTCATGCGACCACGTAGGAGCTTTTTTTGCTACTTTCGGTGCGGTTGAGGAGGTGGCGCGCACAACTAGCAAAGCCTGTGTAGCCACGGAGGATATCTGTGTCAGCGTGGTTGTGCGAGAATTTTCTGAAGGTCCCAGACATTTTGTTATGTAGAGGAAGAAAGCTATTTGTAGTAGTGGAGGGAAGGAAACCGCACTGCTGGGCGTGTGGCATTCAAAATGTGCCCGGGAAGGAAGCCGGAAGAAAGACAGGTGACACCGGAAACACCGCCGGCACCAGTCACCCCGGACAAAAAGTCCGACCCAAAAAGCGGTGAATGGACGGAGGTGGTCAGGAGGGGGAAAAATAGCTTCCCCTCCTCCTCAACATAACAAAACCCCATCTCCTGAAAAAAAAGAAGCCTCGTAAGGAGGCAAAGCAGCAGCAACAGCAACAACAACAGCAGCAGGGGCAAAAGCAGCAGCAACAACAACAAAATCAACCGAGGGAGCAGCAGCAGCAGCAGCAGCAGCAACAACAAGTAATTGAGGAGGAAATGCCTCCCCCCCGTTCCTCATCGTTGAAGAGAGGACGGGAGGAGGATGAGGTGGTGTCCCAAAAGAAAGGGAAAAAGGATGTTCAAGAACGCGGCATAGCGGAGAGGGTCACGGAAATTACCAGAACCCAATCCGCCCCTACATCACCCACCAGAACTGTTTGTCTTGAAGGGAGGAGTAAGTCTACCTCTCCTGGAAGAAAAATAACTCCTCCTTCCCACACACCTCCCCAATCAGAAACTTCATCTCCTAAAATTAACCATCCCTCCCCGAATCCAGACAAATCCTCCCCGAAAAAGGAAGAAAAGAAAACGAACATTTTTTGCTCCAAAGATATCTGCAAAGTAGACAGACAGGCCTTAGAGAGGGATCTTTCTTCTCTGAAGGCACTCCTAAGGCCTCTATTCAAATATAGAGGGAAAGTCCATCGAGGACCCTGCCAATTTCCCAGGAGCCCCCGGGGTAATTACGTTAATACGAAATACCGGGGGGTGTAGAACAAAAGCCTGGGAATTTGTGCAGGGGGCCGTTGAGGCTTTCCGGAAAATTCAAATGGCTCAAACAGGCACTAAATATCTGCAAAGGCTTTCGCATTTTTCGCTGGGAGGGTCCCTGTCATCCTCCATCCTTCTTTATATAGGGCGGTTAAACTAACTTTCCCTACGGACGTCGGCGGCATTGTCCAGGACGGACGAATTACGTCCGATAGTGGTACAGGCAACTTTGGACAATCCGTCGAGGTCCCTACTGCCATTGATTTTCGCTCTGTATGTTACCAGAAGTAATTTTTTCTGCTTTCTTTTTCAGGTCTAAATAGATGTCAATTAAGTTAGCCAGTATGAACGTGAAGGGCCTTAGGGATCGGAGTAAGGCTGCCCGCCTGCTTCGGGACCTCTTGTCCTTCGGCGTGGATGTCGCCGCGATCCAAGAGACTCACTTTGTTTGTAAGGACGATGCCTGTGTGCTGTCTAACGACTTTGTCGTCTATTCAGCATATGGGAACCGGCTGGCCAGAGGAGTTTCTTTGCTGGTCAAGCGTACCCTGGACGCGAAGGTGGATCTTGTCCATGTCGGTGCCGAGGGCCGGCTGATCGTGGCCGATATTGCAGTGAAAAGCAATGCGTTTCGACTGGTTGCGGTTTATGCGCCCAACGACCAGGAGAAGCGTCTCGTTTTTTCGGCGGTTGGAGCCCTTCCTGGTGGATTCAACGCGACTCGTCTTAGTGGGGGACTGGAATGCCATCCTGGACCCCAAGTTGGATAGAGAGTGGGGAACTAGAGGGAAAGCACGTGATCGTAGCTTGTCGATATCATCGAGTACTTCGGTCTAGTCGATAAATACCGGGTCGATCACAAGGGCGGGAGAATGTAGACGTGGGCTAATAGTTGGCCTTCTACCAAGGTGGCTAGCTACCTTGATAGAATGTTAGTTCGTGAAGCCGACATAGATTTTTTAGATTGTCCCACGTTCCACTGGTTAGGTTACTCTGACCACAAACTCGTTTGTGCCCGGGTAAATTTAGAAAATAGGGTTAGAATGGCTGGTTACTAGAAGTTCAACGTGCCCTTACTGGACAGGCGGGACTTCCGGTGCCAGCTAATTAACTTAGTGCAGCGGGCGTTAACTGGGGGAGTCATCGGGAATAAGTGGTGGGAGAACCTTAAGAATAGTATTAGGTCTTTCACCCCCAAGTTCAGCAAACGTCTCAAACTAGATAAGGCTGACAAGGTGAAGACACTTAAAACTAATTACTCCCTAGCGGTGGCTGGTGGGGATCCCCTAGAGATAGCCATAGCTAAGGAGGCCGTGGAACGGTCGAATAGCGATCGTTACATGGGCCAAGTAGTTAGACATAAGTTAAGCAAGATGTCTTCCGAAGCTGTGAATATGGGCGCAGAACTGCGCAAGTAAGAAATTCACCGAGGAGGCGACCGGTACATTCGAGGGGTTCGCAACCCGGAGGGACACACTCTGCGGTCGACTGACGACATGTGCGAGGCGTTTCGGCGGCATTTAGAGATCCTGTTTACCAAGGAGCCTGGTCTCCGTGATGAGGAGTTTCGTAGCTATTTGGCTGACTTCCCCCGGCTTTTGCCGGCTGATGCAGCTAGCTGCGAGGGATAGATTACGGAGGGCGAAGTCTACGCGACTTTGAAGAAGGTCTGCAGAGGCAAATCGCCGGGTCTCGATGGTTTACCCTATGAATTGTACTTGAGGCATCTTTGTCCCGACTTTGACTGTCGTGTTCAACAACTGGTTCCGGCAGGGGTCCATCCCCAACCGATTCACCAGGGGTGTGATCACGCTGTTGAGAAAAGGCAAGGATGTGGGGAGGGAGCTAGAGGGTTACCGGCCCATAACTCTGCTGAACACAAAGTTAAAGATTTTGGCCAAGATCTTGCAAAATCGTTTGCAATTAGTTGCCGAGTATCTGTTGGGACCTGAGCAGACTTGTGCTGTGAAGGGCCGAACAATTCAGAGCACCCTGCATCTGATACGCACGATCATAGAGGGGATAAAATACGACGAACAAGCCGCGCTGATCCATTTAGATCAGTCCAAGGCATTGGATTGGGTTGACCATCGTTACCTGGCGGCTGTCCTGCAGGCAGCTGGATTCAAAACCAACTTCCGCCGCTGGATTAGCCTCCTGTATCATTCCCGACGGCTGTGATACAGGTGAACGGAAAGTTGTCGGGCGTTCTGGCGCGTCTAGGTCGGTCCGACAGGGTTGTCCACTGTCGCCCCTACTATATGCTTTGGCGTTGGAACCCCTCCTTCGCCGGCAAAGGGACAGGGCGTGCAGTCCGACCCTACGTGGAATCGCTGTCCCTGGTGGTGCTCGAGCCAGGGTTTCCGCGTACGCCGATGACGTCACTACTTTTGTGTCCTCCCGGAGTGACATCGAGGTGGTACAGAAGGCGCTTGAACGGTACGAACAGGTGACAGGGGCCAAGATTAACCGCAACAAGTCGTCCGGCTTGCGTTTAGGCGCCTGGAAGGGTGTTACCCTCCCGGGACCCTTCGACTGGACGGACGGCCCGGTATGCATTCTTGGAGTGTGGTTCGGGCCCGACCTACAGTTGGAGAAAAATTGGTCTGAAGTACTGACAAAGGTAGACGCGTCGGCCAAGACTTGGCGTCGAAAGAATCTGTCCTTAAAGGGTATGGCTGAGGCGTGTGCTACATACGTCTTTCCCATTATCCTTTACCAGTTGTCAGTACTTCCACTTTGTAAACGGCGTAGGAAGGCGATCGAGCGTTTGCTATTCTCCATTCTGTGGAGAGGACGCAAACACTACGTCGAAAAACGTGTCTGTTACCAACGTCCGTGTCATGGGGGTCTGGGAATGCCATACCTGATGGGCCATAAGTTTGCGTCAAGGTTGGTTTTTCTCAGGCGAGCGATTTTGGAAGACTCATTGCTTAGGGGTATAGTGAGGAACGTGTTCCCTAGCCTTACTATCACTCCCCTCATTTCGAGGCGGTGCCGTAAGCCTCGAGGGCGATCGAGTTTTCTCCTCGAATGTCTGGCGGCCCTGCGGGCCATTCCACGGTCCAGTGTCCTTTCACAGCCTAGGAGAGTCTTCTATCGTGGGTTAGTGGAGGGCGTCGCTCAGGATCCATTACGTGATGTGCTGCGCTTGTCGGAGGATGAGTTTCGCTCGTTCTGGTCTTGGGTGCCAGGTAGTGATTATCTCAGCAACTCTGAGTTTTCGCTCACCTGGCGATTAGCTCAGTATCGCTTGAATGACAAGGCCTTCATATGGGGCCTGGCGGATTTGCCAGATTGTGAACGCTGCAACCTTGGCTTGGAAGAAACGGCTTCGCACGCCTTCTACCATTGTTCGCGGGTTCGCCCTCTATGGGACCGGGTCGGCGAGTTGACTGCTCGTATCGAGCCGCGAGAGCTTGTGCTCATTGATCGTGCATTTGCCTGCGACAATGTGTCGCCCCCGTTTTCTGGGATGAAGCGTATGGTGTTTCTGTCGCTGCTAGCCACGCCTCGAATGGTGACTTGGACGACGCGAATGGAGGAAGTCTTGCGAGGTCAACGTCTTTCACATCAGGATCTGCTATTTTGAGCATCAGCTCAAAATAAAGATTGGAAACGTTTGACTTCGACAGACTTCAACAAAAGGTGGGTATATGTAGCAATTCTGGTATGCTTGAACAGAGCTAGTCGTGATTTTCTCTTTTAGATCTGCTGGTTGCATCGGGGTGGATTCCTGTGGAACCCTCCCCTGGTTAAGGTAGCTCTCTTTTGTGTACCTAGTTAAAGTGAATGAATGTGTTCCTAGCCTGTATCCGGCTTTCTCTTTTGTTATGATCCAATTCGAGATTCCCAACCTCCCCAGTTTTGGCCTCCTTTTATCTCGTCTGGTTCAGCCTTTTATTGTCCCTTTCCACTAATTTTTTACCCTCCTCCCCACTCCATTAGCGAGTGTGCTTCTTGATTTCGCCGTTTGGCGGAATACAGCGGCCACTCTTTTTTTCTGTGATGGACGGTTCTTACTAACATTGATTATAATTTTAGTTAAAAATTTGTTGCATTTTCAGTTTATTTTTGGGTTCACCCCCCTCCCATCATTTCATTTTTCATTAAATATTTTATATTATATTGTACATATTATTGTATATATTATATTGTACATAAATACAATTTTGTTGTCATGGGTTATTCTCCCTATTTTTTAGGTGCCCCTTGTAAGTTTGTGGCATTGTGGTGTATGAAGGATTGGGAGTAGATGGATAGCTTCTTTTGGTGACTGTGCAAATTGTAACGAATGAATGGGTCGTGATAGTGTCTAGCTAGGTATAGGACAGTTAAGCAAGAACCAACCTCTCCCTCTCCCCTTTTCGGCTTTGTGCCACAATTTTGTATTTATTGCAAAATAAATAGTGGGAAGGTCTGAGGCGAAGGCATTCACTATTCCATAGTCGATTCCCGCTCCAACACGTGGCTTGCCTATATGTGTATTATTGTTAATTGTACCTTAGTTCAATCAAACTGTATTTCTTATTCCTGTTGTAAAGTTCCATTCATCAACTGATCATTTTATACTGTATTTCTTTTCGGGATATATAAGATAAAAAGATTGTTTTTTTTTTCCTTTTGGTGATGTCACGTGGTTTACGCTACACTTACAAAATGATGTCACTCCAGTAGATTTCAGATTTTTTCTCTTTTTTTTTTCTTTGCAGTAGCTAAACTGTAGTTGCTTTTTTTTAGTTCGGGCCAAGGGGCTCGAGATAAGGCTAAATCTGCATCCACAGCAACTTACAAGCACATTGTGCCGTTTCCCTTTGGGAATATATCTCTTCCTGATATAGAAAGAAACTCCAGTGCAGACGCTGTAATTTGGAAAAATCCAAGACTCGCTGTTTCCCGTTCGTGGACTATATCTTTGCCGTGGACATAATAGATCATTCCGGTCCATTATAATCTGTATTCTTAAACACAGGAGAACCAGGTTATACTTAAGATCATTCCATTTTGTTTCTCTTTACACTCTACTCGCTGTATAGATATATAATACTAGCAGTATAGCATGGCGTTGCTCGGGTGTAATGAGAGCTTTAAAACTAATCCATGGTCCTGGAGCTCAGACTCTTTGGACGTTGGCACGAAAGACTCAAAAGCAATAGTTTTAACCAGTTAAAGCGAAAACCGTAAACCGAAAGAAAAATGAATGGATGTAAGTCAAATTTTGATTTTCTGGTATCGATATCAAATAAGATTTTTTCGTCGTAAACTGAATTTTGAAGGCTAAATAAGTCCTCTGAGTAAATGGTATCATGGCTGAGACTAAGAACTACAATTATACTTACTTAGAGCCAAACTCGAAGCAAAATCTAAAATAAAAGGGCTGAAAAACTGATTTTGATCAAACCCGGTATCTTGTCTTTTATATATATATATATATATATATATATATTATCGATTTTCTGCACTATTGTAAGAACTGCAACCTTAAAACTTCCGAATGTCGTTTCTTATGTCTTTGTCTATGAGTGTATCAAATTTGATTAAAATCGGACCACTCCTTCTGCAACTCGATTTTTTCGATTATCGATTTTCGATATTTATCAGGGGTACCTCGACACAAAACCTAGCTAAGAACACTCGCAGACGCTTATAGTACAACTGTGTAAATTTTCAAGAAAATCCGTTCAACCGTTTCGGAGTCTATAGGTAACGGATACACACACACATACACACATAGCACACACACAGAGAGACAAAGTTCCATTTATAAATCAGTTTAGATGTGATATATTATTCTCCGCGTGAGACACGTCTATATATAGTTTTGTGTATGTCATAGTAATATAAAAGTCTCTTTGAGAACAAAGCACGTTTTCAGCTTATTTTGTCGCACTTCCTGCCCGTGGAACTCCCTTCCGTATATTGCTTTACTGACAGCTGCAAACTCCAGGAATGTAAATGCAATGTCAATTCCCATCTCTTATCTACTTGATTCCTATCTTTCCCTCGTCTTTTCTAGATCACCCCGTGTATCTTGCTATTTTACTTTCTTTCTACCTTTGCAACTGTCTTCACATCCTTCTCTTGCCCTTTCTCTGAAACCCCCTGTAACTGGTTCGTCTTTCTCTTTACTCTCCTCCTGCTTAAACTTTTATTCTTATGTAGCCCCCTGCGCATTAGTGGTGGTACCGCCTTGCTCGGGGTGAAACGATTAAAAAAAAAGAAAAAAAACTTGTAACCTATCAAGTCTTAGTGAATTTAGTGCCTTGCATAAAATGGTACCGATTAAAATTCGTGCTTGTTAGACAGATCGAATCATCGACCTAATGGCAACAGATACTTTTCACAATCATACTATAGTCTTCCGCTCCGTTGAGTTAGGTTCGATCACGCCTTATAAATCGTATGATCATGTTATGTCCAATTAATGATTTTAAACACTTGCTGCTGGCAATTATTTTTCTATTAAGTATCAAACGCAAATTAGCGATGGTAATTAAAATCTGCCGAGAGTTATATCGCTTGATTGACGTTTAAAATATGACATACATAATTTGAACTCGTTACAACAAATGTATTTTACACACTTTAGTAATAAAGAGCGTACATTTATGTGAATTGATTTGCCCGAATTTGGAATAATTTCACGCTTATCAATGATTATAAAAAATACTTACAATATCCATTACTAAGAATTTCTACAGTAAAGAAAAAATATTCAGGTCGCTTTAACGTAAATGTCCGGTTCTTTCAAAACGGGAATATTTAACGCGAGATGCGAATCAAACGAAAAAGCCGGTTCTCTTCATCATTTTCTCCTTCTTAGTCTTTCATGTCTCCTTTTCAAATACTTCGTTTTCGAGTTCTTTGTTTTCGCATTATTTATGTTTTCATTCATCGTATTTTCATTCTTCATTTTCAAGATATTCCTTTTCCAGTTCTTAGTTTTTTAATTCTTCATATTTTCGAGTTCCTCATTTTCTCATTTATAGTTTCCAACGTTTCCTTTTCTCATTCTTTCATTTTATTTCGTTTTTTTTTTTTCATAGTTCCCCAATTCTTCGTTATCATATTTTTCAATTTCGAGTTCCTCATTTTTTCATTTATAGTTTCCAACGTTTCCTTTTCTCATTCTTTCATTTTATTTCGTTTGTTTTTTTATTTTTTTATTTTTTTATTTTTTTTTCATAGTTCCCCAGTTCTTCGTTCTCATGTTCTTCGTTTTCGAATTCCTCATTTTTTCATTTATAGTTTCCAACGTTTCCTTTTCTCATTCTTTCATCTTATTTCGTTTTTTTTTATTTTTCATAATTCCCCAGTTCTTCGTTATCATATTCTTCGTTTTCGAATTCCTCATTTTTTCATTAATAGTTTTCAAGGTTTCATTTCCTCATTATTTCTTTCTTTTTTTCTTATTTTCCCGGTTTTTCATTACGATATTCTTTAATTTCAAATTCCTCATTTTTGCATTTATAGTTTTCAATGATTTCTTTCCTCCGTGTTTCATTTTTTTTTTTTTGTTCTTTATTTTTCTTACTTTTCCAGTTATTCGTTATGATATTCTTCGATTTCGAATTCCTCATTTTTCCATTTATAGTTTTCAAGGTTTCTTTTCCATATTATTTCATTTTATTTGTTGTTTTTTTTTCTTACTTTCCAAGTTCTTCGTTATCATAATCTTTGATTTCGAATTACTCATTTTTTCATTTATAGTTTTCAAGGTTTCATTTCCTCATTATTTCTTTTTATTTGTCTTTGTTTTTCTTACTTTCCCAGTTCTTCGTTATCTTATTCTTCAATTTCGAGTTCCTCATTTTTTCATTTATAGTTTCCAACGTCTCCTTTTCTCATTCTTTCATTTTTTTTATTTTTCATAATTCCCCAGTTCTTCGTTATCATATTCTTCAATTTCGAGTTCCTCATTCTTTTCATTTATAGCTTTCAAGGTATCATCTCTTCATTATTTCATTTATTTTTCTTATTTTCCCAAAAATTCGTTATCATATTCTTCGATTTTGAATTCCTCATATTTTCATTGATAGTTTTCAATGTTACCTCATTATTGCATTTTTTGGGTTTTTTTTTCTTATTTCACAGTTCATCGTTATCATATTGTTTGATTTGGAATATCTCATTGTTTCATTTATAGTTTTCAGGGTTTTGTTTCTTCATTATTACATTTTTTGTTGTTGTTTGTTTTCTTACATCCCCAGTTCTTTGTTATCATATTCTTCGATTTCGAATTCCTCATTTTTTCATTTAGAGCCTTCAAGGTTTCGTTACCTGATTCTTTCATTTTTTTTGTTTTCTATTCTTACTTTCCCAGTTCTTCGTTATCATATTCTTTGATTTCGATATCCTCATTTTATCATTTACAGATTTAATGTTTCGTTTCCTCATTTATTTTATCTTATTTTTTTATTTTTTTGTACACGAAAAATGCACAAGTTTACGAATTACAGTTTCTGCTATACAGTCAATAAGATTATAAAAAACGCCAGTAAGCAGCTGCTCGCGAAAGCTCATTTGGTCGAGAGGATGACTGCAGTGAATGAAATTAATGCTGTTATCCTTAGGTCAATGGTTCAATTCCTGCCTCGCGAGAACCGACCTCTCTTCATTAAATTGGTTCATTTTTGAAATAGTATATATTTTCAATGCAAATAATAATCACCATTGGCATCGTTGTTCAAATTGACAGTGTGATTAAAGCACATCACTTTAATACAAAAACAATAATATTTGATATCTAAAATTCACGAATTTACTAATTACAGTTTCTGCTATACTTTCAATAAGAAAATATAAAGCGTTTCCATGCAGCTGCTCAAGATACGTCTTTTGGTAGAGCGGAGAACGGGAGTGGATGACATAAACGCTGTTATACTAAAGTCGATGGTTCGAATCCATCTCGCGAGAGCCGTCCTCTATCCATTTAATAGGATAATTTTTGAACTAGTCAAAATTTACAATGGAAATGGTATCAATCGTTGTTCAAATTAACACAGTGATTTTCAATGTAGGATTAATCACTTTAATAAATAAAAAAAACTGTATCATTTCACATGTAAATTGTCCTAGTTTACAAATTAAAGTCTCCGCTCTATGGTCAGTACAAAAATATAAAGCGCCAGGAGGCAGCTGCGCCCGATAGTTCATTTGGTCGAACGGGTGACTGCACTGGAGGGCATAGGTGTTGTTATCATTAGGTCGGCGGTTCGATTCCGTCTTGCGAGAACAGACGTCTCTTCATTTTATATTTTGAAATAGTCAATATTTTCAATGGAAATGTTGTCACCATTATTCACATTGACAGTGTGATTTTCTGTGTAGGATTAAATCACTTCACATTGATATACAAACGGTAACATTTGACATGTAAAATGCACTAGTTTACTAATTACAATTTCTGCTATACTGACAATAAGAAATTATAATCCACCTACATGCAACTGCTCGCGATAGCTCAGTTTGTAGAGCGGAGGACTGTAGTAAAAAACATGACTCCTGTGATCCTTAGGTCGGTAGTTCGAATCCGTCTCGCGATAACCGGCCACTCCATTTTTACTACGATCATTTTTGAACGAGTCAACATTTTCAATGGAAATGGTGTCACCATTGGCATCGTTGTTCAAATTGACCGCGTGATTTTCAATGTAGGATTAAATCACTTCACATTGATATACAAACGGTAACATTTGACAAGTAAAATACACGAGTTTACTAATTACAATTTCTGCTATACTGTCAATATGAAATTATAATCCACCAGCATACAGCTGCTCACAATTGCTCAGTTAGTAAAGCGGAGGACTGTAGTAAAAACCTATAACACCTATTATCCTTAGGTCGGTGGTTCGAATCCGTCTCCCGAGGGCCGGCTACTCGATTTTTAATACGATCATTTTTTAACTAGTTAGCATTTTCAATGGAAATGGTGTCACCATTGGCATCGTTGTTCAAATTGAGAGTGTGATTTTCAATGTAGGATTAAATCACTTCACATTGATATACAAACGGTAACATTTGACAAGTAAAATACACTAGTCTACTAATTACAATTTCTGCTGTACTGTCAAAAAGAAATTATAATCCAGCTCAACAAAACTGCTCGCGATAGCTCAGTTGGTAGAGAAGAGGAGTGAAGCAAAAAACTTAAATTCGGTGATCCTTTGGTCGATTGATCGAATACATCTCGCGATGGCCCTCCCCTAAATTTTTTAATACGATCATTTTTAAACTACTCAAAATCTTCAGTGGATATGCTGACACCATTGGCATTGTTATTCAAATTAACAATCTGGTTTTCAATGCAGGATTAATCACTTCATATTGAAATACAAACAGTAACATTTGACATGTCAAATACACATGTTTACTAATTAAAGTTTCTGCTATACTATCAATAAGAAATTATAACACTCCTATATACCGCTGCTCGCGATAGCTCAGTCAGTTGAGCGGAACACTGTAGTAGAAGACATACAATCCTGTGCTCATTAGGATGACCGTTCGTATCCGTCTCGCGAGAGCTGTCCACTCCATTTTTACTACGATCATTTTTGAACGAGTCAATATTTTCAATGGAAATGATGTCACCACTGGCATCGTTATTTAAATTGACACTGTAATTTTCAATGCAGGATTAAATCACTTCATATTGATATACAAACAGTAACATTTGACATGTAAAATACACTAGTTTACTAATTACAGTTTCTGCTATACTGTCAATAAGAAATTATAATGCGCCTACATGCGTCTGCTCGAGATGGCTCAGTTGGGAAAAAGGGTGCTGTTAATAGAAGACATAAATCCGTTTATCCCCAGGTCGATGTTTCGAGTCCATTTCGCAACAGCCGTGCACTCCTTTTTTAATACGATCATTTTTGAACGAGTCAACATTTTTTATGGAAATGGTGTCACCATTGGCATCGTTATTCAAATTGACCGTGTGATATTAAATGTAGGATTAAATCATTTCATATTGATGTACAATCAGTAACATTTGATATGTAAAATACTCTAATTAACTAATTACAATTTCTGCTATACTGTCAATAAAAAATTCAAATACTCATATTTACAGCTGTTCGCGTTTGCTCTGTTGTTGGAGTGTTGGGCTGTAGTAGAAGACATTAATTCTGCGATCCTTAGATCGATGGTTCGAATCCATCTCGCCAGTGCCTTCCGCTATTTTTAATACGATCATTTTTGAACTAGTCAACATTTTCATTGGAAATGGTGTCAGCATTGGCATCGATGCTCAAATTGAGAGTGTGATTTTCAATGCAGGATTAAATCGCTTCATATTGATATACAAACGGTAATATTTAACATGTAAAATACACTAGTTCACTAATTACAATTTCTGCTATATATTGTCAATAAGAAATTGTAATACTTCTATATACTGCTGCTTGCGTTTGCACTGTTTGTTGAGCGGGGAAATGTAGTAGAAAGCATGAATCCTGTGATCCTTAGGTCTTTGGTTCGAATCCGTCGCGTGAAAGCCGTCCACTCCGTTTTTAATACGATCATTTTTGAACTAGTCAACATTTTCATTGGAAATGGTGTCAGCATTGGCATCGATGTTCAAATTGGGAGTGTGATTTTCAATGCAGGATCAAATCACTTCATAATGATATACAAACAGTAACATTTGACATGTAAAATACGCTATTTTACTAATTACAGTTTCTGCTATACTGTCAATAAGAAATTATAATGCGCTGAAACGCATCTGCTTGCGATATCTCAGTCGGTAGAGGGGATTTTCTGCTGTAGAAGACATAAATCTTGTGATCCTTATGTCGAAGGTTCGAATCTGACAGCCGTCTACTCCTTTTTAATACGATCATTTTTGAACTAGTCAACATTTTCAATGGAAATGGTGTCACCATTGGCATCCTTAATCAAATTGTCAGTGTGATTTTCAATGTAGGTTTAAATCACTTCACTTTTAAAAAAAACTGTAACGTTTGACATGTAAAATACGCTAATTTACTAATTACAGTTTCTAATATACTGTCAATAAGAAGATATATTATGCCTATCTGCAGATGCTCGCGATAGCTCAGATGGTAGAGCGAGCCTTCTAGTAAAAGCCGTAATTCCTGTGATCTTTAGGGCAATGTTTCGAATCCGTCTCGCGAGAGCCCTCCACTCCTCTTTTACTAGGATCATTTTTGAACTAGTCAAAGTTTTTCAATGAAAATGATGCCACCTTTGGCCAGTTTATTCAAATTGACAGGGTGATTTTCAATGTAGGATTAAATCACTTCACTTTAAAAAAAAAACAGTAACATTTGACATGTAAAATACACTTGTTTACTAATTACGGGTTCTGCTATACTGTCAATAAGAAATTATAATGCACTTACATGCAGCTGCTCGCGATAGCTCAGTTAGTAGACCTGAGGACTCTAGTAGAAGACATAATTCCTGTGATCCTTAAGTCGATGGTTTGAATCAGTGTCGCGAGAGCAGTCCACTTTTCTTATAATACGATCATTTTTGAAATCGTCAACATTTTCAATGGAAATAGTGTCACCATTGGCATTGTTATTTAATTATTATGTCATCATTATTGACAGTGTGATTTTCAATGTAGGATTAAATCACTTCATATTGATATACAAACAGTAACATTAGACATGTCAATTACACTAGTTTACTAATTACAGTTTCTGCTATACTGTCAATAATAAAATATAATGCGCTTACATGCAGTTGCTCGCGATACCTCAGTTGGTAGATCGGATGATTGTAGTGGAATACATAAATGCTGTTATCCTTAGCTGGATATTTCGAATCCATCTCCCGAGTCCAATCTCCATAAATTTCAATCAGCTCGTTTTGAACTCGTAAACATTTTCATCTAATGATCTCTGGTGTTGTTTCTAAAGTCAGCGTTGGCATTGATGTTCAAATTCATCGTCGACATCTGTGTATACGAATATGATTAGCACTTGGATACAGTTCAATGCACAAGATCTTTAATAATCAAACCACCTACATTGCGATGTTCAATGTACAATTAGACACATTCGCTTTAATAAAAAAATTAAGTTAATTTCATATCTATAATACCGTATTTTACAAATGTGCTAATAATATTCGTATACACAGATGTCGACAATGAATTTGAACATCAATGACAAAGCTGACTTTATAAACAACACCAGAGATCATTAGATGAAAATGGTTACGAGTTCAATAACGAGCATATTGAAATTTATGTAGATTGGACTTGCGAGACGGATTCGAAACATCGGATGTGCGTTGTGGTGCAGTGGATATCGGCTTGGAACGAGAAGCCGAGTTCGAATTCCAGCCGAATTCATTGCATTCACTTAAGCGCAAATACCCTTGGGAAAGGTATTAATCCGTCTATTCCTTCCAATTATGGGTTAAATAGCAGGACAGATTGGGTTCTATAGCCTTGATCGGCAACCAGTCTACCGCAGAAAGCAATGGCCACCTACTGCGGGATAATCTTCTGCTCACTCAGTCATGTCTCTTTCGAGACATGATCGCCCAAGTGTGTATCACGTATGGCACTTAACTGACTGACTGGGTTAGCTTCAGATCCGCCCTAGTTAGCTTCATTCGATTTATTCATTTTTGCAAAATTCAGATAATTTTCAGATTTTAATGATGGTTTCGAAACATGATCGCCCAAGCGTGTATCACGTATGACACTTAACTGACTGCTTTCTAGACAGCGACTTGTTGGAACACATGCGAGAATATATGTAGTTGAATATGAGATATTATATAAGTGTTAACAATTCAAACCGATGCTGAAAAATTAATAATCCTTTTTCTTAAATTGAATGAATTGGTTTAAAATGCAGTGACATTGAAAATAACAGTTTTTGACTTGAATGATATTTTTCATTTGAGCTTGAAATATAAATGAAAAAAAGATGACTAAAAAAAGGACAGTCTCTGATATACTGTCAATAAGAAAATATAAAGCCTTGTTGTATATTGGTTCGTGATAGCTCAGTTGATAGAGCCGAGGACGGTAGTGGAAGACATGGATGTTTCGTATCCGTCTCGCGAGGGCCGTCCATTTTTATTTAATAGGATCATTTTTGAACTAGTAAGCATTTTCAATGCAAATGGTGTCACCATTGGCATCGTTGTTCAAATTGATATTCTTATTTTCGATGTAGGATTAAACCGATTCACTTTAATAAATAAATAAACAGTATCATTTGTCATCTATAATACAGTAGTTTACTAATTACAGTTTCTGATATCGTATCAATAAGAAAATATAATGCGTTCTCATAAAGCGGCTCGCGTTAGCTCAGTTGTTAGAGCTGAGTTCTGTAGTATCATTAAAGCCGTCCACGCAGCTTTTAATAGGCTCATTTTTTAACTTGTAAACATTTTCAATTGGATAGAAATGATCTCTGGTGTTGTTCATAAAGGCACCATTATCATCGTTGTTCAAATTCATTGTCGATGTCAGTATTAACGAAAATTAGCACTTGGATACAATCATAATTCAAAAGAAATTTAAATAATTTTACCATGTACAATTGACAGTGTGATATTTATTTAAGGATTAATAAACCAATTCACTCTAATTAAAAACAATTTCATTTGACATCCATAATATAGTATCTTAATGTTACAAATTTTACTTTTTAATTTTTATTCTAATGAAAATTTGATTCATATTCGTGTAAAAATATGTTACACTACGAAATTATTTTTAGATCAATGCTGACATTATAGCAAATTTTACATAATTTAAACAATATCTAATTGTATAATCACCTAGTTATATTAATGTTTTTTCTCTAAGCCAAGAAGAAATTTATCTGGAACTATATATCTTGTTTAACATTATATTCGTGTTTTCAATTCTCCGAGAACAAGTACTCTTTACAAATATAAATTAATATTTATAACCGATACAATTAAAACGTATGGAAACTTCATAAATTTATTTTGCTTTGGTCTAACAAATTATTTAGCAAAAAAACTTCCGAGAAAAATAACTTTATAAATAGTGTGTATTCATTGAAAGATTTATTAAAATCTGACAATTATCTGAATTTTGCAAATATTATTAATCGAATTATGTTTTGCTTTCTGCGAATCAAACTTAAAATTTTTGTTTCTTGTTTTTGGGTATTTACTGACACCATAAATGTTTTCTTTTTTTATTTCTACGGAAAATGATATTTCAACCCATATGTTTTACATCACAAAAGTTTAGGCATGTCTTCTTATTAATAACCTATGCATATTGCCGATATATTCTTGTTTTCATTAAGATTGTGTCAGTTTCGTTGTCAGATATTCTCTTTTTTAGCTTATATGTGTGGTTACGGTTATTTTGTCTTAATCTAGTTTTTGTCTCTATTTCGTAAATGCTTATCTAGACACCGACTTCTTGGAACTATTGAAACTATTACGGAGTCGCCAAATGGGTGGCCCGTGATTGAATAAAAAACAACCAATCACGGGCTACCTTTTTAGATTTTCAACAAACTCCCCACGTGAGCGGGTTTTAAAAACTCCCTTCCTCTTTTGCTTGTTGGGACCTTACAGACAAGGCGTCCCCGTCTGCACTCCTTCATCTAGACCCAGGATACGTGAGGGGATTAGACAGCAACTGAAGCACAGAAGTCATGGCTCTACTTCTTCAACCCAGCCATAACGACACAGGACATATAAACTGTTAAAATGGCGCATCTTTCAGATAAGTTCCGCAAACCCGACTGTTTGCAAGAGACTATCCTTTCCTCTTTTTCTCTCTTTTCCTGGAAATGCAAGTTTTTATAACATTTTCATATGAGTTGTGTTCCTTTCTTCTCGCCGGCGTCACAATACTGTCACTAATTAAAATTGGGAAGTTACCAATAGAACACGTACTGTACATAGGTACGACCTCTCAACTTCCGAACATACTGTATAACATGATGTTAAATAGGCTTAATATGTGCGTTGTGACGCACTGGATATCGACTCGGAACGAGAAATCAGAGAGCCGAGTTCGAATTCCAGTTGAATTCATTGCATTCACTTACGCGTAAATACCCTTGGGAAAGGTATTAATCCGTCTATTCCTTCCAGTTATGGGCGAAATAACAGAACAGATTGGTTTCTCTAGCCTTGGTCGGCAACCAGTCTACCGCAGAAAGCAATGGCAACCTACTGCGGGATAATCTTCTGCCCAGTCAGTCATGTGTCTTTCGAGACATGATCGCCCAAGTATGGCACTTAACTGACTGACTTATTAAAAACCAATTTTTATCATTAAAATATTTACTCTATTATTAAGAGGAATGATGATGTTTTGTTGTTATTATTCTTTTAAAAAATTTAATCCTTTTTTGTCAATATAAAATTTATTTTTAAAATAATTTTACAATTTAATTATTAAGGATGAAACTAAAATAACCGAACTCACTCAGTTTATGAAATATTATGCTAAGTGTGAATTTAACAATAAAAATTTGTAATTTTAATGTTAGGATTAGCAAAAATTCATTAGAAAAACAGGCCAAACACGGGATAAAACAAATAGAAAAGGGTAAGCTTTTCAATTTTTATAAGGTACCTACGTTTACAATTAATGTAAAAAATTATGAAACTAGAAAATAAATTACTTTAAATTGTGAAAGCTGAATTTGAGAAGCCTGTTGTTAAGTGCTTCAGAAAAAACGTGGAAATTGGGCACTGTTAACAAATGTTCATTATAGGGATTTTTTCCTTTAATAGTCCAGTCCTTGAATCCCGTGACCTGTTTATGATAAATATCATGTACGACCCCCCGTACAAATAAAATACGGGTAATCAGCATGCTCGCAATTAAAATGTTTTAATTATTTAAAAACTTCATTGACTACATTATTTGTATTAAGCTTTTCAATTTTCGATTAGTAAATATACTCGTCAAGCATTAATTTAACAAACCTGCGTTAACGATGAAGGACGACATTTTAGAAGATTTTTGAAACTTTATAAATTAATATAATAAAAAATAATAAAAATGAATACAATTTTTGTAAAAATTTATTATTTATTGAAAAAAATCTATTTAGACTATGATATCCTTAATATATATTGCTTATAAAACCGATTAATAGTTTATCTAAATAAAAAAACAAATGGAATAGTTTTATAGCTTTTTGTTTTCTCAGTTCGGAACAAATTTTCTAATTTTGAAGTAAAAATGACAGTAGATTAGTATTTCCCAATGACTCCTGAATTTAATTAATATTAGTTTTATAGGAAACGACGGCGAATTTCTAGACATTTCCGGAAATTAATTGCTGTAAAAAATAGTTTTACTAAGATTTTCCAAAAGTAATTATTTCAAAAATGATTTCAGACATGTATGAATATATCCTGAAATTTTCATCAAAATCTAACAAATATTGGATTTTTGCAAGAATTCTCAAATAAATGTGTTGTTCACAGGCAAAAAAGTTCCTTGCGTAATATTACGTTTGCCGTAATAAACCATTGTAAAAATTTACGTTACTCACGGACGAAAGAAAAACAAGATTTTCTACCAAAATTTCGAATGTGTTAGAAAGAATTAAAAAAAAATTAAAATAATTAAAAAATGCTATGATATATCCTCTTAATAATAACATAAACATTTTGCCGATAAACTTGTTTTTTTTAAGTTTCGGGTTTTCCTTCATACTATGCTGTTTTTCAGCGATTTATTGGAGGTACCTAGATAAATTTTAAGAGTTGTTCCCTTTATTTCATAAATTTTAAGGGTTGTCCCCTTATTTCAAAAATGATTTTTAAGTCATTTATAAATAAGTCCTGAAATTTTCATCAAAATCCGACAAATATTGAATTTTTGCAAGATTTTATAAATAAATGTTTTTCACAGGCAAAAAAGTTCCTTGCGTAATATTATGTTTGCCGTAATAAACCATTGTAAAAATTTACCTCACTCAAGGACGAAAGACAAACAAGATTTTCTACGAAAGTTTTGAATGTGTTAGAAAGAATTAAAAAAATTTTATAAATAATTAAAAATGTTATGATCCTCTTAATAATAACATGTGATAGGCGAACGTGTTCGGTCAAATACTCCCAGATCGGTGGGAGTAGAAAAGCGCTAAATAATGATTGCTCCCCGTGTAGTTTGGTGTTTTGGGGAGCGCAGCCTAATTCGATGCGTATTACGACAGTTTTAGGCTCGGGCGTATTCGCTAAATTGTTTTGTGTCGCACGTGTCGTTAGATTTTCTTTACGGTGGGTCTTAAAAGTCCGCCATTGTTTGTGAAGGTCAGAGAAAGGCTACTAGCTGCTGCTGCTGTTATAGTTGTTTCTTTTTAGAAGCGGCTGTTTGTGGCCGCGATAAAGTAATATGGTTATAGTCAAACTCATTTCTAAGTTGTGTATACGATATTTGGTTTAGTAGCAGAATGAAGACGCTGCTTGAGTTTGCCCCCCCCCGCCTCCTCAAAAAAATCTCGGTTCTTAAGTACACATCTCCCCCATTTCCTTCGGTACCTTTTCCTCTGAGTTTTCTTTTTCATTTAGTTTTTTAAGAACACATACAGAAACCATTTTGAAAGAAAAACGAAATAATTCTGGGCGAAGCGAGGCTGGTGATAAGCGAACGTGTTCGGTCAAATACTCCCAGATCGGTGGGAGTAGAAAAGCGCTAAATAATGATTGCTCCCCGTGTAGTTTGGTGTTTTGGGGAGCGCAGCCTAATTCGATGCGTATTACGACAGTTTTAGGCTCGGGCGTATTCGCTAAATTGTTTTGTCTCGCACGTGTAGTTGGATTTTCTTTACGGCGGGTATTAAAATCCGCCATGGTTTGTGAAGGTCAGAGAAAGGCTACTAGCTGCTGCTGCTGTTTCAGTCGTTTCTTTTTAGGAGCGGCTGTCTGTGGCCGCGACAATTTTGCCGATAAAACTTGTTTTTATTTAGTTTCAGGTTATCCTTCATATTATGCTGTTTTTTCAGCGATTTATTGGAGGTACCTAGATAGATTTTAAGGCTTGTTCCCCTTCTTCTTCTTCTATGTGCCCTGTCCCTTCAGGACGTAGGCGATCATGGATTTCCACGTCTCCCTATCCCTTGTGGCTCTTAGTATGTTTGCTCCTGTTGCTCCTGGCAACCCCCGTTCCGTCATCCACCTGATCAGTCCCTGCAAATATGTTATCCGCTGCCTTCCTCTGTCTCTCCTTCCTTCTATCTGTCCAGTCAGTATCAGGTTCTCCAGGCTCTCCTTCCTCATTGCATGTCCCAGGAACTTCAGTTGTCTCTTCCTGATGCTCAGCATCAATTTCCTTTTTGTTGCCATTCTTTCTAACACCTCGTTGTTGCTTGTATGCTCAGTCCACGATATCCGTAGCATCCTTCTGTAGAACCACATTTCGGCCGCTTCCAGTTTTGTCCTCATTTTCGATGATATTGTCCAGCATTCACAGCCGTATTGAAGAACTGACATCACGTAGCAGTCTAGCACTCTTTTCTTTGTTTCTGTTGAGATTTTTCTGTGTGTTAGTATTTTGCTCATCTTCTGGAACGCGTCCTTTGCCATGCCAATTCGCCTTCGGATCTCCGTGTCGCACTTTCCATCTCCTGTTAGAACACTTCCTAGGTACTTAAATTCTTGTACTTGTTTGATTCTGGTATCCCCCACCTGTATTTGGCATTTTGGGTTGTATCTTTTGCTGATGACCATACACTCAGTTTTCTTAAAGTTTATTTGTAGTCCCTTCTTGTCACTCTCCAGTGCTACTTTCTGTATGAGGTCTTGTAGTTTCCTTTCCATGTCTGCAATCAGCACTGTATCGTCCACATACCTTATGTTGTTCAGATTGTGGCCTCCAATAACAAATCCTGGCGTGTCATCTAGGATCCTCAAGATATTCTCACTGTATAGATTGAACAAATCCGGTGAAAAGACACATCCTTGTCTTACGCCTTTTTCTATCTTTGTGTATCTACTGAGGTCGTTACCTGTCCGTATGCAAGCCGTTTGCTGCCAGTAGAGATTCTTGATTATTCTTATGTCTTTGCCGAAAATGTCGAGGTTGCCTAGCATTTCCATCAATTCTTTGTGTCGTATTTTGTCGAATGCTTTCGCGTAATCAATGAAGCATAGGTACAAGTCTTTCTTCATTTGTAATGCCCTTTCAGAGAGCATCCTAATCATAAATATGGCGTTCCTTGTTCCAGTATCCTTGACGAACCCGAACTGTTCCTGCCCTATCTCTGGCCTGATTCTGCTTCTCGCTCTATTCATCAGGATTCTGACAATCAGTTTTGTAATGTGACTCATTAAGCTGATAGTTCTGTGTAGTTCGCACTCGTTTGCACCAGGTTTCTTCGGCAGCGCTATAAATATCGACTTGCATAGGTCGTCTGGTATTATTCCGCTGCTATAAATTTCGTTTATTATGTCGGTAATCTTTTCTATGCCATATTCTTCTAAGGCTGTCAGCAGCTCTATCACTATGCCATCTGGACCAGGTGCTTTGTTTCTGTTCATTTTGGCCATTGCAGCTTCCACTTCGGATTGTAGTATTTCCGGTCCATCCATCTCCTTGTGTATTCTCGGTTGTTCTCTCTTGTCGCAAAAAAAACGTTAAACTGGGTTATGTCAACTTTTGATCAACATACTTCCAAATTAATTGATAGGTGCCGACTTCAGCTCGTCAGAACTTTGTGATTAAGAAATACTTTTATTCTAAATTTCATGCCATAAACAAGTAATATTTAATTTAACTTTAAATTTGATATTTTTAAAAATAAACGAGTGAGAGTTGTATATTTTATTTTTGCAATGTTTGAAAAACCAAGAATTACATTTTGTTTACAAATGTGCCGATCGCTCAAAAAATGTCTGAAAGATTTAAAAAACAATCCCCAAATTTTCGATTCCAAAGAATACAATTTCTGTTTGAAGTACACCCGAGTATTTTGCGTAGTGGAAATAGTAAATTTAATCATTTAGCTTTCAATTCAAATTAAAGTTTCAAGAAGAAGTTTTTATTTCTAAAAAGTCAATTTCTAAAACTTAGGTGTCAAAAATGGAGTTAGATACCTAAATTGTAATGGTTAATATTTATATATTGTAAGTAGTACATGTTCTCGGAGAATTGAAAACTTGAATATATTGTTAAGCAAAATATATGGTTCAAGATAAATTGCTTCATGCCTTAAAACAAAAATGTGTATATAATTAGGGATTATTTACATAGAAGTTGTTTTAATTAAGTAAAATTGGGTCCTTACGTATTATCGGGAGGACCTTTTTTCCCCGCTTATAACACCAAGGAACTGGAAAAATCAGGCTTTCATCACCTCAACGTCAACCACAAGTACAACTTTGTGGATTCGAACACCGAGGCTCATACGCAGACAGTGGAACGCCTATGGGGATCGACAAAGTGGCGAAACAAGAAGCACTGTGGCACTGCACGTCACCATTTGGAGTCGTATTTGGCCGAATTCATGTGGCGGAAGCATGTTGCCTGTACTGATGTCTTTGAGTCACTTTTGGAAGCAATTGCGACGTTCTGGCCTCCGGAATTACAAATGTAATGTTATTTTATTGTTTTAACCGTTTCAATAAATAATTTACTTTAATTTTTGAGTCGTTTTTTTAAAGGTCCTCCCGATAATACGTAAGCACCTAAAATTGACTATGTGGTCATCATTAAGCTAGTAAATAATTTCATGGATTAAAGAATTTTTACTTGAATAAAAATCAAATTTTCATTAAAATAATCAATAAAAACAAAAATTTGTAAAATATACTAATTTAATATTTTAAATATAATTTTTAATATTTTAAATATAAAATATAGATGTCAAATGATACTGTTTTTATATTCAAGTGTAGTCGTTTAATTAAACCAATTCATTCTTTTTACAAAAAATTAGTCTTAATTTTTCAGCATCGGTTTGGATTGTCAACACTTATAAAATATCTCATCTTCAGCTACATATATTCTAACATGTGTTCCAACAAGTCGCTATCTAGATAAGCCTTTCCGAAAGAGGGGAAAATGGGTTAGGACTAAATATCGGTTCCCCCACATATGCGCACTATTTGACAATGAAATTGACACTATCTTAATGAAAACAACTATGTATAGGCAATATGCTGACTTAATTATTAAGAATACATGTCTACATTTTTGGGGTGTAAAACATGTGCATTTAAACATTATTTTAATTAAAAAAAAATTGAATGCAATGAATTTGATGAAATTTCTATACGTTCTGATTGTATCGGTTAATTTTATATTTGTAATGGCTACTTGTTATCGGAGATTTGAAATCATGAATATATTGTTAAAAAAGATATATTGTTGCAAACAAATTTCTTTCTGATTTAAAATTTAAAAAAAAACTGAACCTAATTATATGATTTTTTAATTAGAATTTGTTTAAATTAAGTAAAATTTATTATGTGGTCATATTTTGGCTAATAAATAATTTCGTTGCGTAATGTAGTTTTACAAAAAATATCAATCAAAATTTCATTAGAATAATTAATAAAATGTAAAATTTGTAAAAGTACTGTATTATAGATATGAAATTAACTTCATATTTTTATTAAAGTGAATGGGTTTAATCGTACATTGAACATCACACTGTACGTGGTTTGATTATTAAAAATCCTGTGCATTTATGTGTATCCAAGTGCTAATAATTTTCGTAAACACATACGTCGGCAATTAATTTGAACAACGATACCAATGGTGACTTTATGAACAACACCAGCGATCATTTGCATAAAAACGTATACGAGTTCAAAAATGAGCGTATCAATAGCTGTAGTGCCGGCGCTCTCGAAACGGATTCGAACTAACGAGCTAAGCATGACAGCTACTAAGCTTTCCACTACAGACCTCCTTTCTACCAACTGAGGTATCGCGAGCGGGTGTATAAAAACGCTTTATATTTTCTTATTGACAGTATAGTAGAAACTGTAATGAGTAAACTAGTATATTTTACATGTTAAATGATAATGCTTTCATATGACAGTGAATTGGTTTAATCCTACATTGAAAATCACACTGTCAATTTGAATAACAATGCCATTGATGACACCATTCGCCTTGAAAATATATACTAGTTCAAAAATGATCCTATTAAAAAGAATTATAGACGGCCCTCGTGAGAAGAACTCGAACTATCGACCTAAGGATAACAGCATCTATGCCTTCTACAAAACCATTCCGCTCAAACACTGAGCTATCGCGAGCAGATGTTTACAGTCGCTGTATATTTTCTTATTTACAGTATAGCAGAAACTGTAATTAGAAAACTAGTGTATTTTACATGTCAAATGATACGGTATTTTTATTAAAGTGAAGTGGTTTAATCCTACATTGAAAATCACACAGTCAATTTAAACAACGATGCCAATGATGACAGAATTTCCATTGAAAATGTTTATCAGTTCAAGATCTTATTAAAAGGAATATAGACAACTCGCGCGAGACAGATTCGAAACAACGACTTAAGTATAACAGCATATATGCATTACTTCGACAATCAACCGCTCTACCAACTGAGCTACAGCGAGCAGCCCCGTTAACGAGCGCTTTGTACTTTCTTATTAACAGTTTAGCAGAAATTGTAATTCGTAAACAAGTGTATTTTACATGTCAAACAATACAGTTGTTTTTATTAAAGTGAAGTGGTTCAATCCGATATTGCAAATCACACTGTCAATTTGAACAACGATGCCAATGACGACACCATTTGCATTGAAAATGTTTCTTCTTCTATGTGCCCTGTCCCTTCAGGACGTAGGCGATCATGGCTCTCCACGTCTCCCTATCCCTTGTGGCTCTTAGTATGTTTGCTCCTGTTGCTCCTGGCAACCCCCGTTCCGTCATCCACCTGATCAGTCCCTGCAAATATGTTATCCGCTGCCTTCCTCTGTCTCTCCTTCCTTCTATCTGTCCAGTCAGTATCAGGTTCTTCAGGCTCTCCTTCCTCATTGCATGTCCCAGGAACTTCAGTTGTCTCTTCTTGATGCTCAGCATCAATTTCCTTTTGTTGCCATTCTTTCTAACACCTCGTCGTTGCTTGTATGCTCAGTCCACGATATCCGTAGCATCCTTCTGCAGAACCACATTTCGGCCGCTTCCAGTTTTGTCCTCATTTTCGATGATATTGTCCAGCATTCACAGCCGTATTGAAGAACTGACACCACGTAGCATCTAGAACTCTTTTCTTCGTTTCTATTGAGATTTTCCTGTGTACTTGTTCGAAAATGAGCCTATTAGAAGCATTGCAGACGGCTCTCCCGAGACGGACTGGAACAATCGCCCTAAGGATACCAGCATTTACGCCTTCTACTACAATCCTCCGCTCTACCAACAGAGCTATCGCGAGCAGGTGCATACTTACGCTTTATATATTCTTATTGACAGTATAGCAGAAACTGTAACCAGAAAACAAGTGTATTTTACATGACAAATGATACTATTTTTTTTTTACAGTGAATTTGTTTAATCCTACTTTGAGAATCACACTGTCAATTTAAACAACGATGCCAATGACGACACCATTTGCATTGAAAATATTTACTAGTTCAAAAATGATCCTATTAAAAGAAGAGTAGACTGCTCTCAAGAGTCGGGTTCGAACCATCGACCGAAGGATAAAAGTATCGACTCGTTCTACTACAGTCCCCCGCTCTACCAACCGTTTGTAGATGCTTTATATATTCTTACTGACAGTAGAGCAGAAGCTGTCATTATAAAACTAGTGTATTTTACTTGACAAATG
Organism: Ascarosepion bandense; assembly: GCA_037127315.1. Taxonomy (NCBI): domain Eukaryota; kingdom Metazoa; phylum Mollusca; class Cephalopoda; order Sepiida; family Sepiidae; genus Ascarosepion; species Ascarosepion bandense. The sequence goes on along the minus strand of JBBBDQ010001658.1, from coordinate 17,458 downwards.
TTACTGTATTTTATTAAATTTAAGTGGTTTTATCCTACTTTTAAAAAACCACACTGTCAATTTGAACAACGATGCCAATGGTGACACTATTTGCATTGAAAATGTTTACAAGTTCAAAAATGTTTCTATTAAAAGAAATGTAGACGGCATACACATAAACTAGAAAAAAATATCAAATTTGTTTTTTCGTTAAACTAAACATTAGTCGATTTAGTAATGAATCTTTCAGGAGATAGAGCCTATTTTTAAATTATTTTTCTCTCCGTATTTCTTTGAAGTTTTTGCAAAATACTTTGTTAGATCATTAACTCAACACACAAGAAATTTGATGAAATTTCCGTACGTTCTGATTGTATCGGTTTATTTTTATACTTGTGATGGCTACTTGTTTTCGGAGATTTGAATGCATGAATATATTGTTAAACAAGATATATTGTTGCAGACATATATCTTTCTGGCTTAAAATAAACAAAAATACTGAACATAATTATTTGATTTTTTAAATATAATTTGTTTAAATTAAGTAAAATTTGTTGTGTCATATTTTTGCTAATAGATAATTTCGTTTGTAACGTATTTTTACAAAAATTTCAGTCAAATTTTCATTGGAATAATTAATAAAATGTATAATTTGTAAAATACTGGATGAAATTAACTTAATTTTTTTATTAATGTGAATGGATTTAATCTTTCATTGAACATTGCACTGTGCGTGGTTTGATTATTGAAAATTTTGTGCATTGTTGTGTATCCAAGTGCTAATAATTTTCGTAAACACATACGTCGGCAATGAATTTGAACAACGATGCCAATGTTGTCTTTATGAACAACAACAGAGATCATTTGCATGAAAACGTTTACAAGTTCAAAAATGAGCTTATTAAAAGAAATGTAGACGGCATACACATAAACTAGAAAAAAATATCAAATTTGTTTCGCGCTAAACTAACCATTAGTCGATTCAGTAATGAATCTTTCAGGATATAGAGCCTATTTATAAAATTGTTTTTCTTCGTATTTCTTCGAAGTTTTTGCAAAATACTTTGTTAGATCATTAACCCAACACACAATAAATTTGATGATATTTCCATACGTTCGGATTGTATCGGTTAGTCTTTATATTTGTAATGGCCACTTGTTCTCGGAGATTTGAAAGCATGAATATATTGTTAAACAAGATATATTGTTGCAGACAAATTTCTTTCTGGTTTAAAATGATTTTAATATAATTAGGTGGATTTTAATTAGAAGTTGTTAATTAAGTAAAATTCATTACGTTGCCATCATTAATCAAGTAAATAATTTTGTTCCGCAACAAAGTTTTACTCAAATAAAAATAAAAATAAAAATTTCATTAGAATTATTCGTAAAAATTAACTTTGTGAAATACGATATTATAAATGTCAATTTTTTTATATTAAAGTGTATTCGTTTAATCCAAAATTGAAAATAACATTGTCAGTTGTATGTAGTATAATTATTAAAAATTGTTTGTATTTATGATTGTATATACCTCATAGATCTATCTATCGCCCGGCTCACACTTCACCCACGTCTATTGAACAGGTTAAGAGGCTCATCCCTTGTTCCCTGTTTAGGATGTGGTTTCCGGCCTTCTCTTTTCCAATCTTCTCACTTTGTATTTTTTTTTCAATTGGAGTAGATCTATCTATCGCCCGGTTCACACTCACCCACGTCTATTGAACAGGTTAAGAGGCTCATCCCTTGTTCCCTGTTTAGGATGTGGTTTCCGGCTTTCTCTTTTCCAATCTTTTCACTATTACGTTGCCCCCTGCATATCAGTGGCGTTAGCCTCTTGCTCGGGGTGATACGATTAAAAACAAAAGATTTTCCTAAATACTGACATCCATAATGAATTTGAACATTGATGCCAATGGTGACTTTATGAACAACACCAGCGACAATTTACAATACATCTATTTCAAAATCCTTACGATTACAAAGATTATATCATTTGACATCTTCCATATAGTATTTTAAATATTTCTTTTATTAAATGTTCTAATGAAAGTTTGATTTATAGTATTGTAAAAAATCTTGAATCAACAACATTATGTTCTAACGTAAAGATTACCACAACATAATTTTTACTTAATTCTAAATAATTTTTACTTAATTTTTACATAATTTTTACTTAATTAAAAATAATTTTTAATTAATTTTTACATAATTTTTACATAATTAAGAGTAATTTTTACTTAAATTTTACATAATTTTTACTTAATTAAAAATAATTTTTACTTAATTTTTACATAATTTTAAATTAATTAAAAATAATTTTTATTTTATTTTTACATAATTTTTACTTAATTAAAAATAATTTTAACATAATTTTTACTTAATTTTTACATAATTTTTACTTAATTTTTACATAATTTTTACTTTATTTTTGCATAATTTATATTTAATTAAAAATAATTTTTACTTAATTTTTACATAATTTTTATTTAATTAAAAATAATTTTTATTTAATTTTTACATAATTTTTACTTAAAGAAAAATAATATTTACTTAATTGATACATATTTTTTAATTAATTAAAAATAATTTTTACTTAATTTTTAAATAATTTTTACTAAATTTTTCCATAAATTTTACTTAAATAAAATAATTTTTACTTAATTTTTACATAATTTTTGTTTAATTAAAAATAATTTTTAGTTAATTATTACATAATTTTTACTTAATTTTTACATAATTTGTACTTAATTAAAAATAATTTTTACTTAATTTTTGCATAAGTTTTACTTAATTTTTACATAATTTGCATTTAATTAAAAATAATTTTTAATTTATTTAAAATAATTTTTACTAAATTTTTACATAATTTTTACATAATTTTTACATAATTTTTACTTAATTTTTACATAATTTTTACTTAATTAAAAATAATTTTTACTTAATTTTTATATAATTTTTACGTAATAAAGAGTAATTTTTACTTAAATTTTACATAATTCTTACTTAATTAAAAATAATTTTTATTTAATTTTTACATAATTCTTACTTAATTAAAAATAATTTTTACATAATTTTTACTAAATTTTTATATAATTTTAATTAATTAAAAATAATTTTCACTTAATTTTTATATAATTTTTAATTAATTAAAAATACTTTTTACTTAATTTTTACGTAGTTAAAAATAATTTTTACTTAATTTTCACATGATTTTTACTTAATTTTTACATAATTAATACTTAATTTTTACATAATTTTGATTTATTAAAAATAATTTTTACTTTATTTTTATATAACTTTTAATTAATTGAAAATAATTTTTACTTAATTTTTACATAATTTTCATTTAATTAAAAATAATTTTACTTAATTTCTGCCTAATATTTACTTCATTAAAAATAATTTTTAGTTAATTTTTACATAATTTTTATTTAATTAAAAATAATTTTTATTTAATTAAAAATAATTTTTATTTAATTAAAAATAATGTTTACTTAATTTTTACATAATTTTTACTTAATTTTTACATAATTTTTACTTAATTAGAAATTTTTTTTTATTTTTACATAATTTTTACTTAATTAAATATAATTTTTACTTAATATTTAAAATAATTTTTACGTAATTTTTACATAATTTTTACTTAAATTTTACATAATTTTTAATTACTTAAATTAATTTTTACTTAATTTTTACATTATTTTTACTTAATTAAAAATAATTTTTACTTAATTTTTACATAACATTTACTTAATAAAAAATAATTTTTACTTAATTTTTACATAATTTTTTCTTACTTAAAAATAAATTTTACTTAATTGTTACATAATTTTTACTTCATTAAAAATAATTTTTACTTAATTTTTGCATAATTTTTACTTAATTTTTACATAATTTATTTTTACTTAATTTTATTTAATTTACTTAATTTAATTTAATAATTTAATAATTTAATTTAATTTACTTAATTTTACTTAATTAATTTTTACTTAATTATTACTTAATTAAAAGATCTTTTAATTAAATAATCACTTAATTATATCCAATTGTTTATTTTAAGATAGGAAGCAATTTTTCTGGAAATATATATCTTGTTTGAATAATGTTTTCAATTCTCCAAGAACAAGCATTCATTAGAAATATTATTATTAACCGATACTGTTAGAACGTACTGAAATCCCATCTATTTTTTTTTTTTGTTTTATAAGCGTTTCACCCCGAGCAAGGCATGTCACTGCCACTACTGCGCAGGGGGCTACGTAGAGTGGTGGGTGATAGGCGGGTAAGGATACCGAGAATGAGGGTTGGGTAGATGAGAGTGTTCTGAGAATAGTTGGGAGTTAGTGTGATAGGAGGTGTCTATTGACCCTACATTTAAACACCTGGAGATTGTAACTGTCGGGAAAGCAGACTTGTGGAAGGGAGTTCCACAGGCGGGAAGCGCGAGAAAAGAAGCTGTTGGAGTAGAATTTACGGTTACATCTTATTTGTTTAACTGTAAAAGGGTGGGACCTAGTTGCTAATCTAGTATCTCGTGTAAATTCGTGCTTAGGCGGCACCAGTGATCTAAGCTCATCGGAGCAGAAGCCATGAAAGTACTTGTAGAAGAGGCACAGGGAAGCCACATCACGCCGGTGAGAGAGCGGCTGCAGCCGGTCTGCCAAGTCAGTATCAACCACGTTACAGATCCTCCTTTGTATTTTGTCAAGTAGCCCAAGGAGAGCAGCAGGGCACCCGACCAGATATGGCAGCAATATTCAATACACGAGCGGATGGTAGATTTGTATATGTGCAAAATAGATTCAGGTGGGAAAAATTTCCGGGCTCTGCACAGGGAGCCGACTTTCATAGCAGCAGATTTGGCAATGGATTCAATATAGTCATTCCATTTGAGGTCCGCCGAGAGTGTAAGGCCAAGTTGGCGTAGTATTTTACTCTCTGGGAGTCTAGCCTGTCCCATGCTAATGGGAGGTAGATGCGATTGTCTATGGTGGTTAGTTGATAACAGCTTTGTTTTAGAGGCATTGAAATTTACCAACCCATACCCCACCCGGCTTTTTGTTGTGTGGTTTATGGTTGTAAGAACAAAGGATAACATTTGTTCCTCCGTGATATCTGTTAGTTCTTTGCTTCTTGGATTTTCTGCTTTCCAGCCCGAGTTTATAGCTCGGGCCAGCGTAAAAGTAGCGTCTAACAACGCGAAACACCGGGAAGCAGTGATCCGGTGTTCGGCCACTTTGTGGCAATGGCCACAGATGGGCCGATGGAAAGCGTTCCTCCCACCACGGCGTCGGTGGGAGGAAAGGAGGGGGATTGGGCTCTACCGCCTCGGGATAATCCCCCTTCGCAAGTACCAGCAGTGACACTAGCAGCAGCTCCAGCATCCCCCTTACCTTCGACCTCTGGGTGGAAGGGAGGCAAAAAAATGTCGCTAAAAGGGGAGGATTATTACGAGAAGATTGCTAAGGACTACGCGGATTACATTAAAGGAACAGAGCTCGTTTCGGTGCCGGATCAGTTGGCTCAAATAGAAGCGAGAGTCATCACTCTGTACACTAAGGACCCGAAGACAAAGAAGTTGGTCGGCGTTCCTCGGGATACACTCGAGGAGGGGCTACAAGCCCTAAAAATTAGAGCGTTGGCCGTGGCGAGGAGAGGCAATGCCATGTGGGACGTCCTGCTTGGCTCCGTACAAGAAGCTAGAAACCTAATTGGTGTGGTCTTGGAGACCAAAACTCTCCTGATCAATACGGAGTACATGGGTACTAGAAAAGTTAAGGTCACCCTGCATGGCGTCCCCATGGACATTGCCGAGGATCATGTTGGCGCCTTCTTCGTGCAATATGGAAGAGTGGCCGAAGTCTCCTCGCTGCGGTCCAAGGCCGGTTTTCTCACGGGCGACATGACCCTGCAGGTGACCCTGAATAAGGAGAATATCGCCAAAATTCCCAACATCCTCACCCTGCAGGGGTCGTTCGATTTTTATAATCGTAGAAGGCAGAAAGCCTTGCTGTTGGGTCTGTGGGGCGGCGGAGCATGTCGCAAAGATCTGTCCATCTAAGAATCCCCCCCCAAAGGCCCAACCAGCCAAGCAGCAGCAGCCAGCTAAGGAAGCAGTAAAGACAGCCTCTCCTACACCAGTACCAGCAGCCAGCAAGGAGGGCGATTGGCAGGTGGTGGCGAGGAAAAAGGCGAAAACGCCGTCTCCGGCTAAGGTGCCGGCAAAGGTGCCACCGCCTGTCAAATCACCCCCAAAACAAAAGGAGACTACCTCAAAAAATACGCCCGCCAAACAGGAGAGGGAAAGGGTTTCCTCCCCCAAAAAGGACGAACCGATGGAGGTAGGGAGAGCGTCGTCTTTGAAGCGCGGGAGAGAGGAAGAAGAGGAGCAGCAGGACAAGCTAAAAAGCAGAAGAAGGGGCAGGAGCTCCGAAAGAAGCAATCATGGGAACAAGTGCGCATCATTGCCGGTTTCCCCGGTCAGACACACATATGCCGACAAGGCAAGAAGCCTACCATCTTCCCCGCGCAAAGCTTCCCAGTCCCCAACCTTCAATTTGATCCCCTTGAAAAAACAGACTTCTGCAACACCCACTCCCTCCCCTTCTCCTATTCCCACTCCCTCACGGGCAAAAAAGAAGAAAGCCCTCCCCCAAGGCGACGCTTTGTGTAAAGTAGATGAGGACATTGTGGAGGAGTGGTCTTCGCAGAGGCGAAAACTGCTGAAGCCACTCCTCAAACTGACTACAGTAAAAGAAATGTCCACGGAAGACCCAACAAACTTTCCCCAGGCCCCAGGAGTCATTACCCTCGTAAGAAATACCGGGGGTAACCTGAGGGTCTGGGACCATATAGAAGACGCCAAGAAGCAATACCCTAAATTGAGGATGGCAACAATGCATACACCTGAGCTCAAAAAAATGGGCAAAAATTGTTCGGGGAGGTTCCCGGTTATCCTCCACCCCTGCTTATATAGGGTGGTAAAGCTAACCTACCCCACGGACGTCGGCGGTATTGTCCTAGACGGACGGATTACGTCCGATATAGGTACAGGGTCCCTAGGACAGTCCGTCGGGGTCCCATCCACCAGAGATTTTTTCCCCGTATGTGACTAGTGCCTTTGTTGCATGTTCTTTGTTTTTCTTTTTCAGAACTAAAAGATGTCTATTAAGATAGCCAGCTTGAATGCGAAGGGCCTGAGGGATCGGGGTAAGGCGGCTCGCCTGCTTCGTGACCTCTTGTCCTTCGGCGTGGATGTGGCCGCGATCCAAGAGACTCACTTTGTTTGCGAAGTCGACTCTTGTGTGCTGTCTAACGACTTTGTCGTCTATTCAGCATATGGGAGCCGGCAAGCCAGAGGTGTTTCTTTGCTGGTCAAGCGTACCCTGGACGCGAAGGTTGACCTTGTCCATGTCGGTGCCGAGGGCCGGCTGATCGTGGCCGATATTGCAGTGAAAAGCAAATTGTTCCGGCTGATTGTGGTTTATGCGCCCAATAAGCAAGGTGAGCGTGTCTCTTTCTTTCGGCTGTTGGAGCCCTTTATGGTGCATTCAACACGGCTAATCTTAGTTGGGGACTGGAATGCCATCCTAACCCCCAAATGGGATAGAGGGAGGGGCGCTAGCGGGAGGAATGATGATCGTAGCCTGGTTGATCTGATCGACGAATTTGGTCTCGTCGATAGATACCGGGTCGATCATCCGGATGGGAGTATGTGGACGTGGGCGCTTAATTGGCCTTCTACCCGGGTATCTGCGTACCTGGATAGGATGTTAGTGAGAGTGGCCGACATAGACTTCGTAGAATGTCCAACGTTCCACTGGCTAGGCTACACGGACCACAAACTCGTTTGTGCCCGTGTGGTGTTAGACTTTAGGCCTAGGTTGGCTGGTTATTGGAAGTTCAATCAGTCCTTACTGGACAGGCGGGACTTTCGTGACCAGCTGACAAAACTAGTTCAGCGGGCGTTAATTGGGCGAGTCATTGGGAATAAGTGGTGGGTTAACCTTAAGGACTCCATTAGGTCTTTTGCCACCAAATATAGCCAGCGGCTCAAACTAGATAAGGCTGCGGAGGCAAAGACACTTAGTGCTAATTTCGCCCGGGCGGAGGCTGGTGGGGATCCCCTAGAGATAGCCTTAGCCAGGGAGGCCCTGAGGCGCACGACTAGCGAGCGCTATATGGGTCAGGTAATTAGAGCTAAGTTAAGCAAGATGTCTTCCGAAGCTGTGAACATGGGCGCAGAACTGCGCAAGGAAGAAATTCGTCGGGCCGGCGATCGGTACATTCGAGAGGTGCGCGACCCGGAGGGACATCTCCTTAGGTCCACCGACGACATGTGCGAGGCGTTCCGGCAGCATTTCGAACACCGGTTTACCAAGGAGCCTGGTCTCCGTGACGAGGAGTTTCGCAGCTATTTGGCTGACTTTCCCCGGCTTTTGCCGGCTGAAGCGGCTAGCTGCGAAGGGGAGATTACGGAGGACGAAGTCTACGCGGCTTTGAAGAAGACCGGCAGTGGCAAGTCGCCAGGTTTGGATGGTTTGCCCTATGAATTGTACTTGAGGATGTCGCACCTTTTTGTCCCGCTCTTGACTGTCGTGTTCAACCACTGGTTTCGGCAGGGGTCCATCCCCGGTCGGATCACCAGGGGCGTGATCACGCTGTTGGGAAAAGGCAAGAAGGTTGGGCGGGGATTAGATGATTACAGGCCCATAACTCTGCTAAACACAGAGTTAAAGATTTTGGCCAAGATCCTGACGAATCGCTTGCAGCTAGTTGCCGAGTCTCTGTTGGAACCGGATCAGACTTGTTCTGTGAAGGGACGAACAATTCAGAGCAACCTGCACTTGATTCGCACGATCGTAGAGGGTGTAGAAGACGACGAAGAGGCCGCGCTGATCAATTTGGATCAGTCCAAGGCATTTGATAGGATTGACCATGGCTACCTGGCTGCTGTCCTGCAGGCCGCCGGATTCAAACCCGACTTCAGCCGCTGGATTAGCCTTCTGTATCGCTCCCCCAAGGCTGTGGTACAGGTGAACGGGAAGCTGTCGAGCGCTTTCGCGCTGTCTAGGTCGGTCCGACAGGGTTGTCCACTGTCGCCTCTCCTTTACGTCCTGGCGTTGGAGCCTCTCCTTCGCCGGCTAAGGGACGAGACGTGCAGTCCGGTCCTGCGTGGAATTGCTGTCCCTGGAGGAGCTCGAGCCAGGGTTTCCGCGTACGCCGATGACGTAACGACCTTTGTGTCCTCCCGCAGGGACATAAGGGCGGTACAGAAGGCGCTTGAACGGTACGAACAGGTAACAGGGGCCAGAATTAACCGCGACAAGTCGTCCGGCTTGCGGTTAGGTGCCTGGAAGGGTGTTTCCCTCCCGGGGCCCTTCGACTGGACGGACGGGCCGGTCAAGCTCCTCGGAGTTTGGTTCGGTCCGGACTTACAGTTGGAGAAAAACTGGTCAGAAGTACAGGCAAAGGTCGGCGCGTCGGTCGAGATTTGGCGTCGACGGAGTCTCTCCGTGAAGGGTCTGGCGGAGGTGTGTAATACATACCTCTTTCCCAGAATGCTTTACCGGCTGTCTGTACTTCCCCTTTGTGACGATCATGAGAAGGCGCTCGAGCGTTTGCTATTCTCCTGTCTTTGGAGAGGACGCAAACACATGGTCGACAAAGGAGTCTGTTGCCTCCGTCCGTGTCAAGGGGGTCTGGGGATGCCACACTTGAGGAGCCACGTGCTCGCTTCGAGGTTGGCATTCCTCAGGCGCGCGTTGGAGGAAGATCGGTTGCTTGCGGGGGTAGTGAGGGACATGTTCCCTAGCCTCACTATCACTCCCCGCTCCTAAGGACTAGCAATAGGCCTTGGGGGCGGCCGAAATTCCTGCTCGAATGTCTGACGGCCCTTCGGGCCATTCCATGGTCCAGTGACCTTTCACGGCCTAGGAGAATCTTCTATCGGGGATTAGTGGAGGGCGCCGTGAAGGATGAACTGTGGAGTAAGCTCGGCATGTCGAGAGAGGAGTATCGCTCTCATTGGTCTTGGGCGCCAGGTGCGGATTGGCTCAACAACTCTGAGTTTTCTCTGACCTGGCGATTGGCTCGGAATGGTTTGTCTCTCAACGACAAGCGTTTCGCAATGGGCCTGGCGGATTTGCCAGATTGTGAACGTTGCGTCCTTGGAATTAAGGAGACGTCTGCGCACGCCTTCTTCCATTGTTCGCGCGTTCGCCCGTTGTGGGCGCGTGTTGGCGAGTTGACTGCTCGTATCGCGCCGCGGGAGCTTGTGCTCATTGATCGCGCATACGCTGTGGACAATGTGTCGCCCCCGTACTCTGGAGTGAAGCGGATGGTGTTTCTGTCGCTACTGGCCACGGCTAGAATGGTGATTTGGATGACGCGTCTGGAGGAAGTCTTGCGGGGAGGTCGTCTTTCGGATCAGGATCTAATCCGATATTTTGAGCACCAGCTCAAAATTAAGATTAGAACTGAACGGAAACGGCTGCACCCGACAGAGTTCAGCGAAAGGTGGGTATATGCAGGCGAGCCTGGTTCGCGTGACCGGGGCTAGCCTTGATTTTCTCTTTTAGATCTGCTAGTTGCATCGGGGTGGATTCCTTTGGAACCCCGCCCGTGGTTAAGGTAGAAGTCTCTTTTGTGCCTAGTTAATGTGAGTGAATGTGTTTGTCCTGGCCTGTTCCCGGCTTCCATTGCTTTTGTTATGATCCAGTTCGAGATTCCCATTGTCCAAGTATTATTTTGTCCCGTTTTCACTCTCGGCTGGGTCAGCCTTATACATTCTCCAGTCCAATTTATTTTTGCCCCATGCTTATCCATTCCCCTTAGAAAGAGAGCTGCTTGATTTTGTCCTTTTTTAAGGCAGAATACAGTGGCCTCTTTAATTATGTGGGTGTGTTTGGGTCTTACTAACATTGTGTATATATATTCATTTGAAATTGTTTTTGTTTTGGGGACTTTTGTTTCTTCATTCCCCCTTCCCATCATGTCATTTCATGAATAAAGTTTTAAATTTATTTTTGTACACTATTGTATATATTGTAAAAATCAGAAATTTTTATGTACATTTGGGGTGTTTTTAGGTCCCCGGTATGATTTTGCGGTATTTTGGTGCTTGATAGGTATGAGTGTTGATGGACAAATTTTTATGGTGAATGAGAAAATTGTAACGTATGTATGGGTCGTGAATCGGATTAGCTAGGTATAAGATAGTTACTGAAGACCATCCCAAGTTTTTGTTCCCCCTCCCATTTGTTGGCCTTGTGCCAGAATTTGTAATTTATTGCAAATAAATAATTACCAACCCATACCCCACCCGGCTTTTTGTTGTGTGGTTTATGGTTGTAAGAACAAAGGATAACATTTGTTCCTCCGTGATATCTGTTAGTTCTTTGCTTCTTGGATTTTCTGCTTTCCAGCCCGAGTTTATAGCTCGGGCCAGCGTAAAAGTAGCGTCTAACAACGCGAAACACCGGGAAGCAGTGATCCGGTGTTCGGCCACTTTGTGGCAATGGCCACAGATGGGCCGATGGAAAGCGTTCCTCCCACCACGGCGTCGGTGGGAGGAAAGGAGGGGGATTGGGCTCTACCGCCTCGGGATAATCCCCCTTCGCAAGTACCAGCAGTGACACTAGCAGCAGCTCCAGCATCCCCCTTACCTTCGACCTCTGGGTGGAAGGGAGGCAAAAAAATGTCGCTAAAAGGGGAGGATTATTACGAGAAGATTGCTAAGGACTACGCGGATTACATTAAAGGAACAGAGCTCGTTTCGGTGCCGGATCAGTTGGCTCAAATAGAAGCGAGAGTCATCACTCTGTACACTAAGGACCCGAAGACAAAGAAGTTGGTCGGCGTTCCTCGGGATACACTCGAGGAGGGGCTACAAGCCCTAAAAATTAGAGCGTTGGCCGTGGCGAGGAGAGGCAATGCCATGTGGGACGTCCTGCTTGGCTCCGTACAAGAAGCTAGAAACCTAATTGGTGTGGTCTTGGAGACCAAAACTCTCCTGATCAATACGGAGTACATGGGTACTAGAAAAGTTAAGGTCACCCTGCATGGCGTCCCCATGGACATTGCCGAGGATCATGTTGGCGCCTTCTTCGTGCAATATGGAAGAGTGGCCGAAGTCTCCTCGCTGCGGTCCAAGGCCGGTTTTCTCACGGGCGACATGACCCTGCAGGTGACCCTGAATAAGGAGAATATCGCCAAAATTCCCAACATCCTCACCCTGCAGGGGTCGTTCGATTTTTATAATCGTAGAAGGCAGAAAGCCTTGCTGTTGGGTCTGTGGGGCGGCGGAGCATGTCGCAAAGATCTGTCCATCTAAGAATCCCCCCCCAAAGGCCCAACCAGCCAAGCAGCAGCAGCCAGCTAAGGAAGCAATGAAGACAGCCTCTCCTACACCAGTACCAGCAGCCAGCAAGGAGGGCGATTGGCAGGTGGTGGCGAGGAAAAAGGCGAAAACGCCGTCTCCGGCTAAGGTGCCGGCAAAGGTGCCACCGCCTGTCAAATCACCCCCAAAACAAAAGGAGACTACCTCAAAAAATACGCCCGCCAAACAGGAGAGGGAAAGGGTTTCCTCCCCCAAAAAGGACGAACCGATGGAGGTAGGGAGAGCGTCGTCTTTGAAGCGCGGGAGAGAGGAAGAAGAGGAGCAGCAGGACAAGCTAAAAAGCAGAAGAAGGGGCAGGAGCTCCGAAAGAAGCAATCATGGGAACAAGTGCGCATCATTGCCGGTTTCCCCGGTCAGACACACATATGCCGACAAGGCAAGAAGCCTACCATCTTCCCCGCGCAAAGCTTCCCAGTCCCCAACCTTCAATTTGATCCCCTTGAAAAAACAGACTTCTGCAACACCCACTCTCTCCCCTTCTCCTATTCCCACTCCCTCACGGGCAAAAAAGAAGAAAGCCCTCCCCCAAGGCGACGCTTTGTGTAAAGTAGATGAGGACATTGTGGAGGAGTGGTCTTCGCAGAGGCGAAAACTGCTGAAGCCACTCCTCAAACTGACTACAGTAAAAGAAATGTCCACGGAAGACCCAACAAACTTTCCCCAGGCCCCAGGAGTCATTACCCTCGTAAGAAATACCGGGGGTAACCTGAGGGTCTGGGACCATATAGAAGACGCCAAGAAGCAATACCCTAAATTGAGGATGGCAACAATGCATACACCTGAGCTCAAAAAAATGGGCAAAAATTGTTCGGGGAGGTTCCCGGTTATCCTCCACCCCTGCTTATATAGGGTGGTAAAGCTAACCTACCCCACGGACGTCGGCGGTATTGTCCTAGACGGACGGATTACGTCCGATATAGGTACAGGGGTCCCTAGGACAGTCCGTCGGGGTCCCATCCACCAGAGATTTTTTCCCCGTATGTGACTAGTGCCTTTGTTGCATGTTCTTTGTTTTTCTTTTTCAGAACTAAAAGATGTCTATTAAGATAGCCAGCTTGAATGCGAAGGGCCTGAGGGATCGGGGTAAGGCGGCTCGCCTGCTTCGTGACCTCTTGTCCTTCGGCGTGGATGTGGCCGCGATCCAAGAGACTCACTTTGTTTGCGAAGTCGACTCTTGTGTGCTGTCTAACGACTTTGTCGTCTATTCAGCATATGGGAGCCGGCAAGCCAGAGGTGTTTCTTTGCTGGTCAAGCGTACCCTGGACGCGAAGGTTGACCTTGTCCATGTCGGTGCCGAGGGCCGGCTGATCGTGGCCGATATTGCAGTGAAAAGCAAATTGTTCCGGTTGATTGTGGTTTATGCGCCCAATAAGCAAGGTGAGCGTGTCTCTTTCTTTCGGCTGTTGGAGCCCTTTATGGTGCATTCAACACGGCTAATCTTAGTTGGGGACTGGAATGCCATCCTAACCCCCAAATGGGATAGAGGGAGGGGCGCTAGCGGGAGGAATGATGATCGTAGCCTGGTTGATCTGATCGACGAATTTGGTCTCGTCGATAGATACCGGGTCGATCATCCGGATGGGAGTATGTGGACGTGGGCGCTTAATTGGCCTTCTACCCGGGTATCTGCGTACCTGGATAGGATGTTAGTGAGAGTGGCCGACATAGACTTCTTAGAATGTCCAACGTTCCACTGGCTAGGCTACACGGACCACAAACTCGTTTGTGCCCGTGTGGTGTTAGACTTTAGGCCTAGGTTGGCTGGTTATTGGAAGTTCAATCAGTCCTTACTGGACAGGCGGGACTTTCGTGACCAGCTGACAAAACTAGTTCAGCGGGCGTTAATTGGGCGAGTCATTGGGAATAAGTGGTGGGTTAACCTTAAGGACTCCATTAGGTCTTTCGCCACCAAATATAGCCAGCGGCTCAAACTAGATAAGGCTGCGGAGGCAAAGACACTTAGTGCTAATTTCGCCCGGGCGGAGGCTGGTGGGGATCCCCTAGAGATAGCCTTAGCCAGGGAGGCCCTGAGGCGCACGACTAGCGAGCGCTATATGGGTCAGGTAATTAGAGCTAAGTTAAGCAAGATGTCTTCCGAAGCTGTGAACATGGGCGCAGAACTGCGCAAGGAAGAAATTCGTCGGGCCGGCGATCGGTACATTCGAGAAGGTGCGCGACCCGGAGGGGCATCTCCTTCGGTCCACCGACGACATGTGCGAGGCGTTCCGGCAGCATTTCGAACACCGGTTTACCAAGGAGCCTGGTCTCCGTGACGAGGAGTTTCGCAGCTATTTGGCTGACTTTCCCCGGCTTTTGCCGGCTGAAGCGGCTAGCTGCGAAGGGGAGATTACGGAGGACGAAGTCTACGCGGCTTTGAAGAAGACCGGCAGTGGCAAGTCGCCAGGTTTGGATGGTTTGCCCTATGAATTGTACTTGAGGATGTCGCACCTTTTTGTCCCGCTCTTGACTGTCGTGTTCAACCACTGGTTTCGGCAGGGGTCCATCCCCGGTCGGATCACCAGGGGCGTGATCACGCTGTTGGGAAAAGGCAAGAAGGTTGGGCGGGGATTAGATGATTACAGGCCCATAACTCTGCTAAACACAGAGTTAAAGATTTTGGCCAAGATCCTGACGAATCGCTTGCAGCTAGTTGCCGAGTCTCTGTTGGAACCGGATCAGACTTGTTCTGTGAAGGGACGAACAATTCAGAGCAACCTGCACTTGATTCCGCACGATCGTAGAGGGTGTAGAAGACGACGAAGAGGCCGCGCTGATCAATTTGGATCAGTCCAAGGCATTTGATAGGATTGACCATGGCTACCTGGCTGCTGTCCTGCAGGCCGCCGGATTCAAACCCGACTTCAGCCGCTGGATTAGCCTTCTGTATCGCTCCCCCAAGGCTGTGGTACAGGTGAACGGGAAGCTGTCGAGCGCTTTCGCGCTGTCTAGGTCGGTCCGACAGGGTTGTCCACTGTCGCCTCTCCTTTACGTCCTGGCGTTGGAGCCCCTCCTTCGCCGGCTAAGGGACGAGACGTGCAGTCCGGTCCTGCGTGGAATTGCTGTCCCTGGTGGAGCTCGAGCCAGGGTTTCCGCGTACGCCGATGACGTAACGACCTTTGTGTCCTCCCGCAGGGACATAAGGGCGGTACAGAAGGCGCTTGAACGGTACGAACAGGTAACAGGGGCCAGAATTAACCGCGACAAGTCGTCCGGCTTGCGGTTAGGTGCCTGGAAGGGTGTTTCCCTCCCGGGGCCCTTCGACTGGACGGACGGGCCGGTCAAGCTCCTCGGAGTTTGGTTCGGTCCGGACTTACAGTTGGAGAAAAACTGGTCAGAAGTACAGGCAAAGGTCGGCGCGTCGGTCGAGATTTGGCGTCGACGGAGTCTCTCCGTGAAGGGTCTGGCGGAGGTGTGTAATACATACCTCTTTCCCAGAATCCTTTACCGGCTGTCTGTACTTCCCCTTTGTGACGATCATGAGAAGGCGCTCGAGCGTTTGCTATTCTCCTGTCTTTGGAGAGGACGCAAACACATGGTCGACAAAGGAGTCTGTTGCCTCCGTCCGTGTCAAGGGGGTCTGGGGATGCCACACTTGAGGAGCCACGTGCTCGCTTCGAGGTTGGCATTCCTCAGGCGCGCGTTGGAGGAAGATCGGTTGCTTGCGGGGGTAGTGAGGGACATGTTCCCTAGCCTCACTATCACTCCCCCGCTCCTAAGGACTAGCAATAGGCCTTGGGGGCGGCCGAAATTCCTACTCGAATGTCTGACGGCCCTTCGGGCCATTCCATGGTCCAGTGACCTTTCACGGCCTAGGAGAATCTTCTATCGGGGATTAGTGGAGGGCGCCGTGAAGGATGAACTGTGGAGTAAGCTTGGCATGTCGAGAGAGGAGTATCGCTCTCATTGGTCTTGGGCGCCAGGTGCGGATTGGCTCAACAACTCTGAGTTTTCTCTGACCTGGCGATTGGCTCGGAATGGTTTGTCTCTCAACGACAAGCGGTTTCGCAATGGGCCTGGCGGATTTGCCAGATTGTGAACGTTGCGTCCTTGGAATTAAGGAGACGTCTGCGCACGCCTTCTTCCATTGTTCGCGCGTTCGCCCGTTGTGGGCGCGTGTTGGCGAGTTGACTGCTCGTATCGCGCCGCGGGAGCTTGTGCTCATTGATCGCGCATACGCTGTGGACAATGTGTCGCCCCCGTACTCTGGAGTGAAGCGGATGGTGTTTCTGTCGCTACTGGCCACGGCTAGAATGGTGATTTGGATGACGCGTCTGGAGGAAGTCTTGCGGGGAGGTCGTCTTTCGGATCAGGATCTAATCCGATATTTTGAGCACCAGCTCAAAATGAAGATTAGAACTGAACGGAAACGGCTGCACCCGACAGAGTTCAGCGAAAGGTGGGTATATGCGGCGAGCCTGGTTCGCGTGACCGGGGCTAGCCTTGATTTTCTCTTTTAGATCTGCTAGTTGCATCGGGGTGGATTCCTTTGGAACCCCGCCCGTGGTTAAGGTAAGAAGTCTTTTTTGTGCCTAGTTAATGTGAGTGAATGTGTTTGTCCTAGCCTGTTCCCGGCTCCATTACTTTTGTTATGATCCAGTTCGAGATTCCCATTGTCCATTGTTATTTTGTCCCGTTTTCATTCTCGGCTGGGTCAGCCTTATATATTCTCCAGTCCAATTTATTTTGTTCCCTGCTTCTCCATTCCCCTTAGAAAGAGAGCTGCTTGATTTTGTTCCTTTTAAGGCAGAATACAGTGGCCTCTTTAATTATGTGGGTGTGTTTGGGTCTTACTAACCCATTGTGTATATATATTCATTTGAAATTGTTTTTGTTTTGGGGATTTTTTGTTTCTTCATTCCCCCTTCCCCATCATGTCATTTCATGAATAAAGTTTTAAATTTATTTTTGTACACTATTGTAAATATTGTAAATAAACAAATTTTTATGTACATTTGGGGCGTTTTTAGGTCCCTGGTATGTTACTGCGGTATTTTGGTGCTTGATAGGTATGAGTGTTGATGGACAAATTTTTATGGTGAATGAGAAAATTGTAACGTATGTATGGGTCGTGAATCG
>JBBBDQ010001657.1:3602500-3737335 GCA_037127315.1 Ascarosepion bandense | reverse complement strand
CGCCATTGGGCGGAATACAGCGGCCACTCTTTTTTCTGGGATGGTCGGTTCTTACTAACATTGATTATTATTTTAGTTCAAAATTTGTTGTATTTTTAGTTTATTTTTGGGTTCATCCCCCTCCCATCATTTCATTTTTCATTAAATATTTTACATTATATTGTATATATTATATTGTATATAAATACATTTTTATTGTCACGGGTTAATTTCCCCACTTTTTAGGTGTCCCTTGTAAGTTTCTGGCATTGTGGTGTACGAAGGATTGGGAGTAGATGGATGGGTTCTTTTGGTGACTGTGCAA
The DNA here is from genome assembly GCA_037127315.1 of Ascarosepion bandense. Taxonomy (NCBI): domain Eukaryota; kingdom Metazoa; phylum Mollusca; class Cephalopoda; order Sepiida; family Sepiidae; genus Ascarosepion; species Ascarosepion bandense. Next base: position 3,737,031 of record JBBBDQ010001657.1, on the reverse strand, counting down.
ATTGTAACGAGTGAATGGGTCGTGATAGTGTTTAGCTAGGTATAGGATAGTTAAGTGAGAACCAACCTCTCCCCCTCCCCTTTTAGGCCTTGTGCCATAATTTTGTAAATTTTACAAATAAATAGTGCCCTGACGAGCCGTTGTTCGAAACAGAGCGCGCCTCGCATTTTTGTCTTATTACAAGTTGAATTTACGTGTTGCCCGAAGTTAATTGTGAGTACCTGTTTTTTTGCTGTCTTTGTTCTGTCTTCGTCGCGCTGTTTGAACTTTTTTGTGGATTTTTTGTGTTTTGTGAGGGGGGGCAAGTCAAGCTATGGCTTTGTCTCCCCAGCCCTCAACTTCTGATGCCGTGCCTGCGGTGACTCCCTCACCGACGGTATGGGTAAAGGCACCCGTTAACAAGGATGCCAAGTACTACTCGCAAATGCGGGAAAAATACCAAGACTACATAAAAGACAACGAATTGGTAGCAATACCAGAAGTGGTGAATGTAGTGGCAAAGAAGACAATCTCTCTACTGACAGCCGATGAAAAAACGCGAAAATTTATTGCTGTCAGTAGGGAGAACATGGAAGAAGCCTTGAAAGCCCTGGACATTGTACCTTGCGTACTGGCAAGAAGGTCCCGTGCAATGTGGGACATCTTGCTGGGCTCGGAAGGCGAAGCAAAAGATCTGGCGGGAAATGTATTGACTGCGAAAGGTATCCGGTTTCAAACCGAATACCTTGGTACAAGAAAGACAAAAATCACGATACATGGCGTGCCGGTGGACATTTCCTGTGACCATGTCGGAGCGTTTTTTGCGACTTTCGGTGCGGTGGAGGAGGTGGCACGTATAAAGAGTAAGGCCGGTGTGGCCACGGAAGATATATGTGTTAGTGTGGTGGTTGACCGCGAAAATTTTTTGAAGGTCCCAGACATTTTGCTCTGTAGAGGAAGAAAATTGTTTGTGGTAGTGGAAGGAAGGAAGCCGCACTGCTGGGCGTGTGGTCTGGCCGGACACACATTTAAAATGTGTCCGGCAAGGAAACCAGAAGAAACACCGGTGACACCGGCAACACCGCCAGTGTCAAAAACACAAGTTCCTGGTGGAAAAAAGGCCGGAACTACTGAGTGGACGGAAGTGGTGAGGAAGGGAAAGAAGGTTTCTTCCCCTCCTCCACAAACTGAGAAGCCTCCGTCGCCAGTCAAAGAAAAGACCAAACAACAGAAGCAGCAACAACCAAAGCAACAAAAGCAGCCACAAGAAATACACCAGCAACATGAACAAGAACAAGATGAAACCAAGATGGAGTGTGGAGAAATGCTTCCCCCTCGTTCATCATCTTTGAAGAGAGCCAGAGAAGAGGAGGAGGTGTGTGTCCCTAAAAAGGGTAAAAAAGAAGAACGTGGCAGGGCAGAACGGGTCATGGTTGCCGCCAGGGCCCAATCCGCCCCTTCATCACCAACTAAAAAGACTCCCCTAAAAGGGAGGTGTCATTCTACCTCCCCAGTAAGGTGTAAATCGTTACCTTCTCCCACACCATCTTCCCAACTAGTAACTCCTTCCCCACAAACATCTTCCCTATCTAAAACGCCCCCTGAGCAGTCTGAATATCCCTCCACCCCATTGGAAACATCCTCCCAACACTCCCCTAGCAATAGCCAATCCACCCCCAATGAGAAGAAAAAGAAGAGGACAAATCCTTTTAAAAGGGAAGACATTTGTCAAATTGACAGGTCGGCAGTAGAGAGGGACCTTTCCACTCAGAAGAAGGCCCTCCTAAGGCCACTATTTAAATTGTCCTCAATAGATGGAAAGGCCATCGAAGACCCCAAAAATTTTCCTAATGCCCCCGGAGTTATGACCCTCATAAGAAATAACGGGGGAAATCGCAAAGTGTGGGATTTTCTACAGGGGGCCGTGGAAGCTTTTCCTAATATAACAATGGCCCAGATTGGCACCAAATACCTTCAGAAACTTTCCAATTTTTGTGCGGGGAGGGTCCCTGTCATCCTCCATCCTTCCTTGTATAGGGCAATAAAACTAACGTTCCCTACGGACGTCGGCGGCATTGTCCTGGACGGACGAATTACGTCCGATATTGGCACCGGATCTCTAGGACAATCCGTCGGGGTCCCTGTTGCCACAGATTTTCGCCCTGTATGTGACCAGAAGTAATTTTCTGCTTTCTCTTTACAGGTCTAAATGATGTCAATTAAGTTAGCCAGTATGAACGTGAAGGGCCTTAGGGATCGGAGTAAGGCTGCCCGCCTGCTTCGGGACCTCTTGTCCTTCGGCGTGGATGTCGCTGCGATCCAAGAGACTCACTTTGTTTGCAAGGTCGATGCTTGTGTGCTGTCTAACGACTTTGTCGTCTATTCAGCATATGGGAACCGGCTGGCCAGAGGAGTGTCTTTGCTGGTCAAGCGTACCCTGGACGCGAAGGTGGATCTTGTCCATGTCGGTGCCGAGGGCCGGCTGATCGTGGCCGATATTGCAGTGAAAAGCAATGCGTTTCGTCTGGTTGCGGTTTATGCGCCCAACGACCAGGAGGAGCGCGTCTCGTTTTTTCGGCGGTTGGAGCCCTTCCTGGTGGATTCCAAGCGACTCGTCTTAGTGGGGGACTGGAATGCCATCCTGAACCCCAAGTTGGATAGAGGGCGGGGAGCTAGAGGGAAGGAACGTGATCGTAGCTTGGTCGATCTCATCGAGGACTTCGGTCTAGTCGATAGATACCGGGCCGATCACAAGGGCGGGAGAATGTGGACGTGGGCTAATAGTTGGCCTTCTACCAAGGTGGCTAGCTACCTTGATAGAATGTTAGTTCGTGAAGCCGAACTAGATTTCTTAGATTGTCCCACGTTCCACTGGCTAGGTTACTCGGACCACAAACTCGTTTGTGCCCGGGTAAATTTAGAAAATAGGGTTAGAATGGCTGGTTACTGGAAGTTCAACGTGTCCTTACTGGACAGGCGGGACTTCCGGCGCCAGCTAATTAACTTAGTGCAGCGGGCGTTAACTGGGGGAGTCATCGGGAATAAGTGGTGGGATAACCTTAAGGATAGTATTAGGTCTTTCACCACTCAGTTCAGCATTCGGCTCAAACTAGATAAGGCTGACAAGGTGAAGACACTTAGAGCTAACTACTCCCGGGCGGTGGCTGGTGGGGATCCCCTAGAGATAGCCATAGCTAAGGAGGCCGTGGACCGGTCGAATAGCGATCGTTACATGGGCCAGGTAGTTAGACATAAGTTAAGCAAGATGTCTTCCGAAGCTGTGAATATGGGCGCAGAACTGCGCAAGGAAGAAATTCGCCGCGGAGGCGACCGGTACATTCGAGAGGTTCGCAACCCGGAGGGACACACTCTGCGGTCGACTGACGACATGTGCGAGGGGGCGTTTCGGCGGCATTTCGAGATCCTGTTTACCAAGGAGCCCGGTCTCCGTGATGAGGAGTTTCGCAGCTATTTGGCTGACTTCCCCCGGCTTTTGCCGGCTGATGCAGCTAGCTGCGAGGGAGAGATTACGGAGGGCGAAGTCTACGCGGCGCTGAAGAAGGTCGGCAGTGGCAAATCGCCGGGTCTCGATGGTTTGCCCTATGAATTGTACTTGAGGCTGTCGCACATCTTTGTCCTGATTTTGACTGTCGTGTTCAACAACTGGTTCCGGCAGGGGTCCATCCCCAAACGGTTCACCAGGGGTGTGATCACGCTGTTGAGAAAAGGCGGTGGTGGGGAGGGGAGCTAGAGGGTTACCGGCCCATAACTCTGCTAAACAACAGAGTTAAAGATTTATTTAAGATCTTGCAAAAAATCGTTTGCAATTAGTTGCCGAGTTCTGTTGGGACCTGAGCAGACTTGTGCTGTGAAGGGCCGAACAATTCAGAGCAACCTGCATCTGATACGCACGATCATAGAGGGGATAAAAGACGACGAAGCCGCGCTGATCCATTTAGATCAGTCCAAGCATTTGATAGGGTTGACCATCGGTATCTGGCGGCTGTCCTGCAGGCAGCTGGATTCGAAACCAACTTCCGCCGCTGGATTAGCCTCCCGTATCAATCCCCGACGGCTGTGGTACAGGTGAACGGAAAGTTGTCAAGGTTCTGGCGCTGTCTAGGTCGGTCCGACAGGGTTGTCCACTGTCGCCCCTACTTTATGCTTTGGCGTTGGAGCCCCTCCTTCGCCGGCTAAGGGACAGGGCGTGCAGTCCGGCCCTACGTGGAATCGCTGTCCCTGGTGGTGCTCGAGCCAGGGTTTCCGCGTACGCCGATGACGTCACTACTTTCGTGTCCTCCCGCAGGGACATCGAGGTGGTACAGAAGGCGCTTGAACGGTACGAACAGGTGACAGGGGCCAAGATTAACCGCAGAAACAAGTCGTCCGGCTTGCGGTTAGGCGCCTGGAAGAGTCTGACCCTCCCGGGGCCCTTCGACTGACGGACGGCCCGGTCTGCATTCTTGGAGTGTGGTTCGGGCCGGACCTACAGTTGGAGAAAAATTGGTCTGAAGTACTGGCAAAGGTAGGCGCGTCGGCCAAGATTTGGCGCCGAAGGAGGTTGTCCTAAAGGGTATGGCTGAGGCGTGTGCTACATACGTCTCTCTCTTCTCCATCATCCTTTACCAGTTGTCAGTACTTCCACTTTGTAAACGGCATAAGAAGGCGATCGAGCGTTTGCTATTCTCCATTTTGCGGAGAGGACGCAAACACTATGTCGACAAACGTGTCTGTTACCAACGTCCGTGTCATGGGGGCCTGGGAATGCCATACCTGATGGGCCATAAGGTTGCGTCGAGGTTGGTTTTTCAGGCGAGCGATTTCCGAAGACTCATTGCTTAGGGGGATAGTGAGGGACATGTTCCCTACACTTACTATCACCCCCATCTTGAGGCGGTGCCGTAAGCCTCGAGAGCGATCGAGTTTTCTCCTCGAATGTCTTATGGCCCTGCGGGCCATTCCACGGTCCAGTGACCTTTCACGGCCTAGGAGAGTCTTCTATCGTGGGTTAGTGGAGGGCGTCGCAAAGGATTCACTACGTGATGTGCTGCGCTTGTCGGAGGACGAGTTTCGCTCGTTCTGGTCTTGGGCGCCAGGGAGTGATTATCTCAACAACTCTGAGTTTTCGCTCACCTGGCGATTAGCTCGGAATCGCTTGCCTCTCAATGACATGGCCTTCATATGGGGCCTGGCGGATTTGCCAGATTGTGAACGCTGCAACCTTGGCTTGGAAGAAAACGGCTTCGCACGCCTTCTACCATTGTTCGCGGGTTCGCCCTCTATGGGACCGGGTCGGTGAGCGAATGCTCGTATCGAGCCGCGAGAGCTTGTGCTCATTGATCGTGCATTCGCCTGTGATAATGTGTCGCCCCCGTTCTCTGGGATGAAGCGTATGGTGTTTCTGTCGTTGGCCACGGCTCGAATGGTGATTTGGACGACGCGATTGGAGGAAGTCTTGCGAGGTCAGCGTCTTTCACATCAGGATCTGATTCGTTATTTTGAGCATCAGCTCAAAATAAAGATTAGAACTGATTGGAAACGTTTGACTTCGACAGACTTTAGCAAAAGGTGGGTAAATGTGGCGAGCCTGGTTCGTTTGAACGGGGCTAATCTTGATTTTCTCTTTTAGATCTGCTGGTTACATCGGGGTGACCTCTGGAACCCTCCCCTGGTTAAGCTAGTTCTCTCTTTGTGTACCTAGTTAAAGTGAATGAATGTGTTCCTAGCCTGTACCTGGCTTTCTCTTTTGTTATAATCCATGCCGAGATTCTAACCTCCCCAGTTTGTTTTGGTCTCTTTTATCTCGGCTGGTTCAGCCTTTATTGTCCCTTTCCGCTAATTTTTTACTCCCCTCCCCACCCCTTAGCGAGTGTGCTTCTCTTGATTTCGCCATTGGGCGGAATACAGCGGCCACTCTTTTTTCTCTGGGATGGTCGGTTCTTACTAACATTGATTATTTAGTTCAAAATTTGTTGTATTTTTAGTTTATTTTTGGGTTCATCCTCCCATCATTTCATTTTTCATTAAATATTTTACATTATATTGTATATATTATATTGTATATAAATACATTTTTATTGTCACGGGTTAATTTCCCCACTTTTTAGGTGTCCCTTGTAAGTTTCTGGCATTGTGGTGTACGAAGGATTGGGAGTAGATGGATGGGTTCTTTTGGTGACTGTGCAAATTGTAACGAGTGAATGGGTCGTGATAGTGTTTAGCTAGGTATAGGATAGTTAAGTGAGAACCAACCTCTCCCCCTCCCCTTTTAGGCCTTGTGCCATAATTTTGTAAATTTTACAAATAAATAGTGCCCTGACGAGCCGTTGTTCGAAACAGAGCGCGCCTCGCATTTTTGTCTTATTACAAGTTGAATTTACGTGTTGCCCGAAGTTAATTGTGAGTACCTGTTTTTTTGCTGTCTTTGTTCTGTCTTCGTCGCGCTGTTTGAACTTTTTTGTGGATTTTTTGTGTTTTGTGAGGGGGGGGCAAGTCAAGCTATGGCTTTGTCTCCCCAGCCCTCAACTTCTGATGCCGTGCCTGCGGTGACTCCCTCACCGACGGTATGGGTAAAGGCACCCGTTAACAAGGATGCCAAGTACTACTCGCAAATGCGGGAAAAATACCAAGACTACATAAAAGACAACGAATTGGTAGCAATACCAGAAGTGGTGAATGTAGTGGCAAAGAAGACAATCTCTCTACTGACAGCCGATGAAAAAACGCGAAAATTTATTGCTGTCAGTAGGGAGAACATGGAAGAAGCCTTGAAAGCCCTGGACATTGTACCTTGCGTACTGGCAAGAAGGTCCCGTGCAATGTGGGACATCTTGCTGGGCTCGGAAGGCGAAGCAAAAGATCTGGCGGGAAATGTATTGACTGCGAAAGGTATCCGGTTTCAAACCGAATACCTTGGTACAAGAAAGACAAAAATCACGATACATGGCGTGCCGGTGGACATTTCCTGTGACCATGTCGGAGCGTTTTTTGCGACTTTCGGTGCGGTGGAGGAGGTGGCACGTATAAAGAGTAAGGCCGGTGTGGCCACGGAAGATATATGTGTTAGTGTGGTGGTTGACCGCGAAAATTTTTTGAAGGTCCCAGACATTTTGCTCTGTAGAGGAAGAAAATTGTTTGTGGTAGTGGAAGGAAGGAAGCCGCACTGCTGGGCGTGTGGTCTGGCCGGACACACATTTAAAATGTGTCCGGCAAGGAAACCAGAAGAAACACCGGTGACACCGGCAACACCGCCAGTGTCAAAAACACAAGTTCCTGGTGGAAAAAAGGCCGGAACTACTGAGTGGACGGAAGTGGTGAGGAAGGGAAAGAAGGTTTCTTCCCCTCCTCCACAAACTGAGAAGCCTCCGTCGCCAGTCAAAGAAAAGACCAAACAACAGAAGCAGCAACAACCAAAGCAACAAAAGCAGCCACAAGAAATACACCAGCAACATGAACAAGAACAAGATGAAACCAAGATGGAGTGTGGAGAAATGCTTCCCCCTCGTTCATCATCTTTGAAGAGAGCCAGAGAAGAGGAGGAGGTGTGTGTCCCTAAAAAGGGTAAAAAAGAAGAACGTGGCAGGGCAGAACGGGTCATGGTTGCCGCCAGGGCCCAATCCGCCCCTTCATCACCAACTAAAAAGACTCCCCTAAAAGGGAGGTGTCATTCTACCTCCCCAGTAAGGTGTAAATCGTTACCTTCTCCCACACCATCTTCCCAACTAGTAACTCCTTCCCCACAAACATCTTCCCTATCTAAAACGCCCCCTGAGCAGTCTGAATATCCCTCCACCCCATTGGAAACATCCTCCCAACACTCCCCTAGCAATAGCCAATCCACCCCCAATGAGAAGAAAAAGAAGAGGACAAATCCTTTTAAAAGGGAAGACATTTGTCAAATTGACAGGTCGGCAGTAGAGAGGACCTTTCCACTCAGAAGAAGGCCCTCCTAAGGCCACTATTTAAATTGTCCTCAATAGATGGAAAGGCCATCGAAGACCCCAAAAATTTTCCTAATGCCCCCGGAGTTATGACCCTCATAAGAAATAACGGGGGAAATCGCAAAGTGTGGGATTTTCTACAGGGGGCCGTGGAAGCTTTTCCTAATATAACAATGGCCCAGATTGGCACCAAATACCTTCAGAAACTTTCCAATTTTTGTGCGGGGAGGGTCCCTGTCATCCTCCATCCTTCCTTGTATAGGGCAATAAAACTAACGTTCCCTACGGACGTCGGCGGCATTGTCCTGGACGGACGAATTACGTCCGATATTGGCACCGGATCTCTAGGACAATCCGTCGGGGTCCCTGTTGCCACAGATTTTCGCCCTGTATGTGACCAGAAGTAATTTTCTGCTTTCTCTTTACAGGTCTAAATGATGTCAATTAAGTTAGCCAGTATGAACGTGAAGGGCCTTAGGGATCGGAGTAAGGCTGCCCGCCTGCTTCGGGACCTCTTGTCCTTCGGCGTGGATGTCGCTGCGATCCAAGAGACTCACTTTGTTTGCAAGGTCGATGCTTGTGTGCTGTCTAACGACTTTGTCGTCTATTCAGCATATGGGAACCGGCTGGCCAGAGGAGTGTCTTTGCTGGTCAAGCGTACCCTGGACGCGAAGGTGGATCTTGTCCATGTCGGTGCCGAGGGCCGGCTGATCGTGGCCGATATTGCAGTGAAAAGCAATGCGTTTCGTCTGGTTGCGGTTTATGCGCCCAACGACCAGGAGGAGCGCGTCTCGTTTTTTCGGCGGTTGGAGCCCTTCCTGGTGGATTCCAAGCGACTCGTCTTAGTGGGGGACTGGAATGCCATCCTGAACCCCAAGTTGGATAGAGGGCGGGGAGCTAGAGGGAAGGAACGTGATCGTAGCTTGGTCGATCTCATCGAGGACTTCGGTCTAGTCGATAGATACCGGGCCGATCACAAGGGCGGGAGAATGTGGACGTGGGCTAATAGTTGGCCTTCTACCAAGGTGGCTAGCTACCTTGATAGAATGTTAGTTCGTGAAGCCGAACTAGATTTCTTAGATTGTCCCACGTTCCACTGGCTAGGTTACTCGGACCACAAACTCGTTTGTGCCCGGGTAAATTTAGAAAATAGGGTTAGAATGGCTGGTTACTGGAAGTTCAACGTGTCCTTACTGGACAGGCGGGACTTCCGGCGCCAGCTAATTAACTTAGTGCAGCGGGCGTTAACTGGGGGAGTCATCGGGAATAAGTGGTGGGATAACCTTAAGGATAGTATTAGGTCTTTCACCACTCAGTTCAGCATTCGGCTCAAACTAGATAAGGCTGACAAGGTGAAGACACTTAGAGCTAACTACTCCCGGGCGGTGGCTGGTGGGGATCCCCTAGAGATAGCCATAGCTAAGGAGGCCGTGGACCGGTCGAATAGCGATCGTTACATGGGCCAGGTAGTTAGACATAAGTTAAGCAAGATGTCTTCCGAAGCTGTGAATATGGGCGCAGAACTGCGCAAGGAAGAAATTCGCCGCGGAGGCGACCGGTACATTCGAGAGGTTCGCAACCCGGAGGGACACACTCTGCGGTCGACTGACGACATGTGCGAGGCGTTTCGGCGGCATTTCGAGATCCTGTTTACCAAGGAGCCCGGTCTCCGTGATGAGGAGTTTCGCAGCTATTTGGCTGACTTCCCCCGGCTTTTGCCGGCTGATGCAGCTAGCTGCGAGGGAGAGATTACGGAGGGCGAAGTCTACGCGGCGCTGAAGAAGGTCGGCAGTGGCAAATCGCCGGGTCTCGATGGTTTGCCCTATGAATTGTACTTGAGGCTGTCGCACATCTTTGTCCCGATTTTGACTGTCGTGTTCAACAACTGGTTCCGGCAGGGGTCCATCCCCAAACGGTTCACCAGGGGTGTGATCACGCTGTTGAGAAAAGGCAAGGATGTGGGGAGGGAGCTAGAGGGTTACCGGCCCATAACTCTGCTAAACACAGAGTTAAAGATTTTGGCCAAGATCTTGCAAAATCGTTTGCAATTAGTTGCCGAGTCTCTGTTGGGACCTGAGCAGACTTGTGCTGTGAAGGGACGAACAATTCAGAGCAACCTGCATCTGATACGCACGATCATAGAGGGGATAAAAGACGACGACGAAGCCGCGCTGATCCATTTAGATCAGTCCAAGGCATTTGATAGGGTTGACCATCGGTACCTGGCGGCTGTCCTGCAGGCAGCTGGATTCGAAACCAACTTCCGCCGCTGGATTAGCCTCCTGTATCAATCCCCGACGGCTGTGGTACAGGTGAACGGAAAGTTGTCGGGCGTTCTGGCGCTGTCTAGGTCGGTCCGACAGGGTTGTCCACTGTCGCCCCTACTTTATGCTTTGGCGTTGGAGCCCCTCCTTCGCCGGCTAAGGGACAGGGCGTGCAGTCCGGCCCTACGTGGAATCGCTGTCCCTGGTGGTGCTCGAGCCAGGGTTTCCGCGTACGCCGATGACGTCACTACTTTCGTGTCCTCCCGCAGGGACATCGAGGTGGTACAGAAGGCGCTTGAACGGTACGAACAGGTGACAGGGGCCAAGATTAACCGCAACAAGTCGTCCGGCTTGCGGTTAGGCGCCTGGAAGGGTCTGACCCTCCCGGGGCCCTTCGACTGGACGGACGGCCCGGTCTGCATTCTTGGAGTGTGGTTCGGGCCCGGACCTACAGTTGGAGAAAAATTGGTCTGAAGTACTGGCAAAGGTAGGCGCGTCGGCCAAGATTTGGCGCCGAAGGAGGTTGTCCTTAAAGGGTATGGCTGAGGCGTGTGCTACATACGTCTTTCCCATCATCCTTTACCAGTTGTCAGTACTTCCACTTTGTAAACGGCATAAGAAGGCGATCGAGCGTTTGCTATTCTCCATTTTATGGAGAGGACGCAAACACTATGTCGACAAACGTGTCTGTTACCAACGTCCGTGTCATGGGGGCCTGGGAATGCCATACCTGATGGGCCATAAGGTTGCGTCGAGGTTGGTTTTTCTCAGGCGAGCGATTTCCGAAGACTCATTGCTTAGGGGGATAGTGAGGGACATGTTCCCTAGACTTACTATCACTCCCCCCATCTTGAGGCGGTGCCGTAAGCCTCGAGAGCGATCGAGTTTTCTCCTCGAATGTCTGGCGGCCCTGCGGGCCATTCCACGGTCCAGTGACCTTTCACGGCCTAGGAGAGTCTTCTATCGTGGGTTAGTGGAGGGCGTCGCAAAGGATTCACTACGTGATGTGCTGCGCTTGTCGGAGGACGAGTTTCGCTCGTTCTGGTCTTGGGCGCCAGGGAGTGATTATCTCAACAACTCTGAGTTTTCGCTCACCTGGCGATTAGCTCGGAATCGCTTGCCTCTCAATGACATGGCCTTCATATGGGGCCTGGCGGATTTGCCAGATTGTGAACGCTGCAACCTTGGCTTGGAAGAAACGGCTTCGCACGCCTTCTACCATTGTTCGCGGGTTCGCCCTCTATGGGACCGGGTCGGCGAGTTGACTGCTCGTATCGAGCCGCGAGAGCTTGTGCTCATTGATCGTGCATTCGCCTGTGATAATGTGTCGCCCCCGTTCTCTGGGATGAAGCGTATGGTGTTTCTGTCGCTGCTAGCCACGGCTCGAATGGTGATTTGGACGACGCGATTGGAGGAAGTCTTGCGAGGTCAGCGTCTTTCACATCAGGATCTGATCTGTTATTTTGAGCATCAGCTCAAAATAAAGATTAGAACTGATTGGAAACGTTTGACTTCGACAGACTTTAGCAAAAGGTGGGTAAATGTGGCGAGCCTGGTTCGTTTGAACGGGGCTAATCTTGATTTTCTCTTTTAGATCTGCTGGTTACATCGGGGTGGATTCCTCTGGAACCCTCCCCTGGTTAAGCTAGTTCTCTCTTGTGTACCTAGTTAAAGTGAATGAATGTGTTCCTAGCCTGTACCCGGCTTTCTCTTTTGTTATAATCCATGCCGAGATTCCCAACCTCCCCAGTTTGTTTTGGTCTCTTTTTATCTCGGCTGGTTCAGCCTTTTATTGTCCCTTTCCGCTAATTTTTTACCCCCCTCCCCACTCCCTTAGCGAGTGTGCTTCTTGATTTCGCCATTGGGCGGAATACAGCGGCCACTCTTTTTTCTGGGATGGTCGGTTCTTACTAACATTGATTATTATTTTAGTTCAAAATTTGTTGTATTTTTAGTTTATTTTTGGGTTCATCCCCCTCCCATCATTTCATTTTTCATTAAATATTTTACATTATATTGTATATATTATATTGTATATAAATACATTTTTATTGTCACGGGTTAATTTCCCCACTTTTTAGGTGTCCCTTGTAAGTTTCTGGCATTGTGGTGTACGAAGGATTGGGAGTAGATGGATGGGTTCTTTTGGTGACTGTGCAAATTGTAACGAGTGAATGGGTCGTGATAGTGTTTAGCTAGGTATAGGATAGTTAAGTGAGAACCAACCTCTCCCCCTCCCCTTTTAGGCCTTGTGCCATAATTTTGTAAATTTTACAAAATAAATAGTGCCCTGACGAGCCGTTTGGAGTTCTTTCGACTTCTATAGTCCTGCCGAGTCATTTTGGCGTGTGTTGTTATTCTACGACTTACTTGACCCTTATTTTGGCGAGTGGTGGAGTTTTTGTTGAAAAAAAAAAACTTAATCTCTTATTTGGACGATATTTTAAAAAAAGAAAGACCTTTTTTGGATAGATAAGTTTATTTTTTATTTATTTCTTTTCGTTTATTTACTTTGTTCTTTTCGTTTTTTTTTTTTTTTTTTTTTTTTCTAGCTTTTTGTTTTTTAGTTTCGCATTTTTGGCGGCCATATTTGTTTTTGTTTAGGTCGGCCGTTTTAAATTAACTTTTATTTTCTTTTTTTCTTTGTTTTTCATTTTCTTTTTTTTATTCTCATTTTTCAGTTACAACTCGGTTTCATATTTGTTATTGTTTTTGTTTTGACAAGACAAGTTCGTTCCTTTTTTATTTAATTTTTTCTTTTTCAGTGACCAGTTCTTGGCTGTTTTTGATCTTTTTATTTGTTGTGCATTTTTTTCAGCCCCTCCCAGACTTTTTGGTTACCGAAATCTTTTAGTTTATTTCGCATTTTATTTACAACTTAGTGTTTTTATTAGTTTTCCCTCCGTGTTTTTTTTTTTTTTTTTTCTCTGCCTATTTAGTTTAATTCTTTTCCCCCTTTTTATTTATTAGTTAAAAAGTTTCTTGTACTGCTTTTTATTTTATTTTTGTAAAGTTCAATTTGTTATTATGTAAGCCGTTCTTGGCTTTTTTTTCTATATTTGAAAACTTTTCTTTCGTATATATATTGTTGTTTTTCCTGTCGCTTTAGGCGATTTCTTTTTATATAAAAAAAAAAAAAACTTTTTCTACTGTCCCCCCTCTTTTTGTAGGAAGGATTATTGTATTTCTCCCCAACAAGTTGTTTTTTGTATTTTAACCCCTCCTCTTTTGTAGGTGGGATTATTTATTTTTGCCTTTTTGCCTTTAAGCTTATTTTTTTTTTTTTTTTTTTTTTTTTTAATCATCTCACCCCAAGCAAGGCATTCCACTGCCACTATTGCGCATGGGGCTACATAGGGGAAGGTAAAGAGAAGGAGTGGATAGACATAGGGAATGTCAGGAGAAAGGTAATAGATGAGTAAGGATAGCGAGGATGAGTGTCGGGCAGATGGGAAGAGTGTTTGATAGAATGGGAGCAGGTTAGTGTGTTAGGAGGTGTCTATTGACCTTACATTTAAACTCCTGAAGATTGTAGCCGTCGGGGAAGCAATCGTTTGGAAGAGAATTCCACAGTCGGGAAGTGCGAGGAAAGAAACTGTTGGAGTAGAAGTTACGGCTGCATTTTATCGATTTCACTGTAAAAGGGTGGGATCTAGTTGCTAATCTAGTATCTCGTGCAAATTCGTATTTAGGGGGCACCAGTGATCTAAGTTCATCGGAGCAGAAGCCGTGAAAGTATTTATAGAAGAGACACAGCGAAGCCACGTCTCGCCGGTGGGAGAGAGACTGCAGGCGGTCTGCCAAGTCGGTATCTATCACATTACAGACCCTCCTCTGAACCTTATCGAGAAGCCCGAGGAGAACAGCAGGGGCACCCGACCAGATATGGCAGCAGTATTCAATGCACGGGCGGATGGTAGATTTGTAAATGTGCAGGATAGATTTAGACGGAAAAAACTTCCGGGCCCTACACAGAGAACCGACTTTCATAGCAGCGGATTTAGCAATGGATTCGATATAGTCATTCCATTTGAGGTCCGCTGAAAGTGTGAGACCAAGGAGGCGTAGTGTTTTACTCTCTGGGAGGCAAGCCTGGTCCATGCTAATGGGAGGTAGGTGAGATTGTCGATGATGGTTAATTGACAGTAGCTTCGTTTTAGAAGCATTAAAATTTACTAGCCACTTCTTACCCCAGTCCAATATGGATTGGAGGTCTTTTTCAATCTCGGCTGCGAGTTTAGCTTTGACGCCTACACCAGATTTTTGTTGGAGGCGAGAGTAAACTGTGGTGTCATCGGCGTACAAACCTATTTGGGTTCTTATGGAATCAGGCAGATCATTAATATATATCAGGAAGAGTGTAGGACCTAAGATGGAGCCTTGGGGGACACCTGCGTTTGTATGGTAGTTCTGAGAGGCATGTCCGTTTAATACCACTTTCATTGTGCGGTTAGAGAGGAATGACTGGATTAGTTCAAACAAATGTCCAGTTATACCATAGCTCCGCAGTTTACATAGAAGGCCAGCATGCCAAACTCTGTCGAACGCCTTAGATATATCCAATGCAACGGTTCGAGCTTCGCCATTCCTGTCGAGTGCCTGGTATATGTACTCGGTGATGGTCGTTAGCATATCAGCAGTAGACCTGGTGAAGCGGAAACCATATTGCTTGTCCGAGAGGAGCCTGTGTGCTGTGAGATGCTGAACCACCTCGGCGTTGATAATGGCTTCGAACACTTTGCCAAAGATCGGAAGAAGGCTGATAGGGCGGTAATTTGCAGGGTCAGAGGGTTCTCCAGTGTTTTTAAATATAGGAACTATAGAGGAAGATTTCCAACAGGCAGGAAAGCAGGAAGCAGATAGGCAGAGGTTGTAGAGCTTAGAAAGGATAGAGGAGAGTTCAGGGGCACATTTCTTTAAGACTATGGTTGGGATTCCGTCACCACCGCTCGCTTTGTGAGGGTCAAGTTTTAAGATTATCTTAGAGACAAGCGAAGGTGTAATGTGGACATCATTCAGTTGTGCCTCGGTTCTAGGTGAGAAGTCGGGTGTAAAAACTCCAGACGAGTCCAGACTCGAATTGTTCGAGAATCTGCGGGCAAAACATTCAGCCTTATCTGCTGGGGAGGTGAGGACCTCAAATTTGTTGATTAGCGGGGGTATTGTGGACTTGCTCTTGTTAAGTACTCTTTTACAGAGTCGCCAGTAGTCTTTAGAGCCGAATTTAGAGCATGCTATGCGTTGCTTCATTCTGGCAGCAAACAACATCTTAGCTTCGTTAAGTACCCTTTTACACTTATTACGAGCTGAAGTGAAAAGGCGCCTGTTTTGTTCCGACGCATAGTTACGATAAAGTCGGAAGAAATGATTCCGGTGGGCAATGGCAGCCGAACAAGCGGGTGAGAACCATGGAGACGAATGAGATTTAAGCTGGAATTTCCTAGCAGGGATGAAGGCATCAATGCCAGCCTTAACCCAGGAGGAGACCTCGGATGCACATTCTTCGATGGGAAGACTAAAGACGTTGTTCCAAGGGATGTCACAGAGGAAGTCTCGGAACGAATCCCAGTCTGCTCTTTGATAGCAGTATGATATTCTACTTGTCTGTGTTTCATGGGTCGGGCGGGAGTGGAGTGAAATATTGACGGACACTACAGTGTGGTCAGAGTTTCCAAGTGGGCAGAGTTGTCTGGTAGTGCAAGAGTCTGGGATGGAAGTGAAGCAGAGGTCTAGAAGTGAGTTCCTTCCGTTAGGGTTGTCGGAGAAACGCGTGGGGAAGTCCACTACTTGCGTAAGGGATTGGGTGATTGAAAAGTTCATGGTGTGGACACCAGCAGGGTCAGTGACAGCGTTCTTCAGCCACTTGGTGTGGTGGGCGTTAAAGTCACCAAACACGAATACATGGGCAGAGGGATGGGTAGAAATGGCTTTGTCAATATTGTCAGAAATGATGTCAAGTAACGAACAATCAGGGGAGGAAGGAGAGCGGTACAGAAAGAAGAGATAGCTAATCGAGCTGAGAAGTGAGAGGCGGAAGCACATGAAAGAATGATCTGGGGATTCAAAAGATGACACCCTAGCTAAGGGAAGGTGTTCGCTGACATAGACACCAAGCCCATGCATATGAACATTGGAGTCCTTCCTGAAGAGGGGAAGGTAGCCAGGAACGCAGAACTCAGATGAGGGGATAGAAGGGTTAAGATTAGTTTCACATAGGGCTAATATATCAGGTGAGTTATTATGGAGGAAAGAATCTACGCTGGGGAAGTTGGTGCGGATGCCGCGTATGTTAGTGAAAGAGATGCAGACAGGTTTGGGCGTTTTCAAATGAGCTGGTTTAGTTTTGTTATTATGTTTGCTTTTTTCCATAGTAATTCAGTTAAAGGAGTGGTCTTAGAATAGAATCAGTCGGTCAATCATTTGCAACTTGTGAAGGATGGAGACTGGCGCGGCCTACAACATAATGTGGCCTCGGGGTTGCCCACCGAACGTTCATGCAGGGACGCCCGTCCATGCGCGATATGGCACTACAAGAACCCCGGTATTATTCAACTGTTGATCAGAGCGGCCTCTCAAGACGCTACGCAAGAGTTCGGGCTCCTAACTACCAGTCGGAAGCAGCAACCAGGAAACTGCCAACCCGGTACCCTCAGAATGTAAAGACTTTGCCACCATACTCCGTAACTGCAAAGAGCTTCCAGCTGAACTAACACCAAGACCAGAGAAAGGGGATGAACCGGGAACCCCTTCCTAAACAAGAAACAAGGTGATCACCTCTAAACTCATTCAAAAGAAGGGGGTGGAGTGTGAGACCGGGCGATAGTAGAAACTATCTACTCCAATTAAAAAAAAAAAAAAAAAAACAAGGAAAAAGTGACTGAGGCTTACAAAGTTTTAACTTAGTAAAAGTCGAAAATACCCTTGAATAGCAAAATTATTTACACAAATTAAGTGACGAAAAAAAAAACAAAGACGGCCAAAAGACGAAAAAAAAAAATAAATAAATAAAATAATTTCCAAGAAATTTCACAAAAACAGACTGAAAAATGGACTGAATCCCGGTTGACTTACCACAAGCAGCTAACACTGTAAAGTTGATTTAATTCAATTTCTGAAGACAAAAATAGAAATTAAACCGTTTTTTACAGAATATAGTCGAGTTATGTTGCTTGCGTTCGCTTACCAAACCGTTAAGAATTCAATCTCTCGAAGACAGAAATTTAAATCTTCTACAAGACAAAACTAATGGAAATAATTGAACCGTGATGCTATTTATCATTAGTCGAAAATACCCTTGAATAGCAAAATTATTTACACAAATTAAGTGACAAAAAAAAAAACAAAGACGGCCAAAAGACGAAAAAAAAAAAATAAATAAATAAAATAATTTCCAAGAAATTTCACAAAAACAGACTGAAAAATGGACTGAATCCCGGTTGACTTACCACAAGCAGCTAACACTTAATAAGCAGCTATTTCCCATTGAAAAAGTTTGTTTACACACGCACTCATTTTTATTTTTTTGAAAGTTTATTATTTGATATTTTCAAACCATCTCTTACGTAGGTGGGACATTATGTGATTCTTTGTATTTTCATTGACTTTTTCCTTTTATTTTCTCTCCTTTATCCATCCCCTGCAATTTTTCAAATTATCCCCATCTCCACCCCCGCTTTCGTGTCATATTTCCCCCTCCCCCTTCCCTCCCCTATCCTTTGAAATAATTTCACAAAAAATAGAGAGTTTGACTTGATAAAAAGTAAGTCTTTATTTAATGATGGCCGACGCTGATCGGCCAGTGAGGAGGGACTTATTTGGGTCCTCCTCTAAGAAAGATCCGCCCGACAAAGCAAAGAAAGGGCTGGAAGCAACTAAAAAGAAAACCTCGAAAAAAGACCAGACCATGGAAAACACCCCAGATAAGGAGAAAAGAAAAGACGAAAGTGAAAAGACAGCCGAGGAGTCGCCCGATTGCTGGAAGTCCCCGCCATCATGTATAATAAACCTCGCGGAGTTCTTGGAAAGGGCCAAAGAGTACGAACATCTTCTGAAAGAGGATGGTCTCTTAGAGAACCCCCAAGAATTACAGAAGTTTGAAAAGAGAATGGTGTCGGTCTTCGTGGTGGACAAGCGATCTCGCAAAATTTGTCGCTCCACGAAAGACACAGTGATCCGTACACTGACGTCCCTGGGGGTCAATCCCCAAAGAATTATTAAGGGAACAGGGTTCTTCATGTGGGACATTCTGTTACCCACCGCCAAGGATTGTGAGGAGATGGTTCGCCGTGACCTCATAAAGAACGATCTAATAATCCGTACCGAGTATGAAGGCCGGCGAAGGACCAGGGTAGCAGTCTACGAGGTCCCTCCTCAAGTTGTTGGGGAACATCTAGCAGCCTTTCTTGGCAAATATGGCGAAATAGTTAGCGCCATTTCCGACAACTTGATCGGGGGATGGAGCTTCGATATTATGCTCGATCGTTTGGCCTTTGTCTCCGTCCCCAACTGTTTGGACTTTTGTGGCCGGAAAATGCCGGTCATTGTGGCCGGCAGAAAACCAACCTGTTGGAAGTGTGGTGAGACTGGTCACCTTGCCGCTTCCTGTCCAG
Organism: Ascarosepion bandense; assembly: GCA_037127315.1. Classification (NCBI taxonomy): domain Eukaryota; kingdom Metazoa; phylum Mollusca; class Cephalopoda; order Sepiida; family Sepiidae; genus Ascarosepion; species Ascarosepion bandense. Next base: position 3,718,239 of record JBBBDQ010001657.1, on the reverse strand, counting down.
ACAAAAAGGCCTCTGGACTTCCGGCCACTACAAACGCAAATACCCCTCGGCCTGATACTGATAGTTCCGCGGCGCCTGTAATGGGCCTACCAGCGGCACGTACCGGTAGGGTGAAACCTTCGGTTGGGGCTTGCCCTTCACAAACCCTGAACCCATCTCCTTCCGCAAGTGCGAGTCAGGAGAAGGAGGAAGGGGAGTGGCGTGTCGTTGGTAGAGGCAGAGGGAAGAGACAAACAGCGGGGCCTCAGTCTCATGAAGCTCCCAGGGATAATGGCACCTACATCCCCATTCCCGCTACCAGTTCCGAGGGCGACGACTCGGCATCTTATGCTAGTAAAGCGTCAGACTTACAAAAATTAAATGAGCCCAGCTGGGAAAAAATAATTAAGATAAAAAAACTTAATGAGGAGTTGAAAAGAAAAACAGCAAACAAAAACATAGAGATCCCAAGGTCCTCAATATCGGCCCCCTCCAGCCCTTCTGCAAAAAAAATAATGGCTCCTCCCCCAATGACAAGATCATTGACCCCTACCCCTTCCAAGATGACTTCATTAAAACAAAAGAAAAACAAGTCCACTCCTAATTACACCCCTGTTTCCAGTCCCATCTCCAGTCCCGATCCTACTCCATCGCATACTCCAAAACAAACACCAAAGAAACTGGAGAAAAGACAAAGAAGCCCTTCCTTAGAGGACTTAAAGGCCAAAAAAAAACCTAAGGCTTTATTTAATAAAGGAATTAACATCTGCAAAGTTTCTACAGAGCAAGCAGATCGAGCAATTGTGCTCTCCAATAAAACAAAACAATTCAAGACTCTTCTTAATTTCAAAAAAGTATATGACAAAGATGTGGAGGATCCTAGAAATTTTCCAAAGGCTAAACGGATCCTCACTGTTGTAAGAGCTGGACAAGGTTCCCAAAAAGTGTGGGAAATGTTGGCGGAAGCCAACGAAAGTTTTCCTGCCGAGCCGCCATTATCCTATATAAGGGATGATTTGTCTGACAAACTGTCACAATTCTGTTCAGGGAGGCTCCCAATTTTTGTTCACCCCTCCCTATATAGAGCAGTGAAACTAACGTTTCCTTGGGACATTGGTGGCCTGTCTCTTGATGGCACTATCAAGACTGAGATGGGCCATGGCTCAATGGGACAGGCCGTCGGTGTTCTCGCCCCGGCTATGTTCAATGTGGAGGCGCAACCTTAATCGGTTCAATCATGGCTCTCTGGTTAGCTAGTTTGAATGCCCGGGGCCTGAGATCAGAGTCTCGCAGAGCGAGACTCGTTCGTGATCTTCAGAGTCTCGGGGTGAATGTCTGCTGTTTGCAGGAAACCCGGTTTTTTGCTCACGATCATGAGAGGATTCTGTCTAAAGATTTCCATCTTTTTTCAGCATGTTTTGATGGACGTTCGAGAGGTGTTTCGTGGCTGGTAAGCAAGTCTTTGGATGCGACGTGTGCCCTTGTTTTCGCAGATCCGGCGGGCAGGCTTTGCGTCCTGGATGTTACCATAAAAAGTAGGTCCTTACGTTTCATTGGGGTTTATGCGCCCAATGTCCATGCTGAGCGGCCTGCTTTGTTTCGGCAGATCGAGCCGTTTTTGATGACATCTCGTTCGGTAGTGTTAGTGGGGGATTGGAACGCCGTCCTTGACCCCGAATTAGATCGTATAGGTTCAAATACGGGTACTAACAATCCTGACGTGAGGCCGTTTCGGGACTTTATCGACAGGTGCGATCTTGTCGATAAGTATCGTAACGAGCATCCGCGGGAAATAGTGTGGACTTGGACAAATAGTGGCGGCTCGGTTTCCGTGGTACGTTCCAGTTACCTCGACCGAGTTTTAGTTAAGAGAGTCGAAGTAGGGCTCTTAGAATGTCCAAGTTTTCATTCGATAGTTTATTCGGATCATAGGCTCGTCCGGGTCCGGGTAAACTTAGATAAGCCTAAGCCTAGGTTGGCTGGTTACTGGAAATTGAACGCATCATTGTTTGATGACAAAGATTTCCAGCACCAGCTGAAACTAATGATTCAGCGGGAATTGACGGGGGCTGTCATTGGGAACAGGTGGTGGGATAAACTTAAATCAAAAATTAGGTCTTTTGCTGCTGACTATAGTCGTCGGCTCAATCTAGCTAGTTTAGCAGAGCAAAAGACAGTAGAAGAAAAAGTTGATCGGGCTGTTAAATCCCGTGTTAGTGGGGACGTAGCCATAGCTAAGGCCGAGCTGGCCTCCCTGCTTATCAGGAAAGACCAAGCTCTGGTAGTTAGGGCTAGGTTAAAAAGAATGTCTTGCGAGGCGACGAATATGGCCGCTGAACTGCGGTTGGAGGAAGTCAGGAAAGCTTCCCAACGACATATCGCGTGCGTCACATTGCCGGATAATCGGACCGTGACTACAAACGCGGGCATATGTGAGGCTTTTCGTGATTACTTTCAGGAACTTTTCACCAGGGAGCCCGGTCTGAGCTCTGCTCAGTTCGCCACCTATTTGGCTGACTTTCCCCGCCTTGAGGCGGCTGAAGCGGCTGGGTGCGAGGGGCCCATAACAGAGGATGAAATCTGGGAAGCGCTGAAGCTAGTTGGCCGGGACAAGTCTCCGGGATTAGATGGTCTTCCCTACGAACTGTACTTGAGGCAGTCGCCCGTGCTTGTCCCTCTGCTGGAACTGATTTTCAACAACTGGATGAAGCAGGGGTCTATACCTCAACGCTTCACCAGGGGTGTGATCAAGTTGCTACGCAAGGATAAGAACGGTGGGGATGGCATAGGTAATTTTCGGCCCTTAACTATGTTAAACGCAGAGTTAAAGATTTTGGCCAGGATCCTAGCCCGCCGTTTGCAGCTTGTCCTGCCTAGTCTGATTGGCTCGGAACAGACTTGTGCTGTGAAGGGCAGGACTATCCAGGACAACCTTCATATGGTACGCTTGATCATTGAGCAAGTCGACAGTGAAGCCGCGCTGATCAATTTAGATCAGTCCAAGGCATTCGATAGGGTTGACCATCGATTCCTCGAGTCTGTCCTTTCAGCCGCTGGTTTCGGGCCATACTTTCGCTCCTGGATTCGCCTCTTGTATGCACATCCCGGTGCGCTGGTGGAAGTGAATGGGGTAAGATCGAAGCCTTTCGTATTGTCTCGCTCCATTCGTCAGGGTTGTCCGTTATCGCCTTTACTCTACGTGCTTGCGTTGGAACCGTTCCTTCGTAAGTTGAAGACGAATCCGGTCCTGCGGGGAATTTCACTACCTGGTGCTACCACCTCGGCCAGGTATTCCGCCTATGCTGACGACGTTTCGGTTCTGGTGTCGAGTAAGGCCGAGATTGACGAAGTCGGCAAAGAAATCAGAGGGTACGAAACGGTGACAGGGGCCAAGATCAACCGTGATAAGTCTGTTGGCTTGCGGTTGGGTACGTGGAAGGGAGTTTCTCTTCCCGGACCTTTCCTCTGGACGGACGGGCCGATTAAGATACTCGGCATCTTTTTCGGTCCTGATCTCCAGTTGGAAATGAATTGGTCGGCGGTGCAGGAGAAGGCCGAGGCCGCAATTTCATTGTGGTCTCGGAGGAATCTTTCCTTAAAGGGGAGGGCGGAAGTATGTGCCTCGCACATCTACCCCATTCTCCTTTACCATCTTTCTGTGCTGCCACTCCCGTGCGCCATGCTAATGGATTTAGTTAGGATGTTGTTCTCCTTTTTGTGGGAGGGCAAGTCCTCTAAGGTGTCTCGCGAGATCTGTTACCTGCACCCTTCTGAAGGCGGTCTAGGCATGCCTAGCGTTGAGATTCGTCAACATACGCTTCGCATTGCGTTCCTAGACCGAATGTGTCAGCAATCGGATGGGGAAGGCAACTTCTGGAAGGAAGATGCCCATAAGAATTTCCCATCCCTTAGAAGTGTGCACTCGTCTGAATATGAGGCCAGCCGTTTACCACGTGGCGAGTGCGCCTTCTATCGTGAATGTCGGTTAGCTCTGAAACGACTCCAACGGGCGACGGATGGTCTCTCCGACGTCCAGGCGTTGTCGCGTAAGGCATTATATCAAATTTTAGTTCGGGAAGCCGTTCAGGATGATTTGATTGGCGAGCTCGGTCTTACGAGGCGGGAGACTCGCTCATTATGGCCGTGGGCGCCCGGGTTGAAATGTCTCACTAATGATGAGGCATCACTCACCTGGCTGGTGATACGTAGGGCCCTCTGGGTCGGCAAGAGGCTTTGTGCAGCGGGCTTGGAGAAGTCTCCAAACTGCGGGAGGTGGAGTCCGTGGACCACGCCTTCTTTCAGTGCAGAGTCGTAGTACCGCTGTGCAAGTTTGTTGAAGGCATCATGGTTCGCATACTGCGCGGAAAGTTCTTTGTCCTCGAGGCCAGTTCTGTCTGTAGCAATGTGTTGCCGCCACTGACGAAGGTTGAGCACTATGTGTTCTTTTGCTTGCTAGGAGTTATGAGAGTCGTGATATGGAGGACGCGTCAGAAGGAGCTCTATGGGGACGAAAAGAAGTTCACCTCTTCCCAACTAATCTTGTTCTTTAAGCATCAGCTTAAAGTCAAGATTAGGACGGAAAGGCGGCGGCTTCCTCCATCAGAGTTTGGCAAAAGGTGGGTACATCTTGCGCGATTGTGTCGAGTGAGAGGAGCTGATTTGGAGTGGCATATTGATGCCGGTTAGGCATGAGGATTTTGTTCCGACCACTTTGAACCTAAGCACCCCTGCCCTCATGTAGACTATATTAGGCCTGTTTTTTTTTTTTTTTTTTTGTCTTGAGTTGTCTTTTATAATTTATTCTTAGCTAGAATTTGGTTGCTCATTGGCCCCTTTTATTTCTGTCCCCATTTTTCTTTTTAGTTTAACTCCCCCTCCCTTCCCTTGTGTAGGTGACTAGATATATCAGTTCTCTGGTGGGTGCAGGACGCTTTTCGTATTTCGGGTGTGACTTTCGTATTTGTTTTTGTGTTTGGATGTGTGCATACATGTGTGCGTGGTTGGAGGAATAAATGGTTTAGTTTATTTACAGTCCTGCATCGATTTCGTCCAGTTAACATATGTATATATCACGTGATAGAATATGTGGGGGGGGGGGTCTGTTACTAATACAGTTTTGTTTAGTTTCTTGTATATAATGCGTTTTTTTTCTTGTAAATATTCATTGGGGTTTTTTTTTTATATTGTTATTTCCCTTCCCCCCACAGACAATCATTGTACATATTGGGAGCTTAGATAGGACTTCATTGAGACATTGTGGTATTATGGTGGACGTAGAAAGAAAGGTTAGTAAGAAAGCGTTGTTTTGGTGATAGGAATACTGTGGCATGCTTGGGTCAGTGATTGTGACTAGCTAAGTTTAACGTTAGGACTAGATGAAGACCAGCCTTCCCCATCCCCGTATTCGGCCTTGTGCCACATTTTTTGTATGAAATACAAAAATAAATAATGCCCTGACGAGCCGTTGGCACTGACTCTGTGATTTTTGCAGGAGTTACTGTTGGATTATTGTGGACTCTGTGTTACCAGTGAGTACGTCTGTTTTGTTACATTGTTTTGTTTGTCTTCGTCGCTCGTGTGCTTTTTTGAACGTTTTTTTATTGTGAGTGGGGGCAAGTCAAGCTATGGCTTTGTCTCCCCAGCCCTCAACTTCTGACGCGGTGCCTACGGTGGCTCCCCCACCGACAGCATGGGTGAAGGCACCAGTTAAGAAGGATGCCGAGTACTACCGGCAAATGCAAGAGAAGTATAGGGATTATTTCGGAGAACGAGTTGAAGGTGGTCCCGGAGGTGGTGAATGTTATCGCACCTAGAACGATCTCCCTGCTGACATCCGATGTCAAAACAAGAACGTTCATCAGTGTCGGCAGGGAGAATATGGAAGAGGCCTTGAAAGCCTTAAATATTGTACCCTGTGTCCTGGCGAGAAGGTCCCGTGCTATGTGGGATGTGTTATTGAGCTCGGAGACGGAAGCAAGGAATTTGGCCGGTAATACCTTGGAGGCCAGGGGTATCCGGATGCAGACGGAGTATCTGGGTACTCGAAGGACAAAGATAACGGTTCATGGTGTGCCGGTCGAGGTAGCTTGTGACCACGTTGGAGCATTTTTTGCTCAATTTGGAGCGGTGGAGGTGGTCGCAAGGATAAATAGTAAGGCCGGTGTGGCCACGGAGGATGTCAACATCAGCATGGTCATGGACAGCAAGAACCGTTTAAAAGTTCCCGATATTCTGCTGTGCAATAAAAGGAAACTTTTTGTTGTCGTAGAGGGAAGGAAGCCGCACTGCTGGGCGTGTGGTCTGGCCGGACACACATTCAAAATATGTCCGGCAAGGAAACCGGAAGAAAACCAGGTGACACCGGCAACACCGCCGGTGTCAAAAACAACAGTTACCCAGGAGAAAAAGACCGAGGCAAAAAGTGGTGAATGGACGGAGGTGGTTAGGAAGGGGAAGAAAGTTGCTTCCCCTCCTCCACAACATGAAAAATCTCCGTCCCCAGAAAAGAAGAAGCCCCGCAAGGAGGCAAAGCAACAACTGCAGCAGCAGGAGTCTCGACAGCAGCAACAACAACAACACAAGGAACAGCAAGAACAACAGCAACGCAAAGAACAACAGAAAGAACAACAACAGCAACAACGCAAAGAACAACAACAACAAGAACAACAACAACAACCACAAGAAATGGAGGAGGAAATGCCTCCCCCCCGTTCCTCGTCGTTGAAGAGAGGACGGGAGGAGGATGAGGAGGTATCCCAAAAAAAAGGGAAAAAGGAAGTACAGGAGCGCGGCAGGGCGGAAAGGGTAACGGAAATTACCAGGATCCAATCCGCCCCGACATCACCCACCAGAACTGTTTTCCTTGAAGGGAGGAGTAAGTCCACCTCCCCTGTCAGAAAATTAACTTCTCCTTCCCCCACACCTCCTACACCCTCTCCCCAATCAGAAACTCCAACCCCACCGCTTAAAATTAACCATCCTTCCCCGAACCCAGACAAATCCTCCCCGAAAAAGGGAAAAAAGAAAAAGTGTTTTTTGCAGCAGGGAGGTGTGCAAAATAGACAGACAGGCCTTAGAGAGTAACCTTTCTTCCCAGAAAAAGACCCTCCTAAGGCCTTTATTCAAGTTAAAATCTGTGGATGGAAAGTCCGTCGAGGACCCTGCCAATTTCCCAGGAGCCCCCGGGGTACTTACGTTGATACGAAATACCGGGGGTAACAGAACAAAAGCTTGTGAATTTGTGCAGGGGGCCGTTGAGGCCTTTCCATCCATCCAAATGGCCCAAACGGGCACTAAATACTTACAGCGGCTTTCGCATTTTTGCGCTGGGAGGGTCCCCGTCATCCTCCACCCATCTTTATACAGGGCCGTAAAACTTACTTTTCCCACGGACGTCGGCGGCATTGTCCAGGACGGACGTATTACGTCCGATATTGGTACGGGAAACCTGGGACAATCCGTCGGGGTCCCTGTTGCCACAGATTTTCGCCCTGTATGTGACCAGGAGTAATTTTTCTGCTCTCTCTTTACAGGTCTAAATGATGTCAATTAAGTTAGCCAGTATGAACGTGAAGGGCCTTCGGGACCTCTTGTCCTTCGGCGTGGATGTCGCCGCGATCCAAGAGACTCACTTTGTTTGCAAGGTCGATGCTTGTGTGCTGTCTAACGACTTTGTCGTCTATTCAGCATATGGGAACCGGCTGGCCAGAGGAGTGTCTTTGCTGGTCAAGCGTACCCTGGACGCGAAGGTGGATCTTGTCCATGTCGGTGCCGAGGGCCGGCTGATCGTGGCCGATATTGCAGTGAAAAGCAATGCGTTTCGTCTGGTTGCGGTTTATGCGCCCAACGACCAGGAGGAGCGCGTCTCGTTTTTTCGGCGGTTGGGGCCCTTCCTGGTGGATTCCAAGCGACTCGTCTTAGTGGGGGACTGGAATGCCATCCTGAACCCCAAGTTGGATAGAGGGCGGGGAGCTAGAGGGAAGGAACGTGATCGTAGCTTGGTCGATCTTATCGAGGACTTCGGTCTTGTCGATAGATACCGGGCCGATCACAAGGGCGGGAGAATGTGGACGTGGGCTAATAGTTGGCCTTCTACCAAGGTGGCTAGCTACCTTGATAGAATGTTAGTTCGTGAAGCCGAACTAGATTTCTTAGATTGTCCCACGTTCCACTGGCTAGGTTACTCGGACCACAAACTCGTTTGTGCCCGGGTAAATTTAGAAAATAGGGTTAGAATGGCTGGTTACTGGAAGTTCAACGTGTCCTTACTGGACAGGCGGGACTTCCGGCGCCAGCTAATTAACTTAGTGCAGCGGGCGTTAACTGGGGGAGTCATCGGGAATAAGTGGTGGGAGAACCTTAAGGATAGTATTAGGTCTTTCACCACTCAGTTCAGCATTCGGCTCAAACTAGATAAGGCTGACAAGGTGAAGACACTTAGATCTAATTACTCCCGGGCGGTGGCTGGTGGGGATCCCCTAGAGATAGCCATAGCTAAGGAGGCCGTGGACCGGTCGAATAGCGATCGTTACATGGGCCAGGTAGTTAGACATAAGTTAAGCAAGATGTCTTCCGAAGCTGTGAACATGGGCGCAGAACTGCGCAAGGAAGAAATTCGCCGCGGAGGCGACCGGTACATTCGAGAGGTTCGCAACCCGGAGGGACACACTCTTCGGTCGACTGACGACATGTGCGAGGCGTTTCGGCGGCATTTCGAGATCCTGTTTACCAAGGAGCCTGGTCTCCGTGATGAGGAGTTTCGCAGCTATTTGGCTGACTTCCCCCGGCTTTTGCCGGCTGATGCAGCTAGCTGCGAGGGAGAGATTACGGAGGGCGAGGTCTACGCGGCGCTGAAGAAGGTCGGCAGTGGCAAATCGCCGGGTCTCGATGGTTTGCCCTATGAATTGTACTTGAGGCTGTCGCACATCTTTGTCCCGATTTTGACCGTCGTGTTCAACAACTGGTTCCGGCAGGGGTCCATCCCCAAACGGTTCACCAGGGGTGTGATCACGCTGTTGAGAAAGGGCAAGGATGTGGTGAGGGAGCTAGAGGGTTACCGGCCCATAACTCTGCTAAACACAGAGTTAAAGATTTTGGCCAAGATCTTGCAAAATCGTTTGCAATTAGTTGCCGAGTCTCTGTTGGGACCTGAGCAGACTTGTGCTGTGAAGGGCCGAACAATTCAGAGCAACCTGCATCTGATACGCACGATCATAGAGGGGATAAAAGACGACGACGAAGCCGCGCTGATCCATTTAGATCAGTCCAAGGCATTTGATAGGGTTGACCATCGGTATCTGGCGGCTGTCCTGCAGGCAGCTGGATTCGAAACCAACTTCCGCCGCTGGATTAGCCTCCTGTATCAATCCCCGACGGCTGTGGTACAGGTGAACGGAAAGTTGTCGGGCGTTCTGGCGCTGTCTAGGTCGGTCCGACAGGGTTGTCCACTGTCGCCCCTACTTTATGCTTTGGCGTTGGAGCCCCTCCTTCGCCGGCTAAGGGACAGGGCGTGCAGTCCGGCCCTACGTGGAATCGCTGTCCCTGGTGGTGCTCGAGCCAGGGTTTCCGCGTACGCCGATGACGTCACTACTTTCGTGTCCTCCCGCAGGGACATCGAGGTGGTACAGAAGGCGCTTGAACGGTACGAACAGGTGACAGGGGCCAAGATTAACCGCAACAAGTCGTCCGGCTTGCGGTTAGGCGCCTGGAAGGGTCTGACCCTCCCGGGGCCCTTCGACTGGACGGACGGCCCGGTCTGCATTCTTGGAGTGTGGTTCGGGCCCGACCTACAGTTGGAGAAAAATTGGTCTGAAGTGCTGCAAAGGTAGGCGCGTCGGCCAAGATTTGGCGCCGAAGGAATTTGTCCTTAAAGGGTATGGCTGAGGCGTGTGCTACATACGTCTTTCCCATTATCCTTTACCAGTTGTCAGTACTTCCACTTTGTAAACGACATAGGAAGGCGATCGAGCGTTTGCTATTCTCCATTTTATGGAGAGGACGTAAACACTATGTCGACAAACGTGTCTGTTACCAACGTCCGTGTCATGGGGGCCTGGGAATGCCATACCTGATGGGCCATAAGGTTGCGTCAAGGTTGGTTTTTCTCAGGCGAGCGATTTCCGAAGACTCATTGCTTAGGGGGATAGTGAGGGACATGTTCCCTAGACTTACTATCACTCCCCCCATCTTGAGGCGGTGCCGTAAGCCTCGAGAGCGATCGAGTTTTCTCCTCGAATGCCTGGCGGCCCTGCGGGCCATTCCACGGTCCAGTGACCTTTCACGGCCTAGGAGAGTCTTCTATCGTGGGTTAGTGGAGGGCGTCGCAAAGGATTCACTACGTGATGTGCTGCGCTTGTCGGAGGACGAGTTTCGCTCGTTCTGGTTCTTGGGCGCCAGGGAGTGATTATCTCAACAACTCTGAGTTTTCGCTCACCTGGCGATTAGCTCGGAATCGCTTGCCTCTCAATGACATGGCCTTCATATGGGGCCTGGCGGATTTGCCAGATTGTGAACGCTGCAACCTTGGCTTGGAAGAAACGGCTTCGCACGCCTTCTACCATTGTTCGCGGGTTCGCCCTCTATGGGACCGGGTCGGCGAGTTGACTGCTCGTATCGAGCCGCGAGAGCTTGTGCTCATTGATCGTGCATTCGCCTGTGATAATGTGTCGCCCCCGTTCTCTGGGATGAAGCGTATGGTGTTTCTGTCGCTGCTAGCCACGGCTCGAATGGTGATTTGGACGACGCGAATGGAGGAAGTCTTGCGAGGTCAGCGTCTTTCACATCAGGATCTGATCTGTTATTTTGAGCATCAGCTCAAAATAAAGATTAGAACTGATTGGAAACGTTTGACTTCGACAGACTTTAGCAAAAGGTGGGTAAATGTGGCGAGCCTGGTTCGCTTGAACGGGGCTAATCTTGATTTTCTCTTTTAGATCTGCTGGTTACATCGGGGTGGATTCCTCTGGAACCCTCCCCTGGTTAAGCTAGTTCTCTCTTGTGTACCTAGTTAAAGTGAATGAATGTGTTCCTAGCCTGTACCCGGCTTTCTCTTTTGTTATGATCCATGTCGAGATTCCCAATCTCCCCAGTTTGTTTTGGTCTCCATTTATCTCGGCTGGTTCAGCCTTTTATTGTCCCTTTCCGCTAATTTTTTACCCCCCTCTCCACTCCCTTAGCGAGTGTGCTTCTTGATTTCGCCGGTTGGCGGAATACAGCGGCCACTCTGTTTTCTGGGATGGACGGTTCTTACTAACATTGATTATTATTTTAGTTAAAAAAAAAAAAATTTTGTTGTATTTTTAGTTTATTTTTGGGTTCATCCCCCTCCCATCATTTCATTTTTCATTAAATATTTTACATTATATTGTATATATTATATTGTATATAAATACATTTTTATTGTCATGGGTTAATTTCCCCACTTTTTAGGTGTCCCTTGTAAGTTTCTGGCATTGTGGTGTAAGAAGGATTGGGAGTAGATGGATGGGTTCTTTTGGTGACTGTGCAAATTGTAACGAGTGAATGGGTCGTGATAGTGTTTAGCTAGGTATAGGATAGTTAAGTGAGAACCAACCTCTCCCCCTCCCCCTTTTAGGCCTTGTGCCATAATTTTGTATTTTGTACAAAATAAATACTGCCCTGACGAGCCGTTGTGTGAAACCGCGGTAGGTTTTGGCGATCTTGTGATTTTTTTTACGTGTCTTTGCTCTACATTGCTTCCTCTTTGTTATTTCGCTTTGGTTAGTTCTGTATCGAGCACTTTTTCTTTCTTTGTGGTTGGTTCCGTTTGGGGTTTTTTTCTTTACTGCGGGGTATTGTATGTATTGTCTGTATTCCGCAGTTTTCTTTTTTTTTCCCCTCTTGTCCAACGCCTTATAGCGACGGACAATAACGGAGTTAGATTCTGTCTTTTATTTGTTGTCCTCAAAGTTTATTTTCGTATAATTTTAGGATTTAGATACTTACAGAGTCGGTCTTGTTATTATATATATATATATATATATATATAACCTTTTAAATTCCTGTGCCAGGCAAAAGAAGCTCGAGAGAACAGTTGCCTGAAGTCGAGATGCTAGGACAGGATTGATTACATTTTAGATCGATTACATTGTCAAGTACCTTGCTTTGAAAAGCATTAAAATTTCCGACCCGGGAGTAAACGTTGATGTCATCTGCAGAAATGTCTCCTTGGAAACTGATGATATCAAAAAGATCATTGATGAAGATGTACAGCGTACAGAAGTTAATTTCTGTGAAATTTGTATCGCACTGACCTCTTTCGACAATTGAATCAGAAATAAATAAAACTTTTTGACCATTTGATGTTTAACTAAACACCTCTACTCATTTTCGATACCTAAATTTAAATTGAATTTTTAAATACAGTGGAACATTGAGATACAAATGCCCCAACATACGATTTTTTGAGATACGACGAAAATTTTCTCTAGATTTACGCCTTGAGATACGACGAATAATTTGAGATACGACGATCGACATTTCAAAAAATCAAAAATTGCGAGACGCCATCGGTAGATGGCAGTGTGTTCGTTCTGCTAGCCGAGCATTCGTTTGGCTAGCCCAGAGGTCGGCAAAGTTATCGATATCGATCCCTGGGTGTGAAGGGGTCGATAATTGTCTAGGTGTCGAAAGGGGGTCGATAGACTCCTCAGACGATTTTTCAATTATAAAAATATTCATAAAAAAGAATCACCTTTACTTTTGATTCTGTAATCGCTCGCAGTATTTTTATTTTGCCTACATGTATGATGCTGTAGCTGTTTACAGTGGCATCAATCCTCCCAGTTGTCATATGTAGGGATCCCAATTTTCCGCGATTCATCGCGGACTGAATTGTTGATTTGAAACGGAATCCCATTTTTTTTATGTAATCATTTTCCATTTAAATTAACCATTTCCTTTTTTTTAATATAAATACTTAAAAACTCTTTTGTGTTTTTTGTAAATATTCTTATAAATAAATAAAACATGATCTTTGTATTTCTTTTAATTTTATTCCTTATAAATATTTCTAATTATGTTTCCTTTTAAGACCTAACAAAAGAATTTTAAAGTTCAGTTTCTGCACTCATACAAAAAAATTCCTAGATTATTAACAAACGTTAAGAAACTGTAGCAAAGCAGATCAAAGTCAGTTAGACCCCCCCCCCAATACACTGTCTCTGTCTCGCTGATTAAGCGAAGTGGGATTTATAGACAATAGTTTCAACTTAAAAAAAATGAAAGAAGGAAAAAGAGCAAGATCAGAGAGATACATTTTTAACAATCTGTTTTTTTGGTTTCATTTTATAACTTGTTATTTTTATGAAATGCTACATTTCTCTTATACATTTTCCTCCAGCCAGTTCGTTAGTTGGCGTGTCGTACAGTGAACATATTGATGGTGTAAGTCTGCGAATCTCGTGTTTTTTCTTCACTTTGCGAACATTTTTTAACTTTTATTGTGTGAATCATGGGTCCTAAATCTAAGGATGACGATGGGGATAATAAAAAGCTAAAGAAGATGATCTCAATGGAAATTAAACATGAGATAATATTGAAGCATAAACGAGGTGTGAGAATCCTTGACTTGGCCACTGAATATGGTCGAAGCATTTCGACCATATCAACCAATCTCAAACAAAGGATGTGATAAAGAAGTTGCAGATGTAATTATTATTTCGAAATTGCATTCAGAGTTGCACAACGAGATGGCACGTTTATTTTTGGTCTGGATAATAGAAAAGGAACTGGCTGGTGACTCCGTTACAGAAACTATAATTGTGAAAAGGCTGTTGCCATCTTTAATAACCTTAAACGGGATGCAGCTGAGGAGGGAGGAGAGTCATCACAAGGTAGGGGAAATGAGTTTAAAGCCAGTCGTGGCTGGTTTGATAATTTTAAAAGTCGTTAGGCATGGCGAAGCTGCAAGCGCCGATGTAAAGGCTGTTGAAAATTTTATCCTGAAATTCAATTCTATTATTTCCCAGGAAGACTACATACCTCAACAGGTATTTAATTGCGACGAAACGGGGCTTTCTTGGAAAAAAAATGCCAAGGAGGACCTATATCACCGCTGAAGAATCGAAGCTTCCCGGACATAAGCCTATGAAGGATAGGCTAACGCTCGCTCTTTGCGATAACGCTACGGGCGATTGTAAAGTGAAGTCATTGTTGGTATACCACTCCGAGAATCCCAGGGCCTTTAAAACCCATAAGGTATTGAAAGAAAAGAGGCAAAAGCAGACCTATCTTGATCGATATCTTATAAAACGACCACGAAGTCAGTGTTGAGGGTGAAAAGGCCAAAATGACTAAAACTGATAGTGGGAGTGATTAGCATAAGTAGAAAAAAAAAACAAAAGCCTCCCCACCAAAAAATACAAAACGAAAGTAAAAAAAAATGTGTGTGTGTGTGTGTCGTAGGTTAGGCTATACTGTCTCATAGCCCTCTCTTCCTGCCTCCTTCCTCCTCCTCAGCTCACCTTCGTTAGCTACTCATCCCTGTCTCCATGGTAAGTTAATTACAATTTTATTCTTTAGATTTTTTTTATTACGTAATGTAAAACAAGGAAAGAAATAACCATTTTGTACTGTACGTACTGTCAATTTCATTGCCTCTTAATTGTGCGTGTAGCCTAGCTTCTCTCCTCCCCCCCATGTTTATCTCGCCCATAGTAACCACGTTTCTTGTGGTAGCCTTGCATCCCCCCACTCGTGGCATGCATCTCATTCGCTGCTAGTAACAAATCTATTTTTTTTTCATTGTTAGGGCCTAATGAAAAAAACTAAAAAATTAAAATGAAAACTTAAAAACTAATTTGCGTATATCTTGGCCTTTCTATTCTCGTGTGTGGGTGGTAGCCTAGCTTCTCTCCCCCGCCATGTTTATCTTGCCCATAGTAACCACGTTGCTTGTGGTAGCCTTGCATCTCCCCTCCTCCTGGCATGCATCTCATTCGCTATTAGCTCTCCCTCAACTGGTGAGTACAACTCAACTTTTCATTGTTTTTACTAATATTTATTATTTATACATATTGGTGTTTTCACTCTATAATTACTATACAGTATATCATTTTAGTTATATATATATAAAAGATAATTTTAAGTATAATTTTAGGATATTTTGGGTAAATTTCTTACCCTTGGACATGATTAATTCGGTTTCTTTTAATTTAAATGGTAATAATTACTTTGAGATACGATTTTTTTTTTTTAGATACGACAGCGGTCATGGAAAGAATTAAATTCGTATCTCAAGGTTCCACTGTATTTAAATTTCTTTACCGGCTTGATTTTAATATCTCCGACCTGTAGTTGGTATTTCGAGATTCCTTTTTTGATGAGGACCATGCATTCGGCTTTTGTGTAGTTTATGTTTAACCCCTTCTTCTTGCTTTTCTTTGGTAAGAGTTTTTGTAGTTTGCTACGCACATATGTAACTCGTACATACGATCCATTTGCACAAGATGCTAGAATAATAGTCGATTTTCTCTACCTGACTTGTCTTGCTATCCTTTATATTTCTAGAGCCAAATCATCCCGAAAATACAGTCCTGTTGTCGTAGAAAAGCAGAAGGTGCACAGTATTCACTTTCCAGTATTGATAGATTCCAAAAGCTTTTTGCGTCCTTGTGGGTGATGAATTATTTTTTACGCTACAATTTCTTTCTCACAGATGAGACATCGCAGGCCTCATGCTGCTCTATCGTATTTTTTATGAAATGCATTCAGACGGACTACATTCCTTAGTTCCAGATTTACGATTAACACCTTCCAATCCAGTCACT
The DNA here is from genome assembly GCA_037127315.1 of Ascarosepion bandense. NCBI lineage: Eukaryota > Metazoa > Mollusca > Cephalopoda > Sepiida > Sepiidae > Ascarosepion > Ascarosepion bandense. The sequence continues at coordinate 3,702,472 of JBBBDQ010001657.1, read as the reverse complement.
TTATATCGAAGTCTCCTCATTACTTTCGTATTCCACTTATGAAATATTAGTTCCACTCGCGTAGCTTCTTACAAACCGCTGGTTTGTATAACCGACACTTAAGAGGACTATTTCCCGATCATTACATGTCTAGGGATAACCGTTATTTTCCACACAATAACAGTGCCTCCTCGTCTCTAGCCGACTGCCTTGAGTGAATTCTCTTATCAAAGAAAAAAGATCTACTGCAAGAAAACTGAAAGTATGGTTATCAGCGAGAGAAAAATCCGAAGATATATTTTACGAATTGGAGACACAAACATCATTTTTTGCTTTTTACTTGAAATCAGCCACATTAGACTCTCTGCCTTTCAGGCGGAGAAGAAACCAGTCGAGGCTATACCGAGAGGGAGATTCTCGTCTGGAGGAAAAACAAACCCTGCTTTATGCAAGGTCTAGGGGAAATTATTGCTCGTGCTTAAGGTTTTAGAATTCTCACGTTAAAAACCAACGTTGTGTCTCATTCGGCTTTTGTGGAGAGGTTTCTGGTAAATAACCAAATATCAAACAGATGCACAAGTTGATATGTCCGAAAAGCGTTTTAACAGAGGTTGGAAAATATAACACCGGGATACGAACACGCGTTGGGCTAGCGAAAGAAATTCAGCAAGGTGCTTAGAAACGGAAAAAAAAACTTCCCTGAAAACAAAGAAACGGGTGCTGTATTGTTATATTGCATCCAGTCTCTTAAATGGTACTGAGTTTTGAGCGAGGGAGTTGAAAAATCTAGAAACTATTGAAATGTGTTTCTACAGAAGGATACTGAGAATTCCATAGACAGAGCGGGTAGACAACAAGGAAAATAACAACGGATAGATCACTTCTACTTAGAATCAGGTAAAAACGTCTGAAATTCATTGGAGTCATTATGAAGAAAAAGTCCTTTAGCAGTTTTTCTCACTTTGCTAAAACCTACGATCCCACTTCCTTTCCACCATTCATTAAACAAAATCTCACTAGGTAAGTTGCTTGCTGTCTTCCCCCTTTTCTGCCTTACCTATAATATGCCCCTTGGGGGTTAATTTTCCCAAGCTCTCTTTCATCATTATGAGTCCGAGGAATTTCAGCTGTCTTTTCCTGATCTGATATTTGTACAAAATCATAAGTATAGATAAAGGTGTGGATGGGAAAATAAACTAGAGACAGCAGAAATGTGGTTCTAAGGAAGAAAGAAGGAAGTCTTTAAAAAAGTGGCAACATACAGAACATTTATTACACAAAATCAGGAAAAGACAGCTGAGATAGTGGGTAAGCAGTTCCTATAGATCTGCGTTTGATTCAAGGAAGAAACTTCTTCAGACATTAGTTATATATATATATGCAAAATGATAATCAGGTAGCCAAATCCCAATCCTAATTAATATTAATTTCATTAATATTAAAATTGATCAAGGTGGAGAGCCCGATACAAATATTATATTCTAATTATAGAGCCAAAAATATAAATAAAACAAAATTTCGATGTTTAAATCCGTTGAACAGCCATTTCTACAAGAACTTTCCCGCTTCTTCAGCAACGGTGAAACGAAAATTTTTATTATATATATATATATATATATATATATATATAAGGTCAGATCAAGCTTATATAACACAATTTTCGATTCTTAGGTTTAGACTGTGGTATCATTCGTAGTCGAGTGGTCTAAGACGCACCATATATATATATATATATATATATATATATATATATATATATATAAGGACCTTGAATTATTTCTCGCCGATTTTTCATTAAAAATTAATATTTTATTTACGAAAATTAGTAAGAAAAACATATCCATTAGAGTACTATCCATCGCTAGACACTACTTTTTTTAGTTTTTCTAGAAGTTTTGATTTCCACTTTGGAAAAACGTTATGTTTTTTAGGCTAACCACAAGTTTACGCATTTTTCCTAATGTTCCTGGGATTGAAAGTTCTGCTGAGCCAGGCCATGTGCCATCGATCGGAACAAGTAATAATTATACAGGGAAATGTCTGGTGAATACGGGGTAGGACTTCATATCTAAGTGTGTTCAAGTAGATTTTCACCCGTTGAACAACATGTCGCCGAGCGTTGTCATGTCGCAAAATCACAGTTTGTTCTACAATTTTCGGCTCAAACGCATCAGTTGTAGTCAATAGTGATCTCTAGTGATTTTTTTTATGAGCTTATCAAATTCTTCCACTCAATCAAGGTGTGAGAGCGTAGTCATTCGCAGACAGATCTGTTTCGCTGTATCACAGCTCATATATATATATATATATATATATATATACTTTGTATATATTTATTTCTTTATTTATTTATTCTTTACATTCGATCTTATGAGTATAAATTACCGATAACTTTTCTTCTTCCCATTAAGGTCAATAGACATCTCCTAACACAATAACTCGCTTCCATTCTTTCAAAAACTCTTCCCATCCTCCCAACTACCTATCCCCCGCCTTTCCTATATCTAACCACTCTTTCTATTTACCTTCCCCTATGTAACCCCAAGTGCAATAGTGGCAGTCTGGAAGAATGGTAGACTGTGAAAAACAGTAGCTACTCTGGTATCTACGCATCGTTCATTCAGCAATGAATTAGAACACTCTCAGCTATTAGGCGTGTATAAAGATAATATACACGCTAAAAAGTATGACTCCTTCTTCCGAGCGCCCGTATCTCGGAGGTAGAATCGCCGACTGACGCCAATTCGATCGGGTTTCAACCGTGGCTTTAAAGCAGTCGACTGTCTAACCGTACTGATGATCTGTGATACAGTGAAACAGGTTTTTCTGCGGATGACTATAATTAATATATATATATATATATATATATAAACAATGAAAGACTTTGTCGCTGCACACTTTATAGCATTGGTGACATCAGATGCATGCTTTTAGCGTTTTCATTCAAAAACCGATAACAAAAATTCAAATCGGATTTTAATATATTTTCAAAGTAAAATCACAAAAGAATAAACAAGGATTTGGGTTTACACAGCAAGTATAATTCCCACAAGGTGCTCTCAAACAAACAACACCAAAATTCCTCGGAAGGATAAGATCAACTTTTTGTATATTCCTCGTATCGTTGAAAAAAACATAGGCGCGTTAAAATCAATAGATTAAAATCTTTCTCGATGGACTTCGATTTGATCAAAAGGCTAAAATATATTATGTATTAAGACGCACTAGTTCAATTTGTGGCTTCCTTTATGTTGTTTGGTAACAAAATTTCTCATGAATTATCAGGCCGGTATATATATATATATATATATATATATATATATATATAGTTGAAGACAACCAACTGTTTTAGAATTTAGAGTTCTAAACTGCTGAAAACAATATATATCGTAGAGCATAATATAATTATAATTAAATTCATTTTTATTTGAAATTAATTTAGTTTACATTGCGACATAAAACGTTTTGTTTCGAGATTTTACCTCGTCATTAGGCAATGTTGACTTATTGTTGTGAAAATGATTTACTTTTGAATGCATAAAACAATATGCTTGTTATTTAAAGACTGAATATAGATGAAGAATGATAGAAAAATATGTGTGAGTTTAATTTCAGAATGAAGTTCAATTTTTAAATTGAAAAATGTAGGTTATATGTTTGGGGAATACAGGTTTTCTTCTTTCATTCTTAACGGGAAAGTGCCAGTCTATTAAACGACCATCTAGACTGATTTCTTCCGTTGCAAAGTATCAATTTTTGTTAAAAGATTATTGTCTTAACTTTAACAGCATTTTTAAAAACAAAAAGAAAGAAAGAAAACATTTTATATTTTTGATCTGACTTAAAGGAACCTTTTAGTATGGTTATACTATTTTCATACGTTTCAGAGTGCATTCATTTCCAATTAATTCATAAATTTTATTTGTAAAAATTTTAATATCTATTATATGAGAACGCAAAACAAATTATCGGATATATGTAAGTTAATGGATATTATTTTATGAAGAAATTTGTAACCATATTATTAGTGAATATTTTACAATTACGCTTATTTAATAGAGTTTAATTGGCAGATTTTGCAAAAAAAAACAAAAAAACGTCGACATTCTCCCGTGGTGAATGATCAGAAGGCAAAATAGACTGCACACGTTGCAAATAACACGGACAGAGGTGCTGTTCTTGAAGTAACCTCAATGCGGTATTATGTGATGCTAGAGTCATATGACGTGTGCTGATAACGGTATCAACCCCGAACAGCATGCTGAATGTGTTATTCGTGGTCTAGTGTACGAGCAGACCTCGGTCTTCCTCAAGCCATAGCGACTATAAATGCGACTATACAGAGCAGCAAAAGTTAGATGGTTCAGCTTCCATCGGTCTGCAAACGCAAACTTATACAGCCGTATAGCCTCACATCCATTACCATTCGTTGGGCTGTATGTAAAAATCTTACCTGCCTGCTCATGATATGAATATCCCGCTACTATTAGGCGGCACACTTCTCCGTTAACTCACTATTACACCGACTGAATTGTTTTATATATAACGAATGATATACGGGCATATATATATATATATATATATATATATATATATATATATGCCCGTATATCATTTGTTTTATATATATATAACAATTCGATCGGTTTACAATCCTACGTTAGGAAGCGACCGGAGTCTAAGCCGTACTGATGAGCTGTAATACAGCGAAACAGATCTGTCTGCGGATGACTATAGTATATATATATATATATATATATATATATAAAGTTGATTATGTGGATTGGAATCCGACAAGATAAATAGAATAAATAAAGAACAAGTAGGAAAAAAGTGTATTTAATGTCATATGTTTCAGTTATAACAAACTTCTTTATAGATTTAATAAGGAAGAATGATTTAAAAATCCGAAGGACAGTATTTTTAATATTTTCAAAGTTCAGTGTAATAAAGCAACGAATGAATATTAAAATGTAGAAAATAAAACATGTGACATACATCTGACTTTTGAAACTACACCTCATTTAAAAATACTGTCTCTCGGATTTTTAAATCATTCGTCCTTATTAAATCTCCGAATTATATATATATATATATATAAGCGTGACCCTTCAGAAATGAATTGAGTTCTTTCGGTGACTGGCGTGTGTCTACACCGCTTTTATACAACACGTTAAAATTTCTTTTCGCTGATTCCATGCGTCTTTGGCTTAGGGAGTAGCGACTCCGACTGACACTAAAGCGGTCCATTTTCGATCCCGGCCAGAAGCAAGTGGATGTGTCTAGCCACACTGATGAGCTGTGATACAGCGAAACAGGCTTGTGTGTGGATGACTAATATATATAAATGTAAACTTACACTATACTCGTTTCGAAAAACCCTCCGAGTATGTACGCAGAAAGAAAAAATGGATGTAAAAAAAGAAAGAGCTAAGCACTTGAACATTAGTCAAAGTACGTAGCCCAAAGAAAAATACCCGAGACGAGTAATCTATAACGAAAAAGCGTTCAATACGTATATATATATATATATATATATATATATTATGTGTGTTTATGTGTATGTGCGAGTATTTAGATAGCATATGTTCTTGAAGGCAGATATTATTCTATAAAACTGTTGTACCGATAAATTTTATTGATTGTCTTTTCCAAATTATAAACATTCCTTTTCAGATGAACAGAAAATTCCATCAGAAATTGTCCAAAGTTCCTTTCGACATTAAGTCATCATCAGTTTAGGCAGATAAAATTTGTGAATTTTTTAGAACTGGTGAGAGTAGTGGCGTGATCCAATTGGCCGGTGATGACAATGTATTGTTCGACTGCAGTGTGGTACAGCAAAGTTAGTTTGGCGTTTTTAATTCTTTTACCAGTGTTTCAAGCTTTTTTTTATAGAAAGTTTAATTTTTGAGTGTTGATATTTTGGTAAATTGCACGAACATCTATTATAAAATGAGTGTTGAAATCTTCTTCAAAGCAACTTTTATTAAAGAGAACAAACGTATATTGAGTGACTTTTTTCAAATTATTTAATAACATGCTTTAACACATACAGTGTGCGATCAATAAAATGTCGCATGATTTACATAAAAAGAAAATAACACAGACAACTCATTTTAAAAGATATATTTAGCAAAAATTACACCAAAATATCTTGAAATACTAAAGAGTAAATTTATTCAATAAAATCGGCATTGGCTTCAACCACGGCGTCCAGATGACTTAAGAATCTCTTGCATCTTTACTGGACGTTTTCCTTATTTACGTTGCTGAATGCTGCCATAATCCTTCAGCTCATCTTTGCTGTTACAAAGAGTTTTATTGGTCTCTCACTCAGCTACACGCCACGTGTAACAATTAAGTGGGGCACCTCAAGGTAGTGCAATGATTAGTAAGCTTGTATCGCTAGAACCATTGCAAGTAAGTAGTGAGCTCTATCCTCACTGTGTACCCCGTACTTTCGGGCTTGTGCCATATTTAAGTTTAAAAAGAAAATCACCATAATAATTACGGGTTTTGCAGTCTGGAGAGTTATGTGTCTAGCTGTAAAAGATGATGTGGTCTCATAAATTATCTGATAGCCATTACCTGGGTTAACCTGCTTGTGTAGCATGGTGCAGAGTCCTGTTTCATGATACATAGCGTATCCAGCAGCCACTCTCTTAACCCGCGTAGCACTACCTCCTCAAAGCACTTGATACAGGCGTCCGTGTTGAGTCGGAGAATCTTTGGGAAGATGAAGGGAGGCATAACATCACCATCAATTATCATCTCTATAAACCCTATTTGACTGGATATATCAACCAGCTCTTTCTAAATTGTCTGCATTGTTCCCAGTTTGACACCCAAACAGTTTGACATGTTCAATCCTAACGCTAAATAGGTAAAATGAAACACACACACACACACACACATATCTATATATATATATATATATATATATATATATACGCTAACGTCCATAATTATTAGGACATCCCAGTTTAAAAAATGATGTATTTCATACTATTTTTAGTATTTATCGCCAAGTGAATAATTCTAAATGAAAATAGAATGTGTCTTTTGTTATTAATACTTTTCAAAATTTTACAAGCCTGGCTGGCTTGTAAAATTTTGCAAAGCCTTTGCCTCGGTCAGCCAATAAGAAGAAACTAGAATGGGAAAGAGAGCACAAAAACTGTACACCAGAACAGTTCATTTGATGTACACGTTTTGGTGCAGTATTAACAAAAAAAACATTCTATATATATATATATATATATATATATATATATAAAATCGAAAATCTGACGAACTGTTAAGCGAAACCGTGGTAGGTTATTGGCTCACTCTGAGATTTTCGATTGTGTTTGCTCTACTTTCGCTTTGAGTGCTCTGTGTACTCTGCTTTCGTATTGAGCTCTTTATTGTTAGGGTTTTCGTCTTGGGTTTTTTCTTTCTCACGAATGCTTGACTTTTTGTTTAGGTATTTCGTTTGTTTCTTTTTCTTCCCCTTCTTTTCCCTCCAGGTTCATTCCGGGTGTCTTTCAAGACGATCTCATTTGTAGTTCCATTATTGCTAGTTTTGACAGAATTAGATAGGTCTTTGACCGTTAGAAAAGTTAGGATTAAACATGCAAACTTACATTAATTATAAAGACTCTGCTTAAATAAAAATAAATAAAAAAATATCCACGCCAACTATTATCGGCTCTTCTAAGAAATCCATAAAGTTATAGTCTAGCCAATAGATAATTAAAACTTACAACTGTCTATAATCAAAGACTCTCATTAATCAATCACTTAAGAAACACCCTCCCAAAGAATTCCAACGATCACATCGCTAACCCCACCAACACCTCTAACAAAACACTCTCGCCAAAGATTCCAATGGTCAAAGACATATCCCGCTATCACTAACCCCTACCAACACCTCAAATAAAACTAAATAAATATAAAGGAAAAAGGATTTCCAGTTCTTTACACACCTCCTGATGAGGCATTGAAGTTTCAATGCCGAAACGAGCGTACCTTCGTAGAGGTTATATATAGAATAATTATGTACATGTTCTCAAATATATATATATATATATATATATATATATATAATACCTTGATTAGTGCGTCTAATGTATGCATTAAAGATACGCAAACAACGAATGCACATTAATTAAATATACAAATTCATAGGAAATGAGGCAATTTGTACCTTACATGTGTACTTTTTCATTAAAGTAGAGGTACATATAAGGAGATACAATAAATGCTATGAATTAATAATTAATAAAATTAATATTATTTTTTTATTAAAGCTTTATTTAGAGTTGTTTACGACATGGCATTTTTTATGCTCTTCATATAATTGGCGCTTCTGAAAAATTTTCCCCTTCAGATTTTCCAAACATATAATAATCATTAGTATTTTAACCTGATTTTTTTTCATAATCTTTCTATAGTAAACGCATACAACTTTTCTATTTCGATATTTTTTTAGTAAATGTAAATTTCTCTATCTAATTAAAACGTTCATTTTTTAACAAAACATCAGAAACTTACTCCAATTATATTTTTAAAAACTAAACACAAGAAAATTTGAAAAATTTAATCGAGACAAGTATCATTCAACCACAGCAGTGATTCAATATATTCTTAAGTCCGATATTGAGTGGATCTAGGTAGTATTCAAGTTTCACCACTAATTCAGTTCTTTACTAAATTTCAAACATTTTTACAGAGTTAGATAGCTACATTTGGAAAAGAAATTGAATTCTGGTTCAGTAGAAAAAAAGTTACATCAAAATATGTGAAGTTCGAAATGGGGAACTAAATACATAAGTCCATGAGTGAGTGACTAACGCTTCTCATAATAAATCTTATTCTTTATAATTTTCATTTATATTCAATATTTTTGCATACGGTTTTCAATATATAATTTCTGATGTTATCTTTTATCATTTTCGTCAATCAAACATTGATTATATTTTATCATTTTGTTATCAGAATTATTTATATGAATGTTATAATCATTTTTTATTGTTTTGAAATCAATTGCATATGTTTTCTTTTAATACTTTTGAATGCGGTTTTCAAGCATTAAATTTATATTAAATTAAGAGCAATGCATGGAAAATCATGAATTACATAAAAAAAATGCGAGCATGAAAAATATTATTCTTTAGATTAAAACCTGGAAAGTAAAGGACAGGATATTATTCTCGAGCATCCAGACCGACAACAAGGTCTCACTTTTTTACAGTTAAATCTACCAAATGCAACCCTCACTTCTATTCCAACAGCTTTTTTTCTTGCACTTCCCGCCTGTGGAATTCGCTTTCGTATACTTACTTCCCTGACGAATACAATCTCCAGGAATTTAAATGCAATGTCGAATGCCATCTCTTATCCACTTGACTCCAATCCTTCTCTCGACCTTTCCACATCACCCCGTATATCTTGTTCTTTTTCTTTCTCACTCTACCTTCGCCAGTGTCATCACACCGGTATTTCTATCCTGCTCTTGCCCTTTCTCTAACAGTTGCTATAACATGTTTGCCTTTTTCCTCGCTCTCCTACTGCTTAAACTTTTACTCATCTCTTATGTCGCCACTTGCGCATCAGTGGCGGTACCGCCTTGCTTACGTCGAAACGATTAAAAAAGAAAAACATTAATGTAGAGGTTTAATAAATCTGAGTAAATGACACATCTTTGTCTTAGTCAGTAGCCAGCTGAGTGCCATACGTGATACATGCTTAGGCAATCATATCACCAAAGATATATGGCTGACTGGGCAGAGGATTTTTCTGCAGTAGGTTGCCCTAACTTTCTGAGACATACTAGTTGCCAACAATGGTTATAAAACGCAATCTTTCTTGATATTTAACCCATAGCTAGATTGAGAAGAGACAGATTAATGCTTCTACCAAGGGCATTTGCGCGTAAGTGAATGCATTGGAATTCAACTGGAATTCCATCTCGGCTCTCCGATTTCTCGTTCTGACCTGATATGTACCACAACGCATATCCACGATATTTTTTAATATCTGCCCAATTCTTCGTTGTACGTATGCATACCTTTTGCTCCCAATATACGTTCTGGATTATTTTAACATCTTTTACCAAACCGGTCGATATTTTTTAATATCTACCTAATTCTTCGTTGTACGTATGCATACCTTTTGCTTCTAATATACGTTCTGGATTATTTTAACATCTTTTACCAAACCGGTCGATATTTTTTAGCAGTTGAAATACATTCTTGTGCAGCACCTAGCCAAAACGTTTTGCATATTCTATAAAACATCGGTATACAACCTTTCAAATTTTAAATTGCTATCTCTGATAGAATTCTGAGCATAAATATCTCATTTATATGGTCCAATGTCTTTAAAGAAGCTGTAATGTTCTTATCGTATTGCCGGTCTAATTCCGATGCACGCATCATTGTTGCTGAACTCTACGGCGTAAAAACCTGATTCAATGGAACCAGTAATGTGAATGCTGCCCTCTAGATTTAAACGTTTCGCGCACAGGAAAAAAAAAACGCCAATCCGTTTGCGATCCTAAGTTCGAAGCGTCAAACCAAGATTTATTTATGTCCTCCGTTAGGCTACATTTGTGTTGGAAAGTACACTCATGTGGATGTTGTGTTCAAATAAAATGTTCCTCTACTTATATTGGTATGTTTGTGTGCACGAGGATCTGTGCCTGTATGGGTATTTGGGTTTAAGATTTATTTTGTATTTTTTCTTCTACGCATATATATGCATGACTACATCACGTTAACTGCTATGTATTTGCACCTCAAAAGATTCGCGAAAAGGTTAGCATAAATCAGTCAGTTAAGTACCATATGTGATACATGCTTGGGCGATCATGTCTCGAAATAGAGACATGACTGACTGAGCAGAAAATTATCCCGCACTAGGTTGTCATTACCATATGCGGTAGACTGGTTGCTGACTAAGATTATAAAACCAAATTTGTTCTGTTATATATGTTATGGAGTAGTTTTCGCACTGAAGGTTATATGTCGGTTTGCTAATCGACTTAACATACCCAAAATGTTAGGAACTCCCACTGAAAGTTGACTCCTTAGTATTCGCTAACTACCGACTAATATCAACTGCTTAGTAGTTCTACTGAACTCCAATAGAACTCTAAAGAACTCCTATAAACTTCCCAAGAACTTCTCAAGAACTTCCTCCGTTAACTTCCTGTTAACTCTTATTAATATAGGAGGTCGAGCCCCTTTTCTGAGAAATAGGTGTGTTTCCCCATAACTATATAACCCATAACTGAAAAGAAAATAGGATTAATACCTTTTCCAAGGTTATTTGTGCGTAAGTGAATGCAACTGAGCATATGCACATGATAAAAAATAACTAAACCTAATTTTTTCGATCCGAGTAACCTTCAATTAATTTTGAACTGAACTTTATATTTAATGTAAAGGGGTACATTTTTCTTGTCCTTATGATTATATTTCAGTATATCTCATCCAATTCATATTTCTACGACTGCTCCGTTATTACTTGACCCGTTCCTGCACTATCCGGTCCCGAGATTGAACACACATTTAATATGTCGCCAAATTTACGAACCAGCGATTTAATCTACAAAGCTAATGTTCCGCGAGAATAAAAACAATGATCAAGACAATAGTATAATCTCTATATGTACCAGTTTTCATGTCTTGATCGTTATTCCTGAACATATTCTCAGCTTCCGTTTCTCTTGAAAACATCGATTGATACCGTATTTCCTTCAGCCAGGCGTTGGTTCTCTTAGGTCTAGCTGTCTAAGCGGATAAAGTGTTATCTCCAGTCGGATATCATTGAGCCAAATATGTATTTCATGAATGCCGTTTCTTACGCGATTGTTATACGCTCAATCAGAATAAGTGATATAAAATTAATATTTATCGAAAACAAAATATGCGGGAGGATCAGATTTCAGCAATACAAGAATTGATATTACGTATTTATGCGTGTTTTATTTCTACAGAGGCGGGTTCTTTTCGTAGGATTGCATTAATACCTCTACCCTTTTTCAATTTATTGATCAACAACAGCATGTATCTATACAAGCGTGTGGTCTAAATACCGAATCTGATCTAAAACATAAGGGATCTATAGAAGCGCGTGGTCTACATATAGAATGAGAACTAAGACAAAACGGATCTACACAGTCGTGTGGTCTACACTCCGAATGAGATCTAAAGAAGAGATCTATAAATGTGGTCGACATGTCGAATTGAATCTAAAACAACACAGATGTGCATATAAGTGTGATCTAATTAGCGAATACGATCTGCAACAACACCGATCTACAAAACCGTGTGATTTACATGCTCAATGTGATCTACGTAAATATACATGCCTAAATTTATCTACAATATGTACACAATCGTGTGAACAACAGGCTGAGTGTGATCTACAATAAAATAGAGCTATACAAGTGGATTATCTACATGTCGAGTGTGATCTACTACACTACAAATATACTAGAGTGTACAATACTATATAAATATATCCTAGAGCGTACAAATGTATACAAACGTATGGAATACAAGCCAAATATGATCTACAATAAAAGAGGTCTACACAAACGTATGAAATACATGTCAACAAGAGATATTGACACAAACGTATGGAACAAATGCCAAATGTGACCTAAAACAACGGGGATCTACACAAACCTATAGAATATATGCCTAATGTAATCTGCAAGAACAGATATATACACAGTTGTGTGGAATACATGCCAAATGCGTTCTACAAAAGAAGAGATCTATACGAACGTATGTAATACATTTCAAATGTGATCTACAGCAACAGAGATCTACACAAACTTATGGAACACATGCCAAATGAGATCTACTACAACACAAATCTACGATAACGCATAAATACACAACAAATGTGATCTCTACACAAACATATGGAATACATTCCGCGTGTTTTATACAAAAAGAGAGACCTAAACGGAAGTATAAAATACATGCTAAATGTGATCTACAACAACAGAGATTTCCATAAAGGTATAGAATACATGCCAAATGTGTTATACAATGGTGACAGATCAACACAAAGGCATTGAATACACACCAAATATGTTCTACAAAAAGAGGTCTAAGCAAACATATAGAATACATGCCAAATGTGTTATACAATGGTGACAGATCAACACAAAGGCATTGAATACACACCAAATATGTTCTACAAAAAGAGGTCTAAGCAAACATATAGAATACATGCCAAATGTGTTATACAATGGTTACAGATCAACACAAAGGCATTGAATACACACCAAATATGTTCTACAAAAAGAGGTCTAAGCAAACATATAGAATACATGCCAAATGTAATTAACAGCAACAGATATCTACACAAACGTACGGAATAATTGCTAAATGTGATCTCCATCACAAATCTACACAAACGTAGGGAATTCATACCAAATGTAATTTACAAGAACAAAGATCAACACAAATGTATAGAATACATATTAAATTTGATCTACAAGAGAGATCTACATAAAAATATGGAATACATGCCAAATGCGACAGGCATCTCGAGGTGGTGTAATGGTTAGCAAGCTTGTCTCACTAGAACCGTTACAATTGGGAAGCGACTTCGATTCTCACTGGTTGTCTCATACTTTCTGCGTTCTACCACATCTAACACGCTCCCATATTCTTGCTTTCCTGACGGCTACAACCTCCAGAAATTTAAATGCAAAGTCAATACTCATCTACTAACCACTGTACTCTAGCTCTCTCCCCACCCCCGTATAACCTTCCCTTTCTCTCCACCTATATATCTGTCATCGCACCTGCATTCTCAGCTTTCTATTGCTCCTTTCTAACTAGTTTGTACTCCTCACTCTTTTTTAATTAATCTTTTTTACAGTCAGGTAGCCCCCGCTCATCAGTGGCATTTCTGCCTTGCTCGGGGTGAAATGATTAAAAAAAAAATCTAAGCTTCATTTAGAAAATTACCTTGCCAAATAAGATCTCCAACAACTGGAATCTAAACAAACGCATGAAATATAAGCCAACTGTGTCCTACAACAAAAGAGATTTACACAAACGTATAAACAAAATGGCAAATAAGAACTACAACAAGAGATCTACACAGATGTATGGAAAACATGCTAAATGTCATCTACGCCTACAGATACCTACACAAACGTATGAAATGCATGACATATATGTTCTACAAAGAAAGAGATCTACACAAACGTATAGACTCAATACCAATTGTGAACTATAACAAAATAGACTTACACATACCTGTGGATTATATACCAAATGTTATCTACAATAGCAAAGATATACACGAACGTGTGAAATATATACCAAAATGTCTTCTATAATAACATACATATGAAATACATTCCAAATATGATCTACAAAAAAGTGATCTAGAAAAACGTATGAAAAACAAGGCAAATAAAACCTAAAAAAATGTGATCTACGCATATGCACGGAATACATGACAAATGTGATCGGAAATAAGATTGATCTACAAAGCCTTACAGAATACATGCCAACTGGGATCTACAATAACAAAAATATTCACAAACCTATGGAATACATTCCAAATTTGATCTAAAACAACAGGGTCTACACAAACGTATGGAATACCTTTCAAATGTGATCTAAAACAACAGGGTCTGCACAAACCTATGGAATACATTCCAAATTTGATCTAAAACAACAGGGTCTACACAAACGTATGGAATACATTCCAAATTAGATCTAAAACAACAGGGTCTACACAAACGTATGGAATACCTTTCAAATGTGATCTAAAACAACAGGGTCTACACAAACCTATGGAATACATTCCAAGTTTGATCTAAAACAACAGGGTCTACACAAACGTATGGAATACATTCCAAATTTGATCTAAAACAACAGGGTCTACACAAACGTATGGAATACATTCCAAATTTGATCTAAAACAACAGGGTCTACACAAACGTATGGAATACATTCCAAATTTGATCTAAAACAACAGGGTCTACACAAACGTATGGAATACCTTTCAAATGTGATCTAAAACAACAGGGTCTACACAAACCTATGGAATACATTCCAAATTTGATCTAAACAACAGGGTCTACACAAACGTATGGAATACATTCCAAATTTGATCTAAAACAACAGGGTCTACACAAACGTATGGAATACATTCCAAATTTGATCTAAAACAACAGGGTCTACACAAACGTATGGAATATATTCCAAATTTGATCTAAAACAACAGGGTCTACACAAACGTATGGAATACCTTTCAAATGTGATCTAAAACAACAGGGTCTACACAAAACTATGGAATACATTCCAAATTTGATCTAAACAACAGGGTCTACACAAACGTATGGAATACATTCCAAATTTGATCTAAAACAACAGGGTCTACACAAACGTATGGAATACATTCCAAATTTGATCTAAAACAACAGGGTCTACACAAACGTATGGAATACATTCCAAATTTGATCTAAAACAACAGGGTCTACACAAACGTATGGAATACCTTTCAAATCTGATCTAAAACAACAAGGTCTACACAAACATATGGAATACATTCCAAATTTGATCTAAAACAACAGGGTCTACACAAACGTATGGAATACCTTTCAAATGTGATCTAAAACAACAGGGTCTACACAAACCTATGGAATACATTTCAAATTTGATCTAAAAGAACAGGGACTACACAAACGTATGGAATACATTACAAATTTGATCTAAAACAACAGGGTCTACACAAACGTATGGAATACATTCCAAATTTGATCTAAAACAACAGGTTCTACACAAACGTATGGAATATATTCCAAATTTGATCTAAAACAACAGGGTCTACACAAACGTATGGAATACCTTTCAAATGTGATCTAAAACAACAGGGTCTACACAAACGTATGGAATACCTTTCAAATGTGATCTAAAACAACAGGGTCTACACAAACCTATGGAATACATTCCAAATTTGATCTAAAATAACAGGGTCTACACAAACGTATGGAATACATTCCAAATTTGACCTAAAACAACAGGGTCTACACAAAAGTATGGAATACATTCCAAATTTGATCTAAAACAACAGGGTCTACACAAACGTATGGAATACATTCCAAGTTTGATCTAAAACAACAGGGTCTACAGAAAAGTATGGAATACATTCCAAATTTGATCTAAAACAACAGGGTCTACACAAACGTATGGAATACATTCCAAATTTGATCTAAAACAACAGGGTCTACACAAACGTATGGAATACATTCCAAATTCGATCTAAAACAACAGGGTCTACACAAACGTATGGAATACCTATCAAATGTGATCTAAAACAACAAGGTCTACACAAACGTATGGAATACATTCCAAATTTGATCTAAAACAACAGGGTCTACACAAACGTATGGAATACCTTTCAAATGTGATCTAAAACAACAGGGTCTACACAAACCTAAGGAATACATTCCAAATTTGATCTAAAACAACAGGGTCTACACAAACGTATGGAATACATTCCAAATTTGATCTAAAACAACAGGGTCTACACAAACGTATGGAATACATTCCAAATTTGATCTAAAACAACAGGGTCTACATAAACGTATGGAATACCTTTCAAATGTGATCTAAAACAACAGGGTCTACACAAACCTATGGAATACATTCCAAATTTGATCTAAAACAACAGGGTCTACACAAACGTATGGAATACATTTTAAATGTGATCTAAAACAACAGGGTCTACACAAACCTATGGAATACATTCCAAATTTGATCTAAAAGAACAGGGACTACACAAACGTATGGAATACATTCCAAATATGATCTAAAACAACAGGGTCTACACAAACGTATGGAATACATTCCAAATTTGATCTAAAACAACAGGTTCTACACAAACGTATGGAATACATTCCAAATTTGATCTAAAACAACAGGTCCTACACAAACGTATGGAATACATTCCAAATTTGATCTAAAACAACAGGTTCTACACAAACGTATGGAATACATTCCAAATTTGATCTAAAACAACAGGGTCTACACAAACGTATGGAATACCTTTCAAATGTGATCTAAAACAACAGGGTATACACAAACCTATGGAATACATTCCAAATTTGATCTAAATTAACAGGGTCTACACAAACGTATGGAATACATTCCAAATTTGATCTAAAACAACAGGGTCTACACAAACGTATGGAATACATTCCAAATTTGATCTAAAACAACAGGGTCTACACAAACATATGGAATACATTCCAAATTTGATCTAAAACAACAGGGTCTACACAAACGTATGGAATACCTTTCAAATGTGATCTAAAACAACAGGGTCTACACAAACCTATGGAATACATTTCAAATTTGATCTAAAAGAACAGGGACTACACAAACGTATGGAATACATTCCAAATTTGATCTAAAACAACAGGGTCTACACAAACGTATGGAATACATTCCAAATTTGATCTAAAACAACAGGTTCTACACAAACGTATGGAATATATTCCAAATTTGATCTAAAACAACAGGGTCTACACAAACGTATGGAATACCTTTCAAATGTGATCTAAAACAACAGGGTCTACACAAACGTATGGAATACCTTTCAAATGTGATCTAAAACAACAGGGTCTACACAAACCTATGGAATACATTCCAAATTTGATCTAAAATAACAGGGTCTACACAAACGTATGGAATACATTCCAAATTTGACCTAAAACAACAGGGTCTACACAAAAGTATGGAATACATTCCAAATTTGATCTAAAACAACAGGGTCTACACAAACGTATGGAATACATTCCAAGTTTGATCTAAAACAACAGGGTCTACAGAAAAGTATGGAATACATTCCAAATTTGATCTAAAACAACAGGGTCTACACAAACGTATGGAATACATTCCAAATTTGATCTAAAACAACAGGGTCTACACAAACGTATGGAATACATTCCAAATTCGATCTAAAACAACAGGGTCTACACAAACGTATGGAATACCTATCAAATGTGATCTAAAACAACAAGGTCTACACAAACGTATGGAATACATTCCAAATTTGATCTAAAACAACAGGGTCTACACAAACCTATGGAATACCTTTCAAATGTGATCTAAAACAACAGGGTCTACACAAACCTAAGGAATACATTCCAAATTTGATCTAAAACAACAGGGTCTACACAAACCTATGGAATACATTCCAAATTTGATCTAAACAACAGGGTCTACACAAACGTATGGAATACATTCCAAATTTGATCTAAAACAACAGGGACTACACAAACGTATGGAATACATTCCAAATTTGATCTAAAACAACAGGGTCTACACAAACGTATGGAATACATTCCAAATTTGATCTAAAACAACATGGTCTACACAAACGTATGGAATACCTTTCAAATGTGATCTAAAACAACAGGGTCTACACAAACCTATGGAATACATTCCAAATTTGATCTAAAAGAACAGGGACTACACAAACGTATGGAATACATTCCAAATTTGATCTAAAACAACAGGGTCTACACAAACGTATGGAATACATTCCAAATTTGATCTAAAACAACAGGTTCTACACAAACGTATGGAATACATTCCAAATTTGATCTAAAACAACAGGGTCTACACAAACGTATGGAATACCTTTCAAATGTGATCTAAAACAACAGGGTCTACACAAACGTATGGAATACCTTTCAAATGTGATCTAAAACAACAGGGTCTACACAAACCTATGGAATACATTCCAAATTTGATCTAAAACAACAGGGTCTACACAAACGTATGGAATACATTCCAAATTTGATCTAAAACAACAGGGTCTACACAAACGTATGGAATACATTCCAAATTTGATCTAAAACAACAGGGTCTACACAAACGTATGGAATACATTCCAAATTTGATCTAAAACAACAGGGTCTACACAAACGTATGGAATACCTTTCAAATGTGATCTAAAACAACAGGGTCTACACAAACGTATGGAATACCTTTCAAATGTGATCTAAAACAACAGGGTCTACACAAACGTATGGAATACCTTTCAAATGTGATCTAAAACAACAGGGTCTACACAAACGTATGGAATACCTTTCAAATGTGATCTAAAACAACAGGGTCTACACAAACGTATGGAATACCTTTCAAATGTGATCTAAAACAACAGGGTCTACACAAACGTATGGAATACATTCCAAATTTGATGTAAAACAACAGGGTCAACACAAACGTATGGAATACATTCCAAATTTGATCTAAAACAACAGGGTCTACACAAACGTATGGAATACATTCCAAATTTGATCTAAACAACAGGGTCTACACAAACGTATGGAATACCTTTCAAATGTGATCTAAAACAACAGGGTCTACACAAACCTATGGAATACATTCCAAATTTGATCTAAAACAACAGGGTCTACACAAACGTATGGAATACCTTTCAAATGTGATCTAAAACAACAGGGTCTACACAAACCTATGGAATACCTTTCAAATGTGATCTAAAACAACAGGGTCTACACAAACCTAGGGAATACATTCCAAATTTGATCTAAAACAACAGGGTCTACACAAACCTATGGAATACATTCCAAATTTGATCTAAAACAACAGGGTCTACACAAACGTATGGAATACCTTTCAAATGTGATCTAAAACAACAGGGTCTACACAAACCTATGGAATACATTCCAAATTTGATCTAAAACAACAGGGTCTACACAAACGTATGGAATACATTCCAAATTTGATCTAAAACAACAGGGTCTACACAAACGTATGGAATACATTCCAAATTTGATCTAAAACAACATGGTCTACACAAACGTATGGAATACATTCCAAATTTGATCTAAAACAACAGGGTCTACACAAACGTATGGAATACCTTTCAAATGTGATCTAAAACAACAGGGTCTACACAAACGTATGGAATACCTTTCAAATGTGATCTAAAACAACAGGGTCTACACAAACGTATGGAATACCTTTCAAATATGATCTAAAACAACAGGGTCTACACAAACCTATGGAATACATTCCAAATTTGATCTAAAACAACAGGGTCTACACAAACGTATGGAATACCTTTCAAATGTCATCTAAAACAACAGGGTCTACACAAACCTATGGAATACATTCCAAATTTGATCTAAAACAACAGGGTCTACACAAACGTATGGAATACATTCCAAGTTTGATCTAAAACAACAGGGTCTACAGAAAAGTATGGAATACATTCCAAATTTGATCTAAAACAACAGGGTCTACACAAACGTATGGAATACATTCCAAATTTGATCTAAAACAACAGGGTCTACACAAACGTATGGAATACCTTTCAAATGTGATCTAAAACAACAGGGTCTACACAAACGTATGGAATACATTCCAAATTTGATATAAAACAACAGGTCTACACAAACCTATGGAATACCTTTCAAATGTGATCTAAAACAACAGGGTCTACACAAACCTATGGAATACATTCCAAATTTGATCTAAAACAACAGTGTCTACACGAACGTATGGAATACATTCCAAATTTGATCTAAAACAACAGGGTCTACACAAACGTATGGAATACCTTTCAAATGTGATCTAAAACAACAGGGTCTACAGAAACGTATGGAATACCTTTCAAATGTGATCTAAAACAACAGGGTCAACACAAACGTATGGAATACATTCCAAATTTGATCTAAAACCACAGGGTCTACACAAACGTATGGAATACATTCCAAATTTGATCTAAAACAACAGGGTCTACACAAACGTATGGAATACATTCCAAATTTGATCTAAAACAACAGGATCTACACAAACGTATGGAATACCTTTCAATTGTGAACTAAAACAACAGGGTCTACACAAACGTATGGAATACATTCCAAATTTGATCTAAAACAACAGGGTCTACACAAACGTATGGAATACATTCCAAATTTGATCTAAAACAACAGGGTCTACACAAACCTATGGAATACCTTTCAAATGTGATCTAAAACAACAGGGTCTACACAAACCTATGGAATACATTCCAAATTTGATCTAAAACAACAGGGTCTTCACAAACGTATGGAATACCTTTCAAATGTGATCTAAAACAACAGGGTCTACACAAACCTATGGAATACATTCCAAATTTGATCTAAAACAACAGGGTCTACACAAACGTATGGAATACATTCCAAATTTGATCTAAAACAACAGGGTCTACACAAACGTATGGAATACCTTTCAAATGTGATCTAAAACAACAGGGTCTACACAAACGTATGGAATACATTCCAAATTTGATCTAAAACAACAGGGTCTACACAAACGTATGGAATACATTCCAAATTTGATCTAAAACAACAGGGTCTACACAAACGTATGGAATACATTCCAAATTTGATCTAAAACAACAGGGTCTACACAAACGTATGGAATACATTCCAAATTTGATCTGAAACAACAGGCTCTACACAAACGTATGGAATACCTTTCAAATTTGATCTAAAACAACAGGGTCTACACAAACGTATGGAATACCTTTCAAATTTGATCTAAAACAACAGGGTCTACACAAACGTATGGAATACCTTTCAAATTTGATCTAAAACAACAGGGTCTACACAAACGTATGGAATACCTTTCAAATTTGATCTAAAACAACAGGGTCTACACAAACGTATGGAATACCTTTCAAATTTGATCTAAAACAACAGGGTCTACACAAACGTATGGAATACATTCCAAATTTGATCTAAAACAACAGGGTCTACACAAACGTATGGAATACATTCCAAATTTGATCTAAAACAACAGGGTCTACACAAACGTATGGAATACCTTTCAAATTTGATCTAAAACAACAGGGTCTACACAAACCTATGGAATACATTCCAAATTTGATCTAAAACAACAGGGTCTACACAAACGTATGGAATACATTCCAAATTTGATCTAAAACAACA
This sequence comes from Ascarosepion bandense, assembly GCA_037127315.1. Taxonomy (NCBI): domain Eukaryota; kingdom Metazoa; phylum Mollusca; class Cephalopoda; order Sepiida; family Sepiidae; genus Ascarosepion; species Ascarosepion bandense. The sequence goes on along the minus strand of JBBBDQ010001657.1, from coordinate 3,680,493 downwards.
GGGTCTACACAAACGTATGGAATACCTTTCAAATTTGATCTAAAACAACAGGGTCTACACAAACGTATGGAATACATTTCAAATTTGATCTAAAACAACAGGGTCTACACAAACGTATGGAATACATTCCAAATTTGATCTAAACCAACAGGGTCTACACAAACGTATGGAATACCTTTCAAATGTGATCTACAGCAACAAACATCTACACAAACATATGGAATACATGACAAATGTTTTCTAAAACAGAGATCTACAAGAACGTATGAAATATATATATATCAAATATGACTGACAACAATAGAGATCTACATAAACGTATAGAATACATACCAAAAATGTTCTATAGAAAGAAACATCTGCACAAACCTATGAACTACATGCCAAATATTATCTACAACAAAAGAGGTCTTCACAAATTCATAGAATGCTTGCCTTGTGTAATCTTCAAAAACAGAAATCAACACAAATTTGTAGAATATATGCCAAATGTGACCAGCAACAACATAGTTTTACAGAAACATAGGTAATACAAGCCAAGTATTATCTAAAACAACAGAGATCTACACAACGTATGAAATACATGACAAATGTGTCCTGCAACAACGGAGATCTACACAAAAATATGGAATACAGGCGAAATAAGATCTACAACAGCTGATATCTACAAAACATATGCAATAAATGTAAAAAATGTTCTAAAACAGAGAGCGAATAAAACGTGCGAAATACACGTAAATTGTGCTCTACAAAACAGAGATCTACACAAAAATATGGAATACAGGCGAAATAAGATCTACAACAGCTGATATCTACAAAACATATGCAATAAATGTAAAAAATGTTCTAAAACAGAGAGCGAATAAAACGTGCGAAATACACGTAAATTGTGCTCTACAAAACAGAGATCTACACAAAAATATGGAATACAGGCGAAATAAGATCTACAACAGCTGATATCTACATAACATATGCAATAAATGTAAAAAAATGTTCTAAAACAGAGAGCGAATAAAACGTGCGTAATACACGTAAATTGTGCTCTACAAAACAGAGATCTACACAAAAATATGGAATACATGCTAAATGTGAACTACAATAGAGAGGTAGGATCACCACTGGCTCGAAAGGGATTACAGTGAGAGCAAAACAAGAAATGATAAGAGATGGATGAGATAGGAAATGTTCATAGACGGGCATTGCAGGAAAAGAAACTATTAGAGTAAAAGAGGCTGTTACATTTAACTTTCAATGGTAAAAGGGTGTGTGGCCTTGATGTTAATCTAATAACATGCATAAATTTATGTGGTCGAAAAACAAAGGAAGAATCTCAACAGAGCCGTTGATATGAAAGTATTTGTAGAAAAGGCGGAGGGAAGCTACATCACGTCGGTTCGAAAGGAACAGAAGGCTAGCTGCAAAGTCGAGATCAATTATATTGCAGATCTTCCTTTGGGTTCTTTTAGAAGCTCGAGATCAATATCAGGGCACTCGACCAGATATGGAAAGTGTATCTAATGCACAGACAAATGCTAGATTTATAAATGTGCAAGATGGATTCTGACAATAAAGATTTTTATTCCGACACAGTGACCCAAATTTCTTAGCAGTAGATGCAGCTATAGAATTGGTGTAGATCTTTCACTTTATATCAGTTGAGAGAATCATGACTTGGAGATACAATGTTTTGCTTTTTATGAGGCTTGTGTCATCCATATTGATGGAAGGTAGTATAGTTTCTCTATGGTGATTAAAGGAGAGCATTTTTGTTTTGGAATTATTAAAATTTGCGAGCTATTTCTTACCCCATTTTATTATAAACTGGAGGTACTTCTCAAGATCAGAAGACCGGTTTACTTTACTTGGTTGATTTACTATTGAGACGGGAGTATATAGTGGTGTCATCTGCATACTTGCTTACTTGGGAAATGATAACGCCAGGAAGATTATTGTTAAAGATCAGAAAAAGCGTAGTACCTAGGATAGAGCTATGAGGGACACCGGGGTTTGTATGAAAGAATCTGGAAGTTTGCCCGTTCAAAACGCACTTTATTTCACAATTTGATAGGTATGATTGTATTAAATCAAACAATCGTCCAGAAATACCGTAGCTCTGGAGCTTGTGCGGAAGATCTTCATGGCAAACCTTGTCAAACACTTTCGAGCAATATCTAGAGCAACAGCTCGAGCTTAGCTGTTCTTATCAATTGTTGAATGTTATCTAAAACCCGCATCTGCAAAAGCATGTGGTCTACATGCCGTATGTGATCTACAAAAATACGGATCCACACAAGCGCCTTTTCTACATGCCAAATGTAAATGAATATAAAAATATAAAGAAGAAATTGAAATTAATATTATTTCGATGTCATTCTCTCAGTGAGTTGTTTGGTTATTTGTTCTTGTTTTTTTTAAACTGCCTGTTAATCTATATTGTTTTATCTTTTTATACGGACGAGCTTAAGTCACTGATGCCTCCTCAACAGATGTTTACTCGTGCAACCAGACTGGCAACTGGGTCCCACCCATTCACAGTCAGGTTAGCCAAATGCAGACGACAATTCTACTCCTTCAGCTTCTTCTCTCGCACTTCCCGCCTGTGGAACTCGCTCCCGTATTCTTGCTTTCCTGACGGCTACAACCTCCAGAAATTTAAATGCAAAGTCAATACTCATCTACTAACCACTGGACTCTAGCTCTCTCCCCACCCCCGTATAACCTTCCCTTTCTCTCCACCTATGTATCTGTCATCGCACCTGCTTTCTCAGCTTTTTATTGTTCCTTTCTAACTAGTGTGTACTCCTCACTCTTTAATAATTAATCTTTTTACATTTATGTAACCCCCTACACATCAGTGGCGTTTCCGCCTTGCTCGGGGTGAAATGATTAAAAAAAATGCAAATATTCCGTCTTAAAGTTCCTGAGGCAGTGCTACTTATATATTATATATACTGTGGTGTTCATATTTTATAGGAGTTGATGTTGACTTTAATGTGTTTGTCAGTACACCTGACAAATCTAAATGTTTCTCTAAGTAATATCGATAAAATATATCATATCTAGAGTTATTTACTATAGGTTGTTTATGCATAAAGAAAGATATTGCGATTATTGTTTCAATGTACAAATAAGGGATTTGACCTTACGTAGTTTTGGCAGACGTTATCGTATCAGTCAGTTAAGTGCCATACGTGAAACACGCTTGGGCGATCATGTCTTTTTCGAGACATGACTAACTGGGCAGAAGATTATCCCGCAGTAGGTTGCCATTGCTTTCTGCGGTAGACTGGTTGCCGATCAAGGCTATAGAACCCAATCGGTTCTGCTATTTAACCCATAACTGGAGGGAAGAGACGGATTAATACCTTTCCCAAGGGTATTTGTGCGTAAGTGAATGCAATGGATTCAGCTGGAATTCGAACTCGGCTCCCCGGTTTCTCGTTCCGAGCTGATATCCACTGTACCACAACGCACATCCATTTGCGGGTAAGTGAATAGAAAGAACCCATCCGTAATTTGAACGCGATTCTGTGATTAATAATTCTGACCCATTATATCAAGCCGATATCCACTGTACCACAACGCACAGCCTCGTTATCGTATACTGTAACGTAACTCCATTTACTGGTAGGGATACGTTTTGAGCCACAAGTATCCTACTGTATGTTTAGGGTTGACCTATACATTAGTGGAAGGTCTAATTGGTTTGATTTAGTTCGGTTTACGACATATCAACACCTTGGGGTCATTTAATGCCGAAGCATTAGTTGTTTTAGTATGGATAAAGCGTATTATGGCAATAACTTTTTCTTTCAAAAAACGTATTATGGCAATATTTTTCCTTAAAACACGTATTATGGCAATAATTTCTTTCCTCTAAAAAATGTATCATGGCAATATTTTTTTTCCTTCAAAATTATTTTTATTGGTAACATTTTTCCTTCAAAAATGTAGTTTTGTTGGTTAACATTTTTCCTTCAAAAACACATTTTTGTTGGTAACATTTTTTCCTTCAAAAACGCATTATTGGTACTATTTATCCTTCAAAGATGTTTTCTTGGCAATATCTTTCATTAAAAAAAAATTTGTTGCTAATATTTTCCTCTAAGAGTTTTCATGTATATATTTCATAAAAGTCTTTTTTATATTTTCATAGTGTTTTGACCCATGTTTAGAGGGTTAACTATTTACCAATAGCTGAGACCTTAACAGGTGCTACCACCCCGAGTTAGGGGGGACTTGGGAACAACAGCTGGTACCATGCTTCTCACAACCTCGAAATCAGAGGCCTTCCAGCCGGATACAGTTTACCGTCATACCCAGAACCTCTAACTTAGAATTTTAACCTAAAATATTTAGGGTGACTTGTACGTCAAGTTGAATTGTAATCTTGATAAATATTTAAGATGATGCAGCGTCAATTTATTTATTACCGAGCTATTCTGTTTGGTTGACTGATTCGTTTTTTATGGCTTATCACACGTTTGCAGGTTATTTAAATAAAAAAATACGTTTAGATTGCTGAGTGTTGTTTTAAACAACAGTATTTCAGATATCTCAAGATGACCACTTTAAAGAAAGGTAATCGTCTTTGTTTCCAAGAATTGTTTTTATAACAAATGGTTCGGTTCCTTTTCGGATAAACCTTATACTATCATTAGGTTAATATTCTATGCTATAACCACTAGACTATATCTTGCTTTCATGGGTCTTCCTTTATCAGTTGCAATATTGAACAGAATAATTTTGAATTTATCACATTCTGTGGTCGTATGGTGGGACCATCTTCCCCTTCACAACAGTATCAGAAAGATGCAAGGTTTAACCGGGCTGAACCCTGCAGAGGTACTTAAAAACAATTTGCGCAAGAATGCTTCTCCCAATTGAGTATATTCCTGGATTTATCGCGCATACTGCCGTGCCTGTCCACAGACAAAGGAATCACTACTTGAAATCGGCTCCTTTCTTTCACCTTTCGGTCAGCTTCTGCAATTATGAAATCAACCAATCAAAAGGGAGCTCTAATTCAGCCAATATAAACGATCTACCCTGTCCTCATGTGTATATGAAATTCGATTTCGTTAGTCAGTGATAATCCTGGAATATTATTTAGGGTCTACATTTTATGTTGCAATTTAAGCACATGATTACAGGTTTGTGTCACCTATTGAGGATCGATACCATTAATCAGTAGAAATGGTAAATTAGCCTAGCACCTTTAACCATTGCAACACCTCGTAACGTCTTAAATATTTACCATGTTCAGCTCTGACCTGGCACAAGACCATATGGTCGTGATACTAAATGTGGCTCTATTTTTACTTAGGAGAAATGTTCAACCAGACTAAGGCTTACGGCCATATCATGTTGAAACACCAGTTCCCATATGATCACTGAAGTTAACCAACGTCGAGCCAGGATAATGTTTGAATGCTTAATGCGAGATTTTGTAAGCTTCGAAATTTCTGATTTTGTAATTGTAAAAGTCTTCTAGAACAAACCGCCAGTAATCATCTAGAATAGAAGTTGGGGCTGACTGACAAAAATAAAACCACCAGGGCAAATTGGTAGGTGGTTTAAATAATAACCTGGGAGATTCCATTCTGTTACAGGCAAGTCCATTCTATAAGTATTGATTGGCTGATAATTTCAGTGTGTATATTGAGCTCCATAAATATTGAGCACAATATCCACACTCTTCCTGCAGGGAGACAAAAGGAGATAGCCATGTTGAAAGGTAAGTTATTTGACGTCAACAGTAATGAATACTGGTTCTTCTCCCCAGCTATGGAATAATTAGTAATACGTGTATCACTAAATCATTATTATCTAGTTTCTTTTTAAAACAACCTAAAATGGGTTAATAAAGCGTAAGAATTAATAAATTAAACAAATTTAAATCATCATTAATATTTCATTTTTTCTATATATGTGAATTCCATTTTTGTCCTTTTATGGATCTTTCTGATTTGTGTAAAAGAAGTTTGCTGAAGAAACAATTATCTGTTTTTGTGTAAATTTAAAATGTCGAAAAAAGGCCGCTGTCAAATTTTCAATCAGATATTGCATTACAATTTACCAAACACTACCAGGGTAGATATAAAAAATCTAGTTAAATTACACCTCGATAAACATTCTGATATACGACTTTGACAGAATCACCCTTTCTAACTAGAGTAATAACCGTTTGAACAGGCAACTGATCAGATGCTAATTAGCAATCTTTTAGAGCTCGGGTTATGACTTGATTTCGCATTTAATACAGGGTTCCGCACATGTAGGCCGTGCCAAAAATTGACCTGTCACATCGGCAGTTTCATTTTTTAAAACTGCAGGTATTAAGAGATGAAGTTGTCATTTCCTTATTAGTGTTTAATAGTGAAATTATTTAATTCTGCCCAGGAGGCGAAATTTGACACAAAGTCAACATTAATATGGAACCGTGCACGCAGAGGACAAGAGTGTTGCAAAAGATTGTCTAAGTGCCTCAGCATTAAGCTTCTTTGATGCTTCAGGAATCTGGGATTTAAATTGACGCTCCTACTTTTTGGTACAATAGACTCAATCTGGATGTGGAAAACAGCTTAGAACTTGATCTTAGTTGATTTACTATCAGAGCCATGACAACAAAAGGATATGTATTATGTAATGGAATAGAATGTTTGTAATAACTTTCTAAAACACCCCAGGAAGAAGAACTGATTTTCCAAGCGCGGTTCAGATGTTACACATAGCCAAACGTGTGGGGTACCAATGAGAATCAAACTCACTACTTAGTTGCAATAGGTTATAACGAGGCAAGTTTGCTAAATATTACACTATGTCGGAGTGCCCAGCTTTTGGGAGAAAAGACAGAATCTGACCCACCCACTTTAAGTGCAACAAGCTCGTTCGATATGGATTACGATAACAACATAAAACTTGATTTTTTTAATTGTCGCATCAGACAGCGAAACTTTGTGCAAATTTGTGGGTGACATCGGGCATCATCGTGATGGGTACAACGATAAACGGTAGCAAGGTTGCTGGTCGGTGGGGTTTGAAGAGCGTAAAACGACTTCTTAAATTCTGTTGTTCCAAGGTCTATCCTGACCCGGGGTGGTAGCATCTATTTGAGTTCTATCTATGTGCCAATAGTGAATGTACAAACTGTGGTTAAAATACTATAAAATTATAAAATACCATTTTATAGTAAAAATTCCACTAATAGATTTTAATAGTGAAAAAATCCAGTAATAAATTTTGGTACTGAAAATAAATTATCAATAAATTTTAATGGAAAACAAATACCATAGCTCCAAAAGAAAATTAAATTTCGGCATTAAATGACTAATAAAGAGTAAAAAAAAACCAAAAAAAAAAACCAAGGCATCAGGAACTGTAACCGACACACTACTTGTTAAGTGCCATATGGAAGACGAGACCTGGGTCGTTAATGCAGCCTGTACCCTCGTTTGTCTGTGCATCAGGGCCAAAAGACAGAAGTCTGCTGTTACTGAAAGCATAATATTTGTTGGTCTTGATAATCTCCTTTCATGGAGTAACTTAAGCATTAGAGGTGGACCTTGAATTCCTCACCTAAAAGCAATAAGTTGGTGCAATCTGGAAGTGTATTTTAGTTAATTTTGCATATTAAAGTAAAAAAAAAAACGCGAGGCGATATGTAAATGAACGTAACGATTGATAATTATTATTGGATGGCGGTAATTAAAATAAAAACAACGCGAAAGTTCATTTAACGTGATCTTTTTGCATTTTAGAGAATCGTTCTATGGTGTTAGACAACCAGTCTATCATAATCAATCTTACTTTGATTCAAGACAACCAGACTATCACGGCGTCACACTGGCACCTCGACGTGATGCCATGATTAGCGTGTTTGTCTGGATATCCATTAGGACTCAGTAGCTTGGTCGATCCTCGCTGGGTGATCCACAGTTTGGCCTTGTTCTACATTTAAGCTCCGCTGAGTAAATAGATATCATAATATCGTGCAGTATATTCTCAGCGTGTTTAACATGTGTTCAATAAATTGTCCAGCCGATTGAATTTCTAAAAATCACGAACTGCCTTTTTTAAAGAAAAAAAATTACTCAGTGTGATGTATTTGAAAGCATAAATGCTCTTGTTATGAAACAAAATTAAATAAAAGAATTAGTAAATCATAAGTAGAGTTTGCTGTTTTAGAAAAAAAAGCCGAATATCCGTTACAGAAAACTGTATCGCCTGAAAAAAGCCAGCAAGTTGTTTACATGTAAGAAGAAAAATAATTCATGTACATTTTTAAAAACTATAAAATGGTTAAAAAAATTTATACATTTTAGAAATTCGATATCTAAATATATTATTAGAATTATATTTGTTTAAAAAAATAAATAAATATGAGAAAGTAGACTTAAAAGATGAAATTATCCGGATATAATATACGAATTGCATGTGTTCGTCCAACTACGCTAAATAGAGTATTTCTGAATCTATCGTAAAATATAAAATACAATTTAGAATATTGCACATCATACTAAACTAACAAGTTTCTAATCTAAACAATGCACACACACATACACCCACACAGAAAGCGGACATTCAGGTAATGTTCAACAGCGACAGTCTGTTTCATATTTTAAAGTAATTTTAGGCAATGTCTGTTACATTTTAGCTCGATTATTTCATTATGCCAGTGAATCGTGCATTACTGTTAGACAGTCTCTCTTCCTCCCCCCTCTCTCTCTCTCTCTCTCTCTCTCTATATATATATATATATATATATATATATATATAGGAAAAACTACTAAAAAGTTGTAAGTTAAAATGTATTTTTGACAGTATTTAATTATTTCTATTATCATATATAATAACAGAAATAAATAAATACTCTCAAAAAATACATTTTTAACTTACAACTTTTTAGTAGTTTTTCCTATACATATTAAGACAGTATACGTGGATTATCATTATGCTATATATATATAATCATTTCACTCCAAGCAAGGCATTCTACTGAAAGTGATGAGAAAGAGAGATTAGTTACAGGAAATGTCAGGAGGAGGGTAATAGACGGATGACAATACCGAGAATGGGGATGGAGTAGATGGGGGGGAAAAAAGCTTAAGAAAATGGATGCGAGTTAGTGAAATAGGAGATATCTATTGATCTTACATTTAAAAACCTGCAGAGTGTAGCTGTCGGAGAATCAAGTTTATGGAAGGGAATTCCACAAGCGGGAAGTGCATGAAAAGAAATTGTTAGAGTAGAAATTGCGGTTATATTTTATCGGTTTCACTGTAAAAGGGAGGGGCCTAGTTGCTAATACCGTAGCTCGTGTAAATTCATACCTAGGGGACTCCAGTTATGTAAATTCATTGAAGCAGAAGCCGAGAAAGTATTTGTAGAAAAGACACAGGGAAGCCACGTCACGCCGGTGAGATAGCGACTGCAGCCGAGGTGAATAACAGGGGCACCTGACCAGATGTGGCAACAGCATTCAATACACGGGTGGATGGTAGATTTATATATGTTCAGGATGGACTCACACGGAAAAACTTCCTGGCCCTGCACAGTGAACGGACCTTCTTAGCAGAGGATTTAGCAATGGATTCGATAGTGTCATTCCACTTGAGGGTTGCGGAGAGTGTGAGGCCAAGAAGACGTAGTGTTTTACTCTCAGGAGCGATTGTATGTGATGGTTAATAGATAGCAGCTTTGTTTTGGAAGCATTAAAATTTACGAGCCATTTACCGTGGTTTCGTCGGCGTACATGCATACTTAGGATCTTATTACATCAGAGAGATCATTAATGTAGGTTAGAAAAAGCGTAGGACCTAGAATAGAGCATTGAGGGACACTCGCGTTGGTATGGTAGTTTTATGAGGCATGCCAGTTCAATACTATGATACATATAAATAAATATACATTATCCTACGCCTTTGACATGACTCGGAGTTTTATGCGTTATGCAAACATCCGGTGCGTATTTCAAAATGACAGTTTAATAAATTTTAATTTCATTTCACTCAATATACATGGAATTAAGTTACTGCTTTTTTTAAAGCAAGATTAAAAAATTAAATATTCTACGATTACATATCAGTAAAAATTTAGGATTTATTCTTGTTATTAAAAAGATTAATCTTTACATATAGATATATTTATATATCATAATTTATAATTATATATATATATATATATATATATATATAATCATTGACAGAAAAAGAACAATATTCGGGGAAATACGTATGACAAAGTGGAATATTCCGGTGATGAATTTTGTCCTTCAGGACTATTTCGGACTAGATTTAACTTTGTTGTCGTAATTTACCCATGCACAAATTAACTATTCCAAACTATAAATAAGCAGTCATTTCTGATTTGTGAAAAGAGAGTTCCATTCCATCAGGAATAGAACAGCCGGACCTATACAATCACGCTGGTGATCGTCTCTTGTTGTACCGGTTTTTACTACTGTTTTTTGTTAATATATATTTCCTAACTCTATTTCGTCTTTTTGATTTTATTTCTGGCCCTTAATTAGGCCACACCAAACGTGTGTAGTAGTTATTTAACTGAGAATGTTCTGTTTAATAAAGGTAAGATTTTCAAAGTTTGTAAAAGTATTTTTGAATTGTTTTTGGATCGTGCATTTAACAGCGTCTATCGTAGATTTAAACGAAAGGATTTGCAATAGAGCTTTAAATGGATTTTTGTCTTATTTATAGTGAGAAATCCGCGCCTGAAATTTGCAAAAGTAAAATTGATACACCATGTATACATATATAAGCTCTGTGCGGACATATATGTATATATAAGAAATAGATGTATATATGTGTAGATAGACAGAAAAAAGACTCTATGCTGTGTTTATACACACGCACACACATATATCTATATATATATATATATATATATATATATATATGTGTGTGTGTATGTGTGTCTAGGTAGGTGTTTATGTTGTTACGAATTAGTATCAAACAGATGTCAACACCAGATTAAAAAAATAAGATGGGATCGTTCAGACAGAAATATATAACACAGGTGTCAACGAACAATAAACACAGGATTAAAGTTTGTAAATAAGTTTATATGATAAAACAATTGAATAGGGAGAGAATGTAAGATAGCAAACATGAGATACTTATCGGATACTGAATATCAATCCGATTATCTACGAATCATGATTTCGCAAGTTGAAGCATTCATAACAGCAAACAGGTAGCATTTCTTTAGAATGTCTGAATGAAAATCAGTAATTATTCTTTTTCCAATATAAACGGGAAAATTCCGGAATGGTACTTCTATTTCGTTCTACATCTTTTAATCATAAAGACAAGATTGGTTAGATTTATTCAGGAATATTTTTTTATTCGTTATACATCTAGTAATCGAATAAATCCAAGATAAGACTGGGAAGATTTCATTGGGAATAATATCTTCTTATTCGTTACACATCTAGTAATCGAATAAATCCAAGATAAGACTGGGAAGATTTCATTGGGAATAATATCTTCTTATTCGTTACACATCTAGTAATAAAATCTAAACTTATTTATAAATGAAACTTAGTCTGTGTGTGTGTGTGTGTCTGTGTGTGTGTCTGTGTGTCTGTGTATCCGTTACCTATAGACTCCGAAACGGCTGAGCCAATTTTCTTGAAAATTTACACAGTTGTACTATAAGCATCTGCGAGTGTTTTAGCTAGGTTTTGTGTCGAGGTACCCCCGATAAATATCGAAAATCGAAAATCAAAAATCGGGTTATAGAAGGAGTGTTCCGATTTTAATCAAATTTGATACACTCATAGACAAAGACACAAGAAACGATGTTCAGAAGTTTCAAGGTTGCAGTTCTTACAATAATGCAGATAATGCAGATAATATATATATATATATATATATATATATATATATATATATAAAAGGCAAGATGTTTGTGTGCGTGTCTGTTTGTCTGCCTGTATGTTTGTATTTTTTCATCCCTTCTATTTTAGTTTTTGCTTCGGGTTTGGCTCTAAGTAGGTATAATTGTAGTTCTTAGTCTCAGCCATGATACCATTTACTCAGGACTTATTTAGCCTTCAAAATCCACTTTTAGGACGAAAAAACTTATTTGATATCGATACCAGGAAATCAAAATTTGACTTACATCTATTCCTTTTTCTTTCAGTCTACTGTTCCGCTTTAACTGGAAACAACTATTGCTTTTTAGTCTTTCGTGCCAACGTCCAAAGAGACAGAGCTCCAGGACCATGGATTAGTTTTAAAGCTTTCATTACACCCGAGCAACGCCGGGCTATACTGATAGTAAATCTATGAGCGCATGTCTGATGAGCACACGATGGGGGTCAATTCGTGACTTGATTTAGACAGAGATTTTCTGTGAATTGAAAATATATTTAAAGAATCACGCTTGATTTCGCATGTAAAATATGTATGGTGATGGGATTTTATATATTCCATTAACAGATGAAAATGCGTGATTGTTATGCGACACAGATTGCACACCGCTATCTCTCAGTCGAGACAGAACCCAGTCGATACAGAAGCTAATGAAAGAGAAAAAGAAAGAAAGGAATAGAAAACACTAAGAAAGCATGACTTTTGATATATTCATAATACGTCAGATTTTGATTTAAATATTGAGAGCCGTGTCACAATGTACAGGTGTGTGAATATATATATATATATATATATATATATATATCTTCCAATCTTTTCGCCTTTCGTTTTTTTTTCTTTTTAATTTTTTTTTTCAATTGGAGTAGATAAACTAAACTATCGCCCGGTTCACACTCTACCCACGTCTATTGTACAGGTGTAGAGGCTCATCCCTTGTTCCCTGTTTAGGATGTGGTTTCCGGCTTTCTCTTTTCCAATCTTTTCACTTTTCTTTTTCTTTTTTTTCTTCATTTTTTTTTTCAATTGTAGTAGATAGACTAAACTATCGTCCGGTTCACACTCCACCTACCTCTATTGTACATGTCTAGAGGCTCATCCCTTGTTCCCTGTTTAGGATGTGGTTTCCGGCTTTCTCTTTTCCAAATCTTTTCTCTCTCACGTAGACCCCTGCACATCAGTGGCGTTACCACCTTGCTCGGGGTGATATGATTAAAAAAAATATATATTATAAATTATAGTTTAGAACATGTACACATTTTTTATCCACTACAAAGTGTACATTTTGTCATTGAAATGGCAACGTCTCCTCAGGTGGTGTGGAAAGAAATGGAAAGTCTCTTTTCTTATATTGTGTGTGGGATGTAGTTGGGATTATTGATAAGGAGATAGGTCTTGTCAATTGTCCGTTGAAATTTTGAAAAGAGGGAGTTTGTGGGTGATAGAGTTGATTGATGATTTTGTCGGCAATTTTGTAAACAGATTTAACATTAAGGTATTGCATAGCATCATTCTGCATTACCAGTTACTTGTTCACCACTGTTGTAACCTGGTACTGAACTCACAACTCTTTGGGTCAAGTCACAGGAACAAATAACTTACAAAGTTAGAGGGAGATAACTTATGACTACCAGAAGAAGCACTACTACGCATGGAATGAAGATCATATACCTCAGTGATTGTAATAAAGTGTTCGGTTTGAAATTCCTGGCACCTGAAGAAGGACGGAGGGTACAACGACTGAAACGTCGTACAATTTTTACTTTTTACTCATTTTAAAACTAACTTTACTAATTACTTTTTCCTCGCGCTCATTGTTAATGTTTCTAATTCTTCCACACCCTGTATCCCTCTTGTGTCTTAGTGGCTTTACTGTTTTATATGGGGTGATACGGATAAAAAATGGATTATAAAATTGCCAGTGGATTTTGCTGTTTAAATTGAAAGGCTGTATATCCGTAAAAGGATTAAAAAATGACGAGAAGCTGTTTACTTGCAAGAAGAATATAATTTTTATTTTATATTCTTCAAAACTTTAAGTTGATTACAAAAGTGAATACATTTTAGAAATTCGCTCTCATAATAATAGAAAAATTAATACGGGAATATGTATTTAAAAGTTGAGTTTATCTTAAGATAACTTACAAATTGCATGTGTGCGTGGGTAGAAAATGTGTAAAACTACATCTGTTTTATTTTAATTTTATTGATTTTCATTGTTTTTAAATTCATGTTCACCCAATAAAAGGCCCAAGACCCACTCAAGGTACTGTGTTACTTTGTGTTGTTGTACGAGTGTAAGAAAAAGCAAGAATTTGTCATGAGATTATAATGACATGATAACGGTTGACCTTAAATTTGCTGTTGTCAAGATTTAAGTGATTATAAAAACACCCTGTCAGATGTTTATTCCACGAAACATCAGTTCTTAGAAAGTGATTTTTAGATTTGAACTTTTTTCTTACAATGGAATAAGAAGAGGATAAAAATAACTCACAGTTCTGTACATGGACTGAAAGATCTCAATTATAATAGCTCTTGTAGGACTAAGATATTCAGATCGAGAGAACTCATTTTATTTTCTTTATTAACCAGCATGTACTGTTTTTCAGGCTATCTTTAAGATAAAATAAAGCTGTTGCGTTAGTTTATTCGAACGTAACAGTCATCTTATAAAATCACTTATCCGGCTACCCAAAGATCACAATAATGACGGAAAAGTGGCAGTCAACCTATACAAAAATATCGCTCGAGTTTTCCCGATATTGCCAGAATTTGCAGTAATCATTTTAGGTCTCAGCACAACTTATATGTGGCACAAAGCCGAAAGTATGAAACATCCAATAATTAAACGAACAAACAACTCAATTTTAATGATTCTAGCGAACCAAGCTTGCTAACCGTTACATTACGTCAAGGTGCCTAAATGATTTTCTAAGCATAGTTTAGATGTTGCATTAAGCCGAACGTATGGAGGCACCCAGTAAGGATTGAACTCCCTTCTCAGTCGCAATTTTTCTAGCGAGCCAAGATTGATAACCATTGCACCACGTCGAAGTGCTCACAGTAATCATCAAAGTGACGAAAAATGTTCACCTATTTAATAAATATTTCGCGTAGAATCATTGGTTAGATAAAGAACTTGGAAATAATGACATCGTTCTCAATTTTTTTTATGTTCGAAAATCAGATCTAAAGAATTCGTTGGACATGGGTCTACTTTTACTCTGCTCAAAGAATGACGAATCTGACTTAGATCGGCGGAAATGCGTGCGATATTTCTACTCCCACTCTCGAAATGCTTGCTTAGAGGAATTGAAACAGACATGCGCTTCAAATAAAATCCAGTTCTATTGCCTTACTAGCGAGACTCTCGGAAAGAATTTAGATCTTTTGACAAGGGACTACATCGCTCGCTTCTTCAGGAAGCCATTATATGAAGATTTCACCCATGGGGCAGGAACTTGATCTGACCATTAGTGATGGCTTATCGATTATCTAACAACGTTTAGCTATGAGTGCCATTTTTGCCGACGGTCAGTCTTTGCCCACTAAAGTCCAATAAAAGGTTGCAGTAAAGGTAACGCACCATATGCCAAAAGCATTTCTAAGACTTCGTTCATATTTGCTATCTTTGAAAATCGTTGTCCCACGTATACTTTTACTATCAGGACATCATTTCTTCAAGCAAATACGAGTAAAATATACGTTCAGAAATATGTAACAGAACGAGAATATTGTTTTTCACTAATAAATATTGCATGTTTTCTTGAAAAAAACTGACAAGCGTCGAAACCATAGAACCAAACACACCACGATCTTATCCTTAGCTGCATAGTATAGTGCTTCGCAGAATCTTTCAAATCAGAGCCTTCTTCTGCTATACTGACTACCATTCAAGACACCTGAATTTATCCTGCAATTATATAAATCCACCATCCGCCCGTGTACTGAGTACTGCTGCTACATCTGGTCGGGTGCCCCTTCTATTCTCCTCGGGGTTCTTGACAAAATACAGCAAAGAATCTGTAATGTGATTGATACCGACTTGGCTGACCGCCTGCAGTATCTCTCTCACCGGCGCGACGTGGCTTCCCTGTGCCTCTTCTATAAATACTTTCTTTGGCTTCTGCTCTGACGAACTTAAATCACTGGTTCCCCTAGATGTGAATTTGCACGAGATACTAGATTGGCAGCTAGGTCCCATCCTTTAACAGTGAAACCGATGAAATGTAACCGCAATTTCTACTCCAACAGCTTCTTTCCTCACACTTCCCGCCTGTGGAATTCCCTACCGCATGCTTGCTTCCCCGAAGGCTACAACCTCCAGTAGTTTAAATGTAAGGTCAATAGACACCTCCTAACGCACTAACTCACACCCACTCTCTCCAACTCTCTCTCTCTCTATGTACATCCTAAGTCGTCTATCACCATCCTTCTGACATTTCCTATGCCCAATCCCTCTATGTAACCCCCTGCGCTATAGTGTCAGTGGAATGCCTTGCTTGGGGTGACACGATTAAAAAAAAAGACTGAAGAACCTAGTCGGATCTAATATTTAACCTATGGATAGGGAAGAAGAGGTGGATTTATACCTTTTAGAAAAGTATATTCGCGTAAGTTACCAGCAGGATTACGAACAGGGCTTTCCAGTTTCTTATTTATAGGTGAAATCCATTACACCACCCGCTCCTCTTTCAATCTACTGTTTACATACTAAATCAGAAAAGCATTTATCAGGGTTAGCATAACAAGATCTCTGACACCGAGTGAAGATCGGGCTCTCTCAGAAGCTGATATAGTTTACGGTAATTAGGATGCGTACACTTGCAGGTAGCGACTGAAACAAAGAATAAATAATTTGTAGCTTAATATTTATCAACGGGTCCGTTCTGTTAAAAATGACAGCAAAATATATGTAGCAATATGTCATCTAAAATGACAGCAACATATATATTGATTATTGATCTAGCTACTCTTCAGTATCTTATATTAAGACATCAAAAAATAAAATAATGATCCAGACCCCACCACCTGACCGTGACAAGAACACACACACACACACACACACACACACACACACACACACATACACACACAAAGTAGAGCTAATAATATTTATTCAGAACGTATAACATAAATGTTATAATATTACTACAAAAGTAGCTATTTTGTTTCGACGCAACTTGTGTCTTGAGAAGACACAAAGTAATGTCGAAACAAAATAGCTACTTTTGTAGTGATATTGTAACATATTTGTTATAATTTCTGAATATATATATTCAGAAATTATAATATGGATATGTTAAAATATCACTACAAAAATAGCTATTTTGTTTCGACACGTCTTGTGTCTTGTCTGGTGATGCAGTTTATTTTAACATATCCATCTTATAATTTCTGAATAAATATTATTAGCTCTACTTTGTATTTAAAGATAGTGTTTCTTTTGACAAGGAATATTATTCTACCCATACTTGTATAGAAATTTAAAAATTAAATTTAAAAATTAAAAATCTAATGGAAAAAACGGTTTCTAAACTATGATCTGATTAAAAATTTAAAATTTAATAAAAAAATTATATCTCCTAAATCCAAAGTTAAGATTAAATATACAAGCTTACATTAATTATAAAGACTCTGCTTAAATAAAACTATCCGCGACAACTATTATCTGCCTTCCTAATAAACCCATAAAGGTATAGTCTAGTCACTATATAAACAAAATTTACAAGTGTCTAGAAATCAAGAACTCTCATTAATCAACTACTTAAGAAACAACCTATCCAAAAATTCCAACGGACACAGACTTAGTCCAATATAACTAACCCCCAACAACATCTCTAACAAAACAATTTTTCCAAAAATTCCAACGGTCAAAGACTTATTCCACTATCAGTAACTCCACCCACCAACACCTCGGACAAAACTATATATATATATATATAAAAGAAAAAGGATTTCCAGTACTTTAAAAACTGCCTGATAAGACATTGAAGTTTCAATGTTGAAACGAACGTACCTTCGTAATGAATATATATAGAATAATTATGTACATGTTCTAAAATATAATTTATAATATATATATATATATATATATATATATATAAACAATGGTCTTTATTATAAGAGAAAGAATATATATATATATATATATATATTCTCTATTTCTCGATGACATAATTATTGCAAAAAATAATAACGCACTGTTAAAGAGCCAACACGTAACAAGAGCTTTTATAACCGGTATTAAATTTTAATAACTGGTAGTAAAGAGAATGACCTGAGCTGACAATAACGTCGGTTGCCTCGTTATAGCTTTTTTAATGAATTGATCCGACGTTGTCTCGCTATTGTCTCTCTCTCTGCATGAGAACGACACCAGAGAAATATTGTAGAGGGCATAAAGCAAAGTACCAGACATATTTTAGATTGCTAGGTGCGCATATTAGTTCGACTCAATATTAATCAATGAAGAGCTCACAAAATCTGTCATTCAACAAAAAAAAAAGTATTGGACAGTTACGTGATATCTTTCCTTCTATATGTCAACGAATGCTGGACATTTTCCTCAAAGATAAAGAAGAGACTCGAAGCAACAGAAATCTTGTTCTACAGAAAGATGCTGAGGATGTGAGCATCGATGAGGTTTTGGAAAGGATGCAAACGAAAAGTAAATGTATACTTGTCATCAGAAAAAAAACATCGGAGGTTTCTGGGACACGTATTGAAGGAGGACTTGGAGAATAGATAGTGGAGCGAGATTTCGGAGAGATACCAGGAAGAAAAACTTTAACAGCGACAAATGAAACTTCATGATGGCCAATATCCTGAAAGGATACGGCACATAAAGAAGAAAAATCTGTCGCACTTTAGCTCATAATCCACATCTCTCGCGCATCCTTAATAATAACATAAATCTTAAATCTCACACGAATCATTTTTATCACAAACTGGCCACAATCTCAACAATATAAGATACGCAGATGACACAGTACTGATAGCAGACGCGGAAAAGGGTTTACAATATCTCCGACAGAAGGTAGGAAGAGAAAGAGAGTAAAAAAGGACTAAACATAAACTTCAAGAAACCTGAATACACGATCATCAGCAAACAGAAGTCCAAAATGCCCACTACAGATCAGGGAACCTAAAATCAAACAGACGCACGAAGTTAAATATTTGGGCAGTGTTAATTTTACGGTGTCACGCAGATTATTCTGGACCAGAAATCTGTCAAATCTATTTGGGTGAACGGTCCGACAAAAGAAATACGACAAATAAGCTACAAGAAAGATGAATGCATGGTCATCAGCAAAAAGAGAAGCCCAAAAATGCCAGTTACAGGTTGGCGATAAATATCTGGCAAGTGTTCTAGAAGAGGACGGGAAGTGCGACATTGAAATCCGAAAGTGTATTTTGATAGCCAAGAACGCAATCTAGAAGCTTACCAAAGTATCGAGAAACAGAAAAATTTCCTTGGAATCAAAGAAAAGAGGACTGCAATGACACGTGATATCTGTACTTCTTTTATGCAACCAATGGTGGACAATCTTCTTAAAGATGAAGGAGATACACGAAGCAAAAGAAATGTGGTTCTGCAAACGGATGCTTAGGATACCGTTTCTATTTACTTTATTAACAAATAAATTTATTTCCTATTTACTTTCTTAAAAATATTTAACAAGAAAATCAGGAAATTAAGTGCCATCCGTGAAACACACTTGAACGATCATGTTCTTTTGTGATATAACAGACCGGGAAGAAATTTTCCCGCAGTAGTTTGTCATTATTTTTTGCGGTAGACTGGTTGTCAACCAAGGCTATACACCTGTCTTGCTGGTTAACCCATTACTAGAGGGAAAAGTGCTGTATTCATACCTTTTCCAAGAGTATTTGGGCGTAAACGAATGCAATGAATTCAACTAGATTTCGAACATGGCACTGTTTTCTCGTTTCTAGTTGATGCCTCTTTATTAAAAAAGATAACACTGATTTTAAAAAAATGTTATATTTTTCTCGTCCTGAATTGTCTCGGGGCTGATGAGTTGACGCTGTTGAACTGTCTTATACTTCTTCTGGCATAATGTCATTAAAAAAAAAATCATACCTAGCTGCCTCAAATAAAAAAATATTGCTTTCACTCCTTCAAAACAATACATTCTGAGATTTTCTTTACTTTTTTTATTTCCAATGTATTTAACGTGACCGCTCATGAAAAGAGTTTTCATTTTTTTTTAATATGTAATGTTCGGATTTATTCGACATAATTTTCTTCATTTTTATATCTTTTCCTCTCAGAGAAAATGTCTTTAAATGTGATGAGTTTAATCTCCCGAAATTTTCCACGTCTTAAAATGTCAAAATCATAGTTTTTAAAAAAGATTGGATTGATCCAAACAAAACCACCACCGTCTTGAACTTTCGAAAAAAAGTAAATACTGTTAAAGTAAGCGATTTTATCAAAAACAATATTTCTACTTTTTCAGAAATTAATAAAGAAAAATAATCATTTCTTCTATGCATATTAATCAGAAAATTTGAATCTTGAACGGCATTTCATTCCAGACGATGCAGTTTCCAGTCTTCTGTTGTATATAAAGAATACAAGCAGTCAAAACGGTACGTTTGAAATCGACATGTCGCCATTTTATGGAGACAAACTACAAGACCATCCTCCTCTTCCTCTTCTTCCTTCATTGTCTTCATTTTGTACTACTACTTCTACTATCCCTCTTCTTCCTCCTCTACCTCTTCCCCTACATCTTTTCCCAGTAACTGTTCTTCCTTTTTTTAATTATTCCGACTCAGGAGTATCTAGAACAATTTGCAATATAACCGGCACCGCTTACCACATAACCGTTAGGATCATACCTTGCTATGTAACAACCCAACGGACTGTCCGAACAATTTCTCCGGCGGCCGTTCTCCACGCTGTGATGTTTGCCGAGAGTTTGTTGAAAATGTCGGAGCCTCAAGCTGGGGGTACAAGATTAAACTATAAGGAACGAACTTCCACAACTTGGATGAGTTGAAAGGATGCTTTATTTCGTTTAGAGTTAGCCTTTTCGGTTGGGGCAAGCGAATGTGACACACAGCTCTAACTCTAATTAATGGAGATCAACAAATCCGAACTGACCGAGACAAGACGAACGGAGATTCTACTCACTCAACTGACTGACTCACTTAACTGACTCTCACTCTACTCTACTCTACTCTACTCTACTGATCTGACTCGGAAAAATTACCTGAATTTATGTAAAATTGATCCGGAAATCAGGAAATCCGGAAATGCTTTAGACCACCGGTGATAAACATTGGCGACTGTAAGTCTGAAATTTCAGTTATCTTTTTTTTTTATCTTAATAAAGCTTCCGCCGGAAAATTCTTAATGTGTGGTCAAGATACAGTAAAAGACAGCCTTTGACCTGGTCATTCGAAAACCCACCTCCCGAACTCTATGTCCTGAACTTATCTCTTTATCACATTAAAACACTGAGTCAAATATTTACCGGAAGAGTGGTAGGATTTAAAACAGTAATCGGATACCCTTGTCTCTTCCACAATTTTCCTCATGAAAGAAAAAGCGTTTATTTATTTATTTATTTTTTCCTCTTCTTTTTCACTTTTGTTAAATATGTTTTTAAACTATTTTCTATTCTTAACCATTATCTATTTTAATCTATTATAATAAAATACATATTTTACAAAGCATGTTATTATACGCCTAGTTATCGTGTCACAGCTACACAAAATTATTTCTTGTTATGAAGATAGGCTACATCCACCATAAAGGCATCTGATTGGGTGATAGGAGGTTTACGAAGCATGGAACGAAATCTTAATTCATTTTGTTCCCAATTTCACCATAACCAAGAGTGAAAGCACCTATTATGGTCCAAGCTATGGACAACAGTGAAATTATGAAAATACATTTTTATAGTAAAAATATCAGCAACTCATTTTCTTATATAAAAATTGCCAGGATTACATATTTATAGTAAAATTACTAACAATACGCGCATACTAACAACTGTACATACTTCACCCAAACCGTTGAAATATACTATCAGACGATCTAAAAGAACTCTTGCGTGACATTAATCCTTATAATATGCTATAATTACTTCAATCAAACTGCATATTCTTGTGAAAATTAATTGAAACAACTGCTTTAATTTCATCATACGGGCAGTTTTAGATCTAGTGCAGTGACAGGATGTAATCAATTCTATTTTCCCTCAGATTAGGCCATTTACAGTGGTGTGTAGTAATATGAATCTATTTTTGGTGTGTATGGCGAAATTCGTTTGGTCTTGAAAGATGTGCCCCCATCCGTGATTGCATCAGGTATTTATCATGCCCAAACACTATTTTCTCTACTACCGATTAATTGTCCTATGGTCATTGTTTGCGATTTACGTTACTTCAAGGAAGTATACGAAAATTGTAACGCTGCACAAACACACTGACAACCCTTACATAGAGATTGTGGATGTTGTTATTTTCAGTCTTTCAACTGTCAGTCGGGTCGTCAAAGCAAAGAAACAAACTGGATCAATCAATCCAAAACACAAAAGAACTCACGGCTGTAAAAGAAAAAAAAAACGCTAAGAGATGATGTATACATGATAACGGAAAGTTTGAAAGATCCTAGGAAGATATTTGTTTTGTTTCAATTAATTTGCGCAAGGGTTTCTTCCAAAATATAAATTGAACAAAAATAACACACATATCATCGCATCTAATAATAATGTCCACAGAATCATGCCTATGCATAAAAGCTGAAAATTATCTGCCATGTATTCGACTGCG
Organism: Ascarosepion bandense; assembly: GCA_037127315.1. Classification (NCBI taxonomy): domain Eukaryota; kingdom Metazoa; phylum Mollusca; class Cephalopoda; order Sepiida; family Sepiidae; genus Ascarosepion; species Ascarosepion bandense. The sequence goes on along the minus strand of JBBBDQ010001657.1, from coordinate 3,657,787 downwards.
AATGCAGAATAACATTTATTTATTACTTCATTGCTTCCAAGGAAACTAAACTCCGGTATTAAATTGCCCATAACGTGTTAATATGCCATTAAAATTACAAATCAATCAATCATTGGTACCTATATTCCACCATTAACACGCACATAGTCGAGCAAAACACAACACATATATTCTTAAAATAGTGTTCAAGCAAGGAACAGAAACACGCTGCTAACCTCAGTGCGCATTTATATATATATATATATATATATATAGAGAGAGAGAGAGAGAGAATCAGAGAGAAAGATAAGGAGAGAGGGAGAGGATATCGCATATTAACTACGTATATATTTGTTTTATAAAATACATTTAATACCTGTTTATTTTTAATATAAAATAAAAACATATATCATCATTTATTTTAAATACCAGTGAGACATAATTTGTATATATATATATATATATATATATATATATATTGTCTGTGTGTGTGTAAAGGAGAGAGAGAATTATCTGAAAACCAATTTTAATTTGGAGTAATCCTATTATTTTGCAGATAAATTACATACGTGTCCTTTATTCCCCATTGGCCATGACGTCCCCGCGAGCAGCCGTCATCGAGTCCTTAATGTTCCGGCATTTTATTGGTCTCTCTTCTTACCCCAAAAACACATACACACACGCTCTCATTCACTCTTTTTTCTTTCTTTCTCTCTCTCTCTCTCTCTTACACACACGCGCTTCCTCTCTCTCTCTCTCTCTCTCTTTGCCTTTCTCTCTCTCTCTCTCTCTTACACACACACGCGCTTCCTCTCTCTCTCTTTCTCTCTCTCTCTCTCTCTTGCACACACACGCATACACTCAAACACTCACTCTGTTTAAATGACTTCCCAGACGTAATAGTCCACAGGAGTTTAAATTAAGAAAGAGGCGACCAAATGTCTGATGATTTCTGACCGTTGGGAATTATATTTATCAGAGGCCTGGAGCTTATTTCTTATCGTAAACGTGAACTGACGACATTAAAGAAGGATTCTTCTTTTTCTTCTTCTTCTTCTTCTTCTTTACTGGCATTCAATTTCCTGTTAGTGTCAAATTCTACAAGTCATTATGCGTGCTCTGATTCCTCTTTCTGATTCTGTGTCCATCTGCCATTTTTATTTTTCATTTTCAATAAATCTTCCTATTTAATCACATGCTCCGCTCATGGCATTCTCAGCATTTGTCTGTTAAAAAAACATCCCTCTTACATCGTAGTCTTTTCACCGAAATAGTCCATGATTCACTACCATATATTTATTATCACTTTTTAATGTCACTATTACGCAGTGGGGTCACAGTGAGAGAGAAAAAATATGAGATATAGTGTGTATAAAAGGTGGCAATTGACAATGCGATTCAATTTTTAGAGACTGTCTTTTTCAGGGAAGCAAGTAAACGGAAGTAAACGAGATGTACAACAAAAAATTTTTGGAGTAAAAATGGCGGTTACAGTTAGCTATTTCAGCAGCAAAAACTGGTACTCGGATGTCAATGCAGTAGCAATTCATGTAGTTGAGGTATCAGGCAAAAAAGTTGCGATAAAAACATTTGTTTAACAGACAGAGACACGCCACGTTACGTTGTCAGGATGTGACTGAAGCTGAGATGCCAAGTCAGGGTCTATTACATTGCAGATCCTTCTTTGGATTTTATAAAAAATCTCGAGATAAAATACAGGAGCTTCCGACGAGATAAGGCAACAGCAGGGGATGCGCGGAAAAATAGTAGATTTATAAATGTTAAGATAAGCTCTGACGAGGAAAACTTTCTTGTACTTCACAGTGAGTCAAAATTCATTGCAGTAGATGCAGCTTTTTATGCAGTTGAAAAAGTGAGACCAACGAGGCACAGTGCTATGTTCTCAAGGAGACTAGCATCATCTATGCTGATGATGGGCAGATAGTTTCTCTATGGTGGTTAAAGTAAAGTGGTTTTGTTTTAGAGGCATTAAAATTTACAAACCATTTTCTGAACAAGTTAACATGTGGTGATACCGAGCAAAAGCGATGGACCGGATGTTTGCGCTTTCACGACCAAAAAGCAAATGACCAAAAGTCGTCCGTGCGCCGCCGGCTCCACGCAGATGTTCCGGTTGAAAACTAAAAATTAATTAAATATTAAATTTCTAGTTCGCGAGCCAACGCGAATTTTATTTATCAGCCAATGGGAAGCCCAGAACCAAATATGTGTGAAATCACAAGTGGCTTACTATGTTCGCTTCCCTTACCTCTTTACCTTCTTCCCTGTCTCAAAAACTACTTATTGATCTAAGGAGCGAATACATCAAAGACATTCCTTACTTACACGCTCCCAAATTCCTAAGCATTAATTCTCTTTCAGCATTTTATTGCCATGAACATTTTAACCTCCGTTGGACCTATACTTCAAATATTACTTCAATTGTAAGAACATTAATTGATATGTGTATATATAAAATGTTATTTTTCTACTCAAATTGCCTTTCTTGATTTGTAATCATTTTATGACTTATAGTGGGCTATCTACAACAAGGCCAAATTATATTAACCTGCAACAGTATACAACTACCCTTCACTAGAACGGACTCTCCACTACTAACAGAAAAGAATAGATAAGCAACCCACTATAAATCACTAATTGGAGTTCCTTTTCAAGAGCAGCAGCCAGGTATACTTTGTCAGCTTTATGGGATTCCGTATTGAGACGGGAGTACACGGTGGAACCATCTACATAAATGCCTACTTGGGAACTAATGACATCAGGAAGATCATTGATGAGGATCAGAAACAGCGTAGGACCAAGGATGGAGCCTTGGGAGACACTTGTCTTCGCATGAATGGATCTGGAAATATTACCGTTTGAAATGGCCTTCATTTACAAATTGATAGCAAGGATTCGATTAAATCAAACAATTGTCCTGTAATGCCATAGCCATGGAGTTTGCGTAGAAGGCGAGCATGCCAAACTCTGTTAAACGCTTTCGAGTTATGTATAGTTCCACAGTTCGAGCTTCGCCATCATTACCAATAGCCTCTTATTCAGGGATGTCCGTTAGCGCATTAGAGGTAGACATGGCAAAGCGAAAGCTTTATTGGTAGTATATACATTTTCGACGCAGTTTACTTTGTTTCTCACTCAATTTTCCTGTTTCTTGATACATCGTTGAGGTTTTTAAAGGCACTTTTCGTTTCGCTATGCGCTTCGGATTTTGATGTCACTTTTTGTGATGTTTTTTAAAAATTCCGATATATTTAAAATTTTGTTGATTAATACTGATATTTCAAAATTGTAACTCACGTCCTGAGCTTCCATATTGTCTATATTTCTGAGATTAAATATGCATAAAATATATATAAACAATATTTTTAGAAAATAAATATTTTTATAAAATAAATGTTTATAAAATATTTATAGAAAAATATTTTTATAAAATATTTATAAAAAGTTAACTCTATTAAATGAGGTTCCATATTGTGTATATTTCTGAGATTACTTTCTCTTTTCCAATCTTTTCACTTTTCTTTTTTATTTGTTTTTTAATTGGAGTAAATAGACTTAACTAACGCCCGGTTCACACTCCATCCACGTCTATTGAACAGGTGTAGAGGCTCATCCCTTGTTCCCTGTTTAGGATGTCGTTTCCGGCTTTCTCTTTCCCAATCTTTTCACTTTCTTTTTTGTTTATTCTTTTTTAATTGGAGTAGATAGACTGAACTATCGCCCGGTTCACATTCCACCCACGTCTATTGAACAGGTGTAGAGGCTCCTCCTTTGTTCCCTGCTTAGGACGTGGTTTCCGGCTTTCTCTTTTCCAATCTTTTCACTCTTACGTAGCACCCTGCACACCAGTGGCCTTACCGCCTTGCTTGGGGGTGATGTGATTTTTAAAAAAATTAAATATTTATAAAATATTTATAAAAAAATCTTTTTATAAAATGAATATTTATAAAATATTTATAAAATAAATATTTTCTTAAAATATTTATAAAAAATTAACTCTTTTAAATGAGCTTCTATATTGTCTATATTTCTGAGATTAGGTAGTATTTACAGTATTTATATTGTTCTTCAACAACACAAGACCCAGTGGATAACAATGTTGGTTAGATCCAGTGATTTGAGTTCAAAAACCGGCTACAAAAGTGCTAAACAAATAATTAAGAGAGTTGAGTTAATGGGAGATAACTAAAACTACTGAAAGTGACATGGCTCATGAAATGAGAACAATATGCCCCAGCAAAATACGACACAAAGAATTGATGGAAATGATAGGCAACCTCGACATTTTCGGCAAAGATATAAGAATAATCAAGAATCTCTACTGGCAGCAAACGGCCTGCATACGGACAGGTAACGACCTCAGTAGATACACAAAGATAGAAAAAGGCGTAAGACAAGGATGTGTCTTTTCACCGAATTTGTTCAACCTATACAGCGAGAATATTTTGAGGACCCTAGATGACACACCAGGATTTATTATTGGAGGCCACAACCTGAACAACATAAGATACGCGGACGATACAGTACTGATTGCGGACACGGAAAGGAAACTGCAAGATCTCATACAGAAAGTAGCAGTGGAGAGTGACAAGAAGTGACTTAAACTTTAAGAAAACTGAGTGCATGGTCATCAGCAAAAGATACAACCCAAAATGCCAAATATAGGTGGGAGATAACAGAATCAAACAAGTCCAAGAATTTAAGTACCTAGGAAGTGTTCTAACAGGAGATGGAAAGTGCGACACGGACATCCGAAGGCGAATTGGCATGGCAAAGGACGCGTTCCAGAAGATGAACAAAATACTAACACACAGGAAGATCTCAATAGAAACGAAGAAAAGAGTGCTAGACTGCTACGTGATGTCAGTTCTTCAGTACGGCTGTGAATGCTGGACAATATCATCGAAAATAAGGAAAAAACTGGAAGCGGCCGAAATGTGGTTCTACAGAAGGATGCTACGGATATCGTGGACTGAGCATACAAGCAATGACGAAGTGTTAGAAAGAATGGCAACAAAAAGGAAATTGATGATGAGCATCAGGAAGAGACAACTGAAGTTCCTGGGACATGCAATGAGGAAGGAGAGCCTGGAGAACCTGATACTGACTGGTCAGATAGAAGGAAGGAGAGACAGAGGAAGGCAGCGGATAACATATTTGCAGGGCCTGATCAGGTGGATGACGGAACGGGGGTTGCCAGGAGCAACAGGAGCAAACATACTAAGAGCCACAAGGGATAGGGTGACGTGGAGATCCATGATCGCCTACGTCCTGAAAGGACAGGGCACATAGAAGAAGATGCCCCAGTGTTCGGAATAAAGCGTCCGGTTCGAAATTTCGATCACCTGAAGAAGGCATGAAACGTCCGAAACGAAATGGTAATACAGATGTGGACAACAGTCCGAATACTACAAATCATGAGGTATCCATCTTGATAAAAAGCAGCCACTCTGTTAACTTACAAATTGTACTTAGCATTTTATTTGCAAAAATCTGCTCGTATTGAACGCGTAAGCCGACGTGTTTCCTTAGGCATAAATGATGTGTCTTATTATTGAACCAGTAAAGCGCCATAGGTAATACAACGCTTGAGCGATCATGTCTCGAAAGAGACATAGCCGACTGGGCAGAAGATTTTCCCACTGTAGATCGCCATTACTTTCTACCGTAGACTGTTTGTCAACCAAGTCTCTGCTATTTAACCTATAGCTGGAGCAGAAGAAATATTTTACTACCCTTTCCAAGGGTATTTGACAGGAAGTGAATGGAATTCGAATTCGGCTCTTAGATTTATCCTTCCAAGCAGATATCACTGCACCACAACGCACAACCAGAGCAAATATTACTATATTTATTTTCATAGAGATCTAAGCATAGTTTCATTTAATTCAAGTATTTATTTAAAAGAAATATAATATAATAAAAAAATATAATAATGTCGAAACATCGCAATGCCAGTGAAAATTCTCAAATTAAGATTGACAATACTGACTTGATGTTGATGCCGTAAAAACTTCATATTTTTTCTTTTCGTTTTTTTCTTTCTATTTATTTATTTATTTATTTATTGTATTGCTTAAATCAGCCAGGGGTTAATCTGATAATCGCAGAAATTGGAAAACAGATACAGCCTACCCACCATGATTAATATAAACATCGATTTCTCATTGTCAGAAGATAACAATTAAATTGGAATAAATTTAAGTCTTTGTACGGGTTCGTAGAAGCAAATCTCGTTGTGAAGCGTATTGAGAGAGCACAAAGCTGAGAACAACTCTTGATTTGAAATCTGTTCTCTGGCGAGTTGAGAGAAGGTTGAACTCTATAAGCAAGCGAGTACTACGGTGTCGTCACTGTAAAACATCGCAACGAAATGCCTTTAATAATCTTTCGACGCTAAATTTAACTTAAAAATTTGTCGCACTAGTTACACAGGCTATGAAATCTTCGAACGGACGGCGCGGATTCAAAGAGGAAAAAAGAAAAAAGGAAATCGATTGTTGAAAACCTTCTACGCTAATTATCCCGGCAACCTAATGACCATTGGCTCAGGTGGCAAAATGTTGCTTATAATTCTTTTCATAGTCTTGATGGTGATAGGATTCCTACTTTTTTATGGTTTCGTGGATTTATTTTCTCTGACAGAGGTTTCAGTCCTTAAAGCTTAAATATAATAATTATTTGCTGCCGTATGATGTCTATTAGACTTATAAGAATATGCCTTATTAAGTATCCAATTAATTTTTAAAAATATATGCCAAGGTGTTTAGTTGATAAGATTGTGAGTTAGTTAGACACACACACACACACACACACACACACACACACAGAGGAAATGAAAATAAGAAAATCAACAGTCAATAATTGAAATCGCATGAACATTGGACAACAATTACGTAAATGTTTATCTACGAAAGTCTGGAGTCAATGTTTTAGATATATGAATCATCTAAGGAATACATTTTATTATATACAGAGAGATATGATGTTCGTCCCTCGCACGAAGAAGACCACGACTTCTAGAGTAGAAATCATAACTTGTGGATTTAAGTGAGGGACAGTTGTGCATGGTCGTCAGCCTCATTCTCTCTTCCCATTCCATCTGGGTCCGGTGGCAAGACATAGGTGAAACTTGCCGGGGACAGTCGGGCATGCGGTGGATGGCCAAAATTTATATTATTGTTTTACTGTGCCCCAAATGCGCTCCACAACGCTTAGATTGGGATTTACAGTTACAGGTTGCCACTATCTGCTCTGGTAGACTGGTTGCCAGCCAGGGCTATAGAACCCAATCTGTCCTGTAATTTAATCCATAACTGGAGGGAAGGGATGGATTAATACCTTTCCTAAAGGTTATTAGCGCGTAAGTGACTGCAGGGCATTCAACCGGAATTCGAACTCGTCTCTCCGATTTCTCGTTTGAGAAATCAACTGTATCACAACGCCCATCCATCAAGAACAGTTACAGCAACTGACATTCCCAATTATATATATAATCATCCGCAGACAGATCTGTTTCGCTGTATCACAGCTCATCAGTACAGTTAGACTCCGATTGCTTTTTAACCCAGGATTGAAACCCGACCGAATTGGCGTCAGTCGGCGATTCTACCTCTTAGTTAGGGGCGTTCGGTAGAAGGAGGCAGAATTTTTAGCGTGTATATTATCATTATACCCGCCCAATAGCCAGAGTGCTCTAATCCATTACTGAATGAGCGATGTATATATATATATATATATATATATATATATATATATATATATATATCACAAATCCAATCTATATATATATATATATATATATATTAATCACAAATCCAATCTATATATATATATATATATATATATATATATTAATCACAAATCCAATCTATATATATATATATATATATATATATATATATATTAATCACAATTCCAATTTATTTTTAACTGTAAGTCATACTGTCTGGAATCTCAGGGAAAACATTCGCAGATACGTTGTTTGAATTTTCCTACACATGCTTCTATTTTAATATATTTTCTCCTGTGGGAACAATGTGCTGTCATAGAATATCTATTACTTGGAGGAAAGAGTGAGGCAAAAATTCACAGGTCAGTGAAAGTTTATGTAAATGTTTGTTGTCTGGATTCAATGAAACTAAAGGGATTCGAGTAGTGTTAATTTTAAAACTAGTGAGAAACACGATATTGATGTTGTTGACACTCATCGTTAGAGTTTATGCCTAACAGCAATTCTGATTTATACGCGAGACATTTAAAAACTTTCCTTTTGACCTACGTTTGAAGAAGCGAAAATCACTTAAATTAAACTACGTAGTGCCTTGTCAGTACGTCAATAGGTGAGCGCTTGGGAATACTAGGTTCTGTAAGCTCGGATGTGCTGGTGTTGGAACAGATATCGTTTCGTAATTGAAAATCGGAGAGCCGAGTTCAAATTCCAGTCACGTTCGTTAAATTTTATGATAAAATTATTATTATCCCGAAAATAAATTATTACTATATAAAATAACATGCAAAAGGTTGATAATTCTTATTAAAATAATTAATCAATCAATTAACGACACTTTGCTTTGTTATAATTTTACCTTTTAATCCATTTTTCAACCCAACTTTGCCATCCATTTACTCAGACCTTTCAAGTAGGTGTTACACTACATTCCTCTGTTTCTCCTTCCATCTACCCGACCTGTGAGTATTGAATTCTCCAGACCCTTCTTCCTTATTACGTGTCCCAAGAACCTCATTTGTCTCTTCCTGGTGTTAACTATGAGTTTTCTTTTCGTTTGCATTCTCTCCAACACCTCATCGTTCCTCACGTGCTCAGTCCATGGTATCCTCAGCATCCTTCTGTAAAACCACATTTCTGCTGCCTCAAGCTTCTCCTTCGTTCTTGATGAAATCGTCCAATATTCACTTCCATACAGAAGGACAGTTATGGTACAGCAATTCTGCATCCTTTTCTTTGTCTCCAATAAGATTTTCCTGTCTCTCAGTACTCTGGTTAATATTTGAAATGCGTCTTTGTCTATCACAAGAAAATATTTATCGCAAAAATAACGGAAAGGAATGTTACGGCGGTTGGAAAGTGATTGATGTCGAATTTAAATGGCTGGACCGATTACATTGCAGATTCATCTTTTGATTTTATGAAGGATCTCTAAATACTAGCGGTATTTGGAAAAGTTCCTAGATTATTTAAAAGAATTGTCTGGTTTTGTTGGACAGAACAGATGTTACACAACACGTGCACCCTAAACATATTTGTATGGAGGCAGTAGTAAAAATGTTCAGTCCTACAATTCTCTTTCATCCTTGATTAAATCGTCCAATAGTCACTTTCTTACAGAAGAACAAATATCACATATCAATCCAGCTCTCTTTTCTTTGTTTTCAATTAAATTACCCTGAATTTCAGTTCTCTGGTTAGCTTTGAAATGCATCTTTGGCCATGCCAATGCGTCTTTGCATTTCACACACACATTCTTTCGCTCTCTCTCTCTCTCTCTCTCTCTATATATATATATATATATATATATATATATATATATCATAAGCTAAAAGTCTGCCTCCTTCTACCGAGCACCCATAGCTCAGATTTAGAATCGCCGACTAACGCCAAGTTGGTCAGGTTTCAATCCTGGGTAAAAACAGTCAGATGTCTAACCGTACTGATGAGCTCTGATACAGAAAAACAGATCTGTCTGCGATGACTATATATATATATATATATCCAGGGTGGTCACAAAAAAGGGACAAATATAAATTTTCAGATTTTCTAATGATATATTAGTTTCTTTTCCTTTTTTAGATGTGTTATATAGCATACCTGGTAGGATTTATCTGATACCAAGATTAACCATTACGGGTATCTTTCATTTTAAGAGAGAACAAAGATTGTGGAACTGTATTTTACAACAAAGTCTTCTACCCTTGTTCTGATGCCATTTCGACGCAACTATCCTGAGAGGAAATCACAAGTTCAATAGAAAATTTAAAAATCACTGGAAGTGTGGTTCACAAGAATAAAGCCCATTGTGGCCCAAAATTCACAATGAGGACGCTGGCTCGTGTTCAGGACTTCACAGACCAGTTAGAACAGTCGCCCCGCCAATCCACCAGACGGCTGTTACAGCAAATGGGTATTTCTAGGGGATCTGTGCGCCGAATTTTTCTGCGGTGATTTGAAACTGTTTTCTTACAAAATGCAGATTCCTAAACTAAGAAGATTGAACGATACGTGTTTGACCAAACGATATTTTTTCTCCCTCTTTTTCTGTCCCGTTCTGTATATCAATCATACGTAAAACACATGACTAACTTGGCAAGAGATTAACCCGCAATAGGTTGCCATTACTTTCTGCGGTAGACTGGTAGCCAACCGCGGTTATAGAACCCCATCTCTCCTGTTATTTAACCCATAACTGGAGGGAGGATACGGACTACCTTTCCCAATGGTATTTGCGCGTAAGTGAATGCAAGGAATTCACCTGGGATTCGAACTCGGCTCTCCGATTTCTCGTTCCGAGCCGATATTCACTGCACCACAACACACATCCAATTCAGTTATATACTTATGTGAATTATATATATACATCGGAGAATACACACATGTATTAAAGTGTTATTGAGGTTAATAAAACAGTATTCAATATAGTATAAACAGAGCTATTAATTATATATAATAATTAGTATACATATTATCCTACGCTAGTATTTTCATGCGTTACGTACTCGCCAATTGCATATTACCAAATGACCGCTTAAGAGATTTGATTAAATCTTATAATGTTAGGGAAATATTTTTTCTAATTTATCAAGGGTAATATTTAAATAGACAAAATTACATGGAGATAAAAAGTAAAAGTTTTAATTCAAAAAATATTTACTATTAAAATGTAAACTGATGGGTTCAAAGAGGCGTAATTCATAATTATTAATAGTAATATTTCCATGGAAAAAAGTGAGAAAGTCGGGGCGTAAGAAAGAAAAATACAAACGTATACAGGAATCGGTATCAATCAGGATTTAAGAATTCAAATATTTTTCTATGGGAGAAGGTGTTCATTAATTCACTTTTTGTTGAGTAGATTAGGATTATTTATATGATTTAAGATAACAAGTTTGTTTTTTTTCTAAAAGACATGAGTTACATCTATTTCTTTTTTCATAGTAAGATTTGAGTTTAGCGACGATGTTTCAGGTAATAAATAGGTTCTTGTTTTATTAAATTTCTAATCATATATGAATAAAGCGGTGCTTTTGCTGTATTCACTGTTGTTTAAAGACAAAATATCATTTTTGAAACAATATTTTCAATTATTTGCAGTTGCTTCAAAATAGTATTTAATATCAACATCCGATTGGCTGCAAGCTCTATGAATAATACCTTCGCATATGCACTGACTTTTCGATGGGCAGATTTTATGTTTTCGGTAGATGAAAATATTTTGAAAGGATCACTATTATTAAGAGTGGGATATCTGTTATTATTCAGGAGGGCCAAGTATTTGATATCATATTATTAATGTTAAGAAATATATTTATCTATGATCTTAACGCAACTATAACTAACATTAACATTGTTTTTTTGAACATTTTTTTCATGTTCGTGAATGGTAGAAATTTTCATGAACTAAATTTAGGAAGAATCTTCTAATGGTTGTTTAGACATTACTGCTAAAGTCTGAGTTAAAACAAATAATGTTGCGTTAACGTAGTTTCTGCTTTACTATCATTTGAACAAAAATAATTTCAACTAGTTTTGAGTGTCACATTTTCATAATGCATTTATGTATTTCATTTTTCATTCGTCAAAAAGTTCATTATTACTGGATTTAGTACATAAACGAAATTGGATAAATTTATGGAAGTTATTAATGATACTATGGCGGGGATTCGATTCCTTGTTGACGTGTTTGTAATTGTGTGAATCATTAGCGTACGGTTTGTAAAGGCTATTGTTTAGGTCAAAGTTTATATCTAAGTTTATGACTTTAGCGTTACTAGTAGTAGCTATCTTGAGATTGTGAGCTTTAAAAAATCTTAATGAATCTTTGCTAACCTTGTCCGTTTGTTCTGGACTTGTTTCACAGAGGATGATTAATCCCTTGTCTTTGTAAAGTACTTTTTTAACTAAAAATTATGCATTAAATTTTAGAGAAAAAAAATGATTACATAGTAAAAAAAAAGGCCTATGCAGAAACATACGCACTCATAGAAATGCAAAGATCAGCGTTATTTTTTCTGGTTCACAGACATCCATCATAGAATAAGATAGATTTTTGGGCTGATTTAAATATGTTAATATCTTGTTCGCTGATAAGGCAGTAATTTTTAGCCAAATTTAAGACTGCGGTTAAAAGTGTTTCAGTTGAAAGTCACAAATATCAAACTGAATGAAAGTGCATTACATTTTCGTTTAATTGCCTCGGTTGTGTTCTTCCATTGGTTCATGCCTAAGTTATTCTTAGTGAATTTGGATGGTCTTTAAATGATGATTCTGCTATTTCTATCTGTCATTTTGGAAAGTTTTCTAACAGAGGACGGAAAGTGCGATACAGAGATCGGAATGCGTATTGACAAGGATGCAGTCCAGAAACTGAGTAGAGTATTAAGAGACTGAAAAATCTAGCTGGAAACAAAGAACTTAGTACTAGATTGTTATGTGGCGTCTGTTCTTCAATATAGCAACGCAGGCTGGACAATCTCATCAAAGATTAAGAATAAACTTGAAGCAGATGAAATGGGGTTCGACAAAAAGATGCTGAGGATTCCATGGACGGAACATGTGAGCAACGACGAGGTCTTGAACAGAATGGACACGAGAAAGAAACTGATATTTAACATCAGAAAAAGACAGCCAAAGTTTTTGTGACATATAAGACAAGGCTTAGAGAACCCGACGCTCGCGGGGCGAATAAATTGGAAAGAGAGGCAATTGAAAGTAACGCATGACATATTTGATGGACTTAAACAGGTGGATGGTGGAGCGAGGATTGAGTCTTTTTTTTTTAATCATCTCACCCCAAGCAAGACATTCCACTGCCACTATTGCGCATGGGGCTACATAGGGGAAGGTAAAGAGAAGGAGTGGTTAGACATAGGGAATGTCAGGAGGAAGGTGACAGATGAGTAAGGATAGCGAGGATGAGGGTTGGGCAGATGGGAAGAGTGTTTGATAGAATGGGAGCAGGTTAGTGTGTTAGGAGGTGTCTATTGACCTTACATTTAAACTCATGGAGATTGTAGCCGTCGGGGAAGCAATCGTTTGGAAGGGAATTCCACAGTGGGGAAGTGCGAGGAAAGAAACTGTTGGAGTAGAAGTTACGGCTGATAAGAGAAGAGATATTAAGAGCAACAAGGGATAGGGAGATGTGGAGGGCTATGACCGCCTACATTCTGAAGAAACACGGAACATAGAAGAAGAACTTCTTGTAATAGTTTAGTAATCGGTATTGTAGGTTGTTTGTGAAATTATGTTTATAGTCTTTAGTTTTGATGAAGGCCTCTTGTCATGCAAAATTGGGATTCTGTCATCTATTTTAAGGCCCATGTTTATGTTCATTCCCCAGTTACTCGGCGACTTTTATGTAGAAAACTGATGGTAGGAGAGATTTTTCTTATATATCGTACTTGTTTAATAACGAGGTGCTTTGGTTATTTTGATTTCATTTCCCCTATTAAATAATGAAAGATGGATGGTAGGAGAGAATCTTTTGATATATAGTGCTTCTGTAATAGCGAGGTGCTTTATATATATATATATATATATATATATATATATATATATATATATATATATATATATCCGCAGACAGATCTGCTTTCCTCTATCACAACTCATCAGTACGGTTAGACATCTGATTGCTTCTAGCCAGAATTGAAACACGACCGAATTGACATCAGTCGGCGATTCTACCTCTGAAATTCCCGCTAGAACATGACCAACCAAAACTATATCTTTTATGCACGAATGTACAATTTCCAGGCAGTCGGTCTAAAGTTGGTTGGACTGCCTGAAGATTGCGCATACATGCATAAAACTTTTATTCGCTTTCAGTCATGTTCTAGAAGAAAATCAGTTTATAAATTAAGGCATAGAATACTTTTCTCAAAGTGAGATTCTAAATAGTCATTTGTCTTTGAGCCACTGATTTCCTCCAAATTCATATATATATATATGTGTGTGTGTGTGTGTGTGTATGTAGGCAGCGTATCTTCATTCAGGCATGTTTTATTAAATAATTATGTATTTTTAATTTTACAATAATTCGTTTTAATTAACTAATTATTTCCTTTGTGTAAAGTTGAAATTCATCAAGGAAAGTACCATAGTTCTTGTTAACCCAAGTACTTTCGATTTCACTCAAGATCTTCCTGAGGGGAGAATTCTGGAGATAAACTTAATGTAATTCTAATCTTTACGATAGTGATTTTTTGTAAACACGCATGTTATAATTATTTTAAAATTAATCGCTGTGGTTACAATGTTTTGTAAGCAAGAGATCACAATGTAAGATGAGTAACCAAAGATGGTAAATAACAACATAGTGTTAAAAGTTATTTAACTAAAATACTTTTAAAACATTCCTACAGTACTCGTAATAATACTTTACACATAAATGCATTAGAAGCTCAGCGTAACAAGACTGACGACAATTGTTTCATAAGAAATGCTACTCTAATAAAAAGAGAGAATAATTAACTAAGTTTTGTAGAGCAGATGACACTCCTCTAGCGCTTTCAAAGATGGAATACTCTATTGACTTAAATATGTGAATAAAGATTAATAGCAGTCGTAATAGCATCCAAAGAGGATGTGCGTTGAGGTTCAGTGGATATCCGCTCGGAACGACAACTCAGGAAGCCGAGTTCGAATTCCAGTTGAATTCTTCTCATTCACTTACGCGCAAATACCCTTGGGAAAGGTACTAACCCCTCTAATCCTTCCAGTTATAGGTTAAATAACAGGACAGATTAGGTTCTATAGCCTTGGCTGGCAACCAGTCTACTGCAGAAAGCAATGACAACCTACTGCAGGATAATCTTCTGCCCTGTCAGTCATGTCACTTTCGAGACATGGTCACCCTAGCGTGTATCACGTATGGCATTTAACTGACTGAATAACATAATTTAGAGTGTGAGTGGATCGACTGCGTGCGTCAGTCGTTCCTTTCGTCGGATTTTCTGCCTTCGTGCAGAAAGGAACCTAGACGAGGCTCCGCCGAGGGGTAGATTCTCGACTGAGGACAATACAAGAATTTTTGTCCAAGCTTAAGGATTCGATGTTTCCACTTTAATTGCATTGTGTCGCATTTACTTCAGGCATCCAGCTATGTGGGAGGTGGTTGAAACTTCGGAGTGTCATTGGCGATTATTATCTGACTGTGCTCTCTGCGATTCTAACAATTCTCCTCTCTTTCTAATCATTGTTCTTTTGTCTTATCTGTGTTTGTCTTGTTTGTATTTAATATTCATTTGCACGGATATTATGCTGTAGATACTTCAGTACGCATCATCTCGTACTGTACTGCTACCTCGGCGATACAACACTAAACCGAAAATATATAGAAATTGGTTTAATCGCTAGTTAATCCAGAGTAAATTTTCGTCCAGATTCTTACAAAGTTACATCGTTCTTGGCAGATCTTCCGTCACCACAATGTAGGATATTTAATATCACAGATGATGGAAACAAAAAAAAATATCTAACAGAAATTGGTTAAAATATATACTGAAAACACTTCAAAAAGAAAAAAAATTCTAAATTCAAAATTTTCAGTGTAACTCGCCCATTAGTAGCATTAAGGTAAACAAACATAGGCCGAGGAAGTCGTCAGGAATGAAACGTGTTACACACAGAAGTATTTCTACACATTATTATATATTTTTTCTCCAAAACTTTTCTTGATATATAAAAGTTTATTTCGCGTTATCTCATAGGCTATCGGCTCAGAACGAGAAATCGGAGTTTGAATTCCAGTTGAATTCGTTGCATTTACTCACGCGCAAATAAACTTGGGAAAGATATTAAAATGTATCTTCACCCTCCAGCTATGGGCTAAATAGCAGTGCATATTGGGTTATGTAACCTTGGCTGGCAACCGGTCTGCCTAGAAAGTAATGGCAACCTACTGCGGGATCGTCTGCCTTGTTAGTCATGTTTGAAAGAGACATGATCGCCCAAGTGTGTATCATGTATGGCATTTGACTGACTGATCTAAATGAAACTAGCTCGATCACATACCCCAAAATCAAATTAAAAAAAATTAATTTCAAATTCCCGGTGTCTCTCGTGTGTAAATTCAAACAAGTCTAGTCCCATGAAGTCCTAAAGGATGAAACGGGTCATATGAAAACTTTTTCTACTTTGCCATGCATCTTTCCATAGAAATCGCGGTACGCAAGAGCTTTGAGAAAACCTTTTTTTTTCAGAGCAACAAAAAATAAATTACGTTACAGTCAAAACACGAGGAAAAAATAACAACAGCGGCAACATAAAATTTATGAAAATGGCCAGAGAAGTGGCTGAAAGCGCTTAAAACAATCATTAAAAAAACAATCATTAAAAAAACAATCATTTTTACATCTCTTTTTACCAGCGAAAAAGAAATATGTCCGAATACTGTAAAAATTAAATAAAAAACTAATAAAATCTTTCTTCTCGATCGTTTTCAACGAAACATGCTTAAATGGTTCCTTCCCATATATATATATATATATATATAAATTTGACTCCCAAATAATCTCCTTTTTTTGTGTAGGATATGTCTCTATACGTTCTAAAATATTTTCCACCCTCGAACCTCTTTCACACCGCTATTTCCAATGAAAGTGTTCAGACTACATTCCTTAGGTCCACCCTTCCTAACTATCAAGCCTAAGATCCCCTTGCCGCGCACACTGTATTGAAGAATCTTCAACCCATTCATACTCCATTCATGAGATCTATCTTTGACCTAGTGGCTTCTCTACATGATACGCTTTTTAGCATAACCGACTATCAAGGGGATGCTTCCTAGATCAATAGAATCTTAACCTGTTTAAGTCTAGTGTTAACATTTATTCTCCTCATATATCTGCATAAACTGTACCTCTTACTCTGAATCATGCTACCACGAGTGGTTCTTGGGCCTTGTATTGCGTGAACATTATTGAAAAAAAAAACAATTGTTGCTTTAATGACTTATCAAGTGGCTCTTCGATCGCCTTTGAATAAAATACTGAAAATATTCATGTGAAAATGCTTTCGACGAACTCTTGTATTTTTTTTCTTTAACACCAACAAAAGCCTTTTCTAATGCTCCAGAAATGTGACAATTTTTTGTTGCAAGGTCAGGTGGATATGTCGGGCGAGAGTTGAACAGACCAACCGAGTTCTAAAAATATTTCCTGTTATTGATTACCTTGCATTGTCATGGAGCAAAACATTTTTCATTTAATCCACCGTATATTCGTGTACACCAAATTTATTCCTAACTGCCTCGTATGATGATAAATTCGTCATTAAAATTGGTTACTGAAAGGAACAATTATAAATAACTCAACCTAATATATACATCAATCAGTAATTTAATTGCCGTAAGTGATACAAGCCTGGGTGATCATGTCTCTTTCGAGACATTACTGACGAGGCCGTAAATTTTTCCCGCAGTAGATTGCCATTACTTTCTTCGCTAGAACGATTGCCAACCAAAGCTTTAGAACTCAATCTGTCCATCTATTTATTTTCTTATCCAGATCAGTCATTTAAGTGCCGTACATGATGCACGTTTGGACGATCATGTCTCGAAAGAGACATGACTTACAAGACAAAAGATTTTCCGGCAGTACATTGTCATTATTTTCTGCAGTAGACCGGTTGCCAACTAAGGCTCTAGAACCCAATTTGCCCTGCTATTTAACCCATATCTGGAGGGAGAAGATGTGGATTAATAGCTTTCCCATAAGTATCTGTGTGTAAATGAATGAAACGAATTTGACTGGAATTCGAACACGGTTCTCTGATTTCTAATTCCGAACCGATATTCTTAACACTAAAACGAACATGCATACATTTTTTTTTATAAGCGTTTCACCTCGAGCAAGGCATTTCACTGCCACTACTGCGCAGGGGGCTACAAAGAGTGGAGAAAGGATGGTTAAATATAGGAAATGTCAGCGGGTGGGTGATATGCTGGTAAGAATACCAAGAATGCGGGTTGGGTAGATGAGTGTTGGAAGAATGATTGGAAGTTAGTGTTACAGGAGGTGTCTATTGACCCTACATTTAACCACCTGGAGATTGTAGCCGTCGGGAAAGTAGACATGCGGAAGGGAATTCCACAGGCAGGAAGCGCGAGAAAAGATGTTGGAGTAGAAATTACGGTTACATCTTATCTGTTTAACTGTAAAAGGGTGGGACCTAGTTGCCCATCTAGTATCTCGTGTAAATTCGTGCTTAGGTGGCACCAATGATCCAAGTTCTTCGGAACAGAAGCTATGAAAGTACTTGTAGAAGAGGCACAGGGAAGCCACATCACGCCGATCCTTACTATATAAGTAAAACAGACAGACAGATAAACTCTAAATGACGATATAACATTTAAAGGTTTCGGTTAAAATTCGCATTCTTACTAATCTTTCATTTTTGTTTCTATTTCATTGCTACGTTTCGGCTATGTGTGTCAATACTGAACTTAGATTAAAATATCTGTTTGCTAGTGCCAATGATATATATTATCAATATTTCATAACTTTAATAAAGCTTACTGATACCCCACTTTTAAACACGGATTACCGTACGATAACCAAAGCCAAGCATATTCGAATTTAGTGAATACATAGATGAGTGGCCGCTTAGGAATACCAGATGTATTAAGCGTGGATGTACGGCTGATATAATGGGTCAGAATTATTAATCACAGAATCGCGTTCAAATTACGGATGGGTTCTTTCTATTCACTTACCCGCAAATGGATGTGCGTTGTGGTACAGTGGATATCAGCTCGGAACGAGAAACCGGGGAGCCGAGTTCGAATTCCAGTTGAATCCATTGTATTCATTTACGCGCAAATACCCTTGGGAAAGATATTAATCCGTCTCTTCCTTTCAGTTATGGGTTAAATAGCAGGACAGATTGGGTTCTATAGCCTTGGTCGGCAACCAGTCTACCGCAGAAAGCAATGGCAACCTACTGCGGGATAATCTTCTGCCCAGTCAGTTATGTCTCTTTCGAGACATGATCGCCCAAGCGTGTATCACGTATGGCACTTAACTGACTGACCCGCAAATACCCTTGGGAAAGGAATTAATCCACTTCTTATGCCTCAGCTATAGGTTGATTTGTAAGATTTATACTAGCAAAAATGTTATTTCCTCCAGTGAAAAAAATGCGTACAAGATATTAAGATTTCGGCATTAAATAACCGAAAGAAGTTAATATGCCGCTAAACAGAAACAGATAACTAATTAACACATTGCGACAATGACATTGCGTCTGAATCCGTCTCTTCTCCCACTAGCTTGGAGTTAATTATCAAGACTTGCGTCCCTAAGCCATTATTATCTCCAAAGAAAGATTCTTACAATTTAGAAATAGATTCTGGCTTTAAATAACCTGCAAAGTTTTGATAGTCAAAGAAAATAAATTAACCAGATAATAAATAAGATGAATAGATTCGTATAATACTTTTTGCTTAGAGCTGCGTGAAATGTCATAAGTCATTTCAAATTCTTATTTAGCTAACGAAGTAACTGAGGAAACTTTCAGCACCCAGTCTATCTGCGTATTTTTGAAACAGTACTTAAGGATGTGCGTTGTGGTACAGTGGATATCGGCTCGGAACGAGAAACCGGGGAGCCGAGTTCGAATTCCAGCTGAATCCATCGTATTCACTTACGCGCAAATACCCTTGGGAAAGGTATTAATCCGTCTCTTCCTTCCAGTTATGGGTTAAATAGCAGGACAGATTGGGTTCTATAGCCTTGGTCGGCAACCAGTCTGCCGCAGAAAGCAATGGCAACCTACTGCGGGATGGTCTTCTGCCCAGTCAGTCATGTCTCTTTCGAGACATGATCGCCCAAGCGTGTATCACGTATGGCACCTAAACTGACTGACTTAAGCTTGAACGATATTGTTTCTCTTTTGCAGGAACCAATAATAAAAATATGAACTTAACTAAACTATTTTGCAGATCCCCTTCGTAAACAATTTCTGCTGAATTGTTATTTTCTATTTCCTGTCTACAAGATAGGTAGAATTATAATTCCGGCTTATTATCTTGTAATTCAATATCACTTATTTCAGGAGCCAGATTGGATTAATACCTCTACCGGATTATCTGATGTCATATGTCTCGGATTGGCATATGTAATAATAACTCAAATTATACTCTTCTTACCTAACTGCATTCTCAACCCGTGACGTCTTGCGAATTCCATGAATTAGCAGTGACACTAACAATTATCAAATAATTGATGGTAAATAAAAATAGATAATTATTGTCTTAAAATGGACATATTAAATATTAATTGTGAATATATAATATGATGCATTTCTTCATTTAAGAAAAAAGACAAGTCCCCAATCACACACACAAGAAAACTCCACGCAAACACACAAAACTGACCGAGTAATAACCCCCCCACACACACACACACCAATCTCTGCGAAATTCTAACCAAAAGATATACCCGACAGATAAAAACGTACACTCCAACAGATAATACCATTAATCAACAATTTAGCACTTACACACCAGGCTCTTCAAAACTCTAGAAGACACATTCACTTCATTATCAATAACCCCAACCAACCTCCCACAAGAACAATGAACCAAATATACGGAGCAGACGAATTCAGTTTTGCTTTTACCTCCCGAAGAAACGTACCCAACGTTGAAACAAACATATGATTGTCGAGGACATATATTAAAAAATAATGTACATGTTCTAAAATATAATTTATAATAAATATTCACAGCTCTATACATCATATAACGAGCACTGTTTTAAATTAATGTTTTCGGCGAAAAAATTCTTTCTTCGTTCTGTACCCACTCGGATATCGATTGACGCCATTTCGGTCGGGTTTCAATCCTGGGTAAAAAAGCAATCGGAATCTAACTGTACTGATGAGCTGTTATACGGCGAAACAGATCTGTCTGCGGAGGACAATATATATATATGTATATATATTTATATTTTTATATATATATATATATATATATATATATATATATATATATATATATATATATATATTTATATATATATATATATATATATATATTTATATTTATTTATATATATATATATATATATATATATATATATATGTTTATGTTTATATATATATGAAAAAATATTAATAAAAAGCTTTGAATTTAAAAATGTCCTTTTTTTGGACAGTATTTGTTTATTTTTATTATTGTATTTTATATTTCAGACCGCCCTCGGTCCTTCATCAGAAACGAGTGATTTTTAAATTTGAATTAGAAACGTATTTCACGATAGCGTCCGAATATTTTTTTGTGTTTACATCACGTGGTGTGTTTGTTCACAACATGCAGCACGTCCGTAGAGAAAGTCTGTTTGTTTCAGATAAAAAATTCTTGGAAAATCTGAGAAAAAAAAATTTTAGCTATTGAAATATTTGTAAAGATTCAACACACCTAAGTCCCTATTTACCCTAGCTTGTGTGTATTTAATTTTAAAATCCAGTATTTTTCTTTCTTTCTGCGTGTGTATGTAGAACTAAAATTGGAGTCTATTAGTAAACATTTGAAATTTTCTAAAGTATGATCAGGTTGATTAAAATGAGCTGCAATTGGGAAGTATACATTTTTTTGTCGTATATTTAGTTTGTAATTATTGAAGCGAAATCTAAAGCTTCAATAATCTCAATGATACTCCTTCAACATGTGGAATGTTTAATTTGTAAAGATTTAATCACAGACAAAACATTCTCTGTACCCAACAGCAAAATAAAATTACACCCACCAAACCTTACTTGTGACAGCGAAAACATCATATACTTTCTACTTCTGCTCAATTTGCCCCAACAGTGGATATATCGGCGAAACCGGTAATAGCTTTAGATTTCGCTTCAATAATTACAAACTAAATATACGACAAAAAATGTATACTCCCCAATTGCAGCTCATTTTAATCAACCTGATCATACTTTAGAAAATTGCAAATGTTTACTAATAGACTCCAATTTTAGTTCTACATACACACGCAGAAAGAAAGAAAAATACTGGATTTTAAAATTAAATACACACAAGCTAGGGTAAATAGGGACTTAGGTGTGTTGAATCTTTACAAATATTTCAATAGCTAAAATTTTTTTTTCTCAGATTTTCCAAGAATTTTTTATCTGAAACAAACAGACTTTCTCTACGGACGTGCTGAATGTTGTGAACAAACACACCACGTGATGTAAACACAAAAAAAATATTCGGACGCTATCGTGAAATACGTTTCTAATTCAAATTTAAAAATCACTCGTTTCTGATGAAGGACCGAGGGCGGTCTGAAATATAAAATACAATAATAAAAATAAACAAATACTGTCCAAAAAAAGGACATTTTTAAATTCAAAACTTTTTTTATTAATATTCTTTCCTATACATATATATATATGTGTGTGTGTGTTAGACTGTTATTAAGTGCAGGCGGTGATCGTCTGCTGTTTTATAATTCAACCCATCAATTCATATATTTTATATATTCTCTATCATATTGATCACTTTTATCCATTAACATTGCATATATTATAATATACTTTATCACATTATATATATATATATATATATATATATATATATATATATATATAGTTTACAATATTTGGTATTTAAGTCACCTACATTTTGATAGACGAACTCAAAGAACTCAATGTTAAATTTATTTATTGAATTTAACAAATAATAACATCAAGAAAATCTTATATATATTCTACAATTTTATTGTAGAACATGTAAAAAAATTTCTAGATTTTATATATATATATATATATATATATATAATCTGACTTGCTTTCTGCCGCTAAGAACTAAATGAAAGTCATGGAGCCATTATATTTGTTTGAAAGTAAATGTAATACGAATGTATAGCACCTTCCCTTAACTCAATTCACCGATTCCCTGTTTCAAAATGCTAACTTATGTATTGTGACCATGGCTCGCCTATTTTGTTTTCGAAGAGTCTAGCTATTGCATTACTTTCGTTTTCCATACGAAGTATGGATATATAATTAGTGCAATAGTTAACGCATTACGCGGGCGTGTAGACTACGTAGCGCTACTGACAAATACTCCTTTGGATTGTGTATCGCTGCTAAGAAATACTTCTGTTGATTGCCCACGTAATAAATTCCTTTTTCTTTTCCTGGTGGATACAGATTTTCGGAAATATGTAAATCGCCCTATCAGTCTTCTACCGATATTCGTGGAAGTATTCGAGGCTATAATCAATGGTGAAATAGTTCATCATCTCACCGCCCACAAACTGTTCTCCGACAGGCAATATGGATTCCGCTTTGCCAGGTCCACGGCCGACCTGCTAACAACCGTGACGGAGTACATGCTACAGACCCTTGATGCGTCTGACGAGACTCGCGCGGTTGCTCTGGACATCTCCAAAGCTTTCGACTTGGTTTGGCACTCTGGCCGCCTATGCAAACTACGCGGTTATGGTATTACCGGTCGCCTGCTTGACCTAATCCAATCTTTCTTAAATAACCACAAAATGAAGGTCGTTCTGAATGGGCGTGCCTCTTCGTCCTACAGCACGAATGCTGGTGTCCCACAGGGCTCTATCCTGGGCCCGACGCTCTTTCTTATTTTCATCAACGACCTCCCAGATGAGATCAAGTCCCAAGTAGGCACCTACGCAGATGACACTACAATATACTCCCGCACCAGTAAGAAACCTGTCGTGACGGACAGACATAATCTCACTGCTGACCTTGAACGGGATCTACACTCTGTGGTGAATTGGGGTAACAAGTGGCTTGTCAACTTCAATTCATCTAAGACCAAGCTGTTGTCTGTCAACCATTACAGGCAACCTCTCCTGCCTCCCATAAGCATGGACCAAGCGATTCTCCCGGAGAGTAATACACTACGCCTCCTCGAACTTACCCTGTCCTCAGACCTCAAATGGAACCACTATATTGAATCCATAGCAAAATCTACTGCTAAGAAGGTTGGGTCACTATGTCGATCCAGGATGTTTTTTCCACCTGAATCCATCCTGCATATATACAAGTCAACCATCCGTCCGTGCATGGAGTACTGCTGCCATTTATGGTCAGGTGCCCCTGCCGTTCTCCTCAGTGTTCTTGACAGGCTCCAAAGGAGAGTCTGCATGTGATAGGTACTGATCTGGCGGCTCTACTGCAGCCACTTCCCCATCGTCGAAATGTGGCCTCCCTTTGTCTGTTCTATAAATACTTTCATGGCTTCTGTTCAGACGAACTTAAGTCACTGATTGACGTGTTTTGTCATTTCCTGACTTGCTTTGGCGAGCGTCAGACTTTTTGTTTGCAATAACCCATTTGGACTAAATTTATTTCACAGAAAAGACCCCTCTTTGGTTTAGCTAAGTTTATTTTTTATTTATCTTTTCGTTTTTTTTGCTTTGTTTTTTAATTTTATTTTCTAGCTTTTTGTATTTTAGTTTCGTAATTTTTGGCGGCCATATTTGTTTTTGTTTAGGTCGGCCGTCTTGAATTTATTTTTTGTTTCTCTTTTTTTCAGTACCCGTTTGGCCTAAAGTGCCATATTTATTTTTGTTTAAAAAAAAACTTTTTTTTAATAGTAACTTTCATTTGAATTTTTGACCAAAAAAACCGTTTAATTAATTTTTTTTTCCACTTTTCTTTTTAACCCCTCCCCATATTTCATTTACGGAGGTTGCCTTAGGCGACTCTTCGCTTTTTGTTTGACTTTCGTATTTATTTTCCTTGTGTAGTTTGTTTTATTTTTGTAAAGTTTATTCGTTGTACAAATTTAATTCGTTGATTCCTTTTTTGTAAACTTTATTTAATCCCAGCAAAGTTTATTTTTTAGCCCCTCCTCCTATTAACGAGAGTAGCCTTTTTAGGCAGCTCCTTTTTTCTGTTTGTTTTATTTCTTTTTATTGTAACTTGTAAAGTTTATTCATTGTTCACGTTTGTTTTTGTTTATTTTGGTAAACCTCTCTAGAGGCTTATCTTTTTGCCGTTTTAAGGCAATTTCTTAGTTTAATATTGGCCGCTAAAGGCTAGTGTTTTGGCCGCTACTGGCTGAACTTAATCTGTATTTATTTTAAAATCCTTCGGGGTTTGTTGTTGTTATTTTAAAACCGTTTTCTTGTCTTTCTTTGTTGCTTGTTTGGTTTGTGTTTTTTATTTATTTTCCTTATATATATATTTTTTTTTTCCCCATTTTTTCTCCCGCCTTTTCCCACCCCTTCATTTAAGTTTGATTGGTGGAAAAACAAAAAAAATTTTGAGTGGAGTGACGAAACTTAAAAATGGCCGACACTAGTCGGTCTATAAAGAAAAAATTGGATTTCGACCCCCCTTGGAAGGGCCCACCGGAAAAAACCGATGAGGCATTTCCACCTCTTCCGGGAGAAGAGCATGGCAAAGAAAAAGACAAAGATAATGTTATGAAAGCAGCAATGGCCGAGAATGGCCAGAAAAATGTTGAAGAGAAAAACAAGACAATGAAAGATGCTTTGGCCGGGGAATCGCCCTGTGGCTGGAAGTCCCCTCCGAAATGCACGATCAATCTGGCGGAGTTCTTGGAGAGAGCTAAGAGCTACGCACACCTTGTCGTAGAAGGTGGGCTCTTGGAGGATCCCCAAGAATTAAAGAGGATTGGAAAAAAAATAGTGTCAGTCTTCGTGGTGGACAAGCGTACGCGCAAAATTTGTCGCAGCACGAAAGACATGGTGTTGAAAACACTACAGTCAAAGGGGTATAAGCCCTTAAGAATAGTTAAAGGTGCGGGCTTCTTCATGTGGGACATACTGCTACCCACGCCAGAAGATTGCCTAAAATTGGCAACTGAAGAAATTATTACAAAAGATCATATTTTTAGAACGGAGTATGATGGCAAAAGAAGGACCAAGGTAGCAGTGTATGAGGTTCCTCCTCAGGTCATCGGGGAGCATCTGGCTGCGTACTTTTCGCAGTTTGGCCAAATTTTAGATGCCTCCTGCGAGGACCTGACCGGGGGATGGTCTTTTGATATTATGATCAGCCGTGAAGACTTCGAGACTATCCCCAACTGTCTTGACGTAGGGGGCCTGAGCCTACCGGTAATAGTTACCGGTCGCAAACCGAAATGCTGGAGGTGCGGAGAGATTGGTCACCTCTCCTCCTCCTGCCCAGAGAAGAAGTCCTCTGGAAGCCAGGCCCCAGTCGACCAAAATCCCCCTCTGGCCGCTTCTGTTACATCCGTCTCGCCCGTAGTGGGCATGCCAATACCCAGGACCGGTACGGCAGTTACCCCGGTTGGGAACAAAAAAGTTCCCTCACCCTCCGAAAAACCATCACCAGCTGCAAGTGCAGCCACGGAGAAGGATAAGGGGGGGTGGCTGGTTGCTGGCAGGGCCAGGGGGAAGCGCCAAGCTGCGGAACCTCGGTCCCCGGAGACCCCAAAGACTAAAGGCACTTACAGCCCCACTCCCTCTACCAGCAAGAAGGGCGATGCCTCGGCTTGGTCAGCCCCGAAACTGGAGGAATTGAAAAAGGCATACGATCCTGGATACGAAAAAACCCTAAAAATTAAGGAGCTGAAGAAACAGCTAGAAAAACGTTCTTTTCGGCCATCAGAAGAGCGCATAAAACAACTGGAAAAACGTCGCTCGTGCCCCTCGGCCTCTGCCCCGTCCTCCCCTCAGAAGAAAAAGACGGAGAGACCGAAGAAAGTGCATTCTTCTCAGCCCACGCCCAGGAAACCTTCCCCTCGCAGTCGAGATCCCAGCCCAATTATTAACTACTTCAGAGTCTCTCCCTGCCTCTCTCCCTGTCCCTCTCCCCAGAAACAGATGCCTCCACCAGCCAAAAGACAAAGAAGTCCCTCAGCTGAAGATAAGGAGGCCAGAAAGAAACCGGCCAAAGTTCCATACAGGCAAGGGGAGGACATCTGTTGCATTTCCCCGGCCCAGGCTGAACGCGCCAAGAAC
The DNA here is from genome assembly GCA_037127315.1 of Ascarosepion bandense. Classification (NCBI taxonomy): domain Eukaryota; kingdom Metazoa; phylum Mollusca; class Cephalopoda; order Sepiida; family Sepiidae; genus Ascarosepion; species Ascarosepion bandense. The sequence continues at coordinate 3,630,619 of JBBBDQ010001657.1, read as the reverse complement.
TTCGGGAATAGGATAAAACAATTGAAGGCGCTTTTAGCCATGAAAAAATGTGGCGAGAAAGACATAGAAATCCCGAAAAACTTTCCCAGCGCTCAGAGGCTGCTGACAGTGATCCGCACTGGGCCGGGTGCGCGGCAGACTTGGGGCATGGTCGAGGAGGCCGCAAGATCAATTCCCATGGATCCTCCCATAATATCCACAAAGACGGAGAAGCTCAATAATCTGGAAAAATTTTGTTCAGGACGGGTCCCGGTTTTAGTTCACCCCTCCCTCTATAGGGCTCTAAAACTAACCTTTCCCTGGGATGTTGGCGGCGTCTCCTCTGACGGCACCATCAAGAATGAGATGGGCCATGGGTCCATGGGAGAGGCTGTCGGCATCCTTTCCCCGACCATGTTCTGTCCAGGACCCCAACCCTAATTACGTATCACAATGGCTTTATGGTTAGCAAGTATAAATGCCCGGGGGCTGAGGTCCGAGTCTCGGAGGGTGAGACTCACTCATGATCTCCAGCGCCTCGGTGTGGATGTTTGCTGTTTACAGGAGACCCGTTTTTCAGCTGGCGACCATGAGAGCATACTGTCTAGGGATTACGATCTCTTTTCAGCATGTTTTGATGGTCGTTCTAGAGGTGTCTCCTGGCTAGTGAGCAAGTCATTGAATGCGGTGTGTACGCTTGTCTTCGCGGATCCAGCGGGCAGGATTTGTGTGCTGGATATTACCATAAAGGAGAAGTCTTTTCGCCTCATTGGGGTTTATGCGCCCAATGTCCATGCGGAGCGTCCTGCTTTGTTTCGGCAGCTCGAGTCGTTCTTTGGAACATCGAGGCGGGTAATTTTAGCGGGGGATTGGAATGCCGTCCTTGACCCTGAGAAAGATCGGATAGGAGAAAGATCGGGTACTAACAACCCGGATGTGAAACCATTTCGGGAATTTATCGACAGGAATGATCTTGTCGATAAGTACCGAAATGAACACCCCCGGGAGGTAGTGTGGACTTGGACTAATAGGGGCAGCTCGGTTTCGAAGGTAAGCGCCAGCTACCTCGACCGAGTCCTAGTTAAGAGAGTCGACGTAGGGCTCTTAGGTTGTCCAAGTTTCCATTCGATAGTTTACTCGGATCATAGGCTCGTCCGGGTTCGTGTAAACTTAGATAAGCCTAAGGTTAAGTTGGCTGGTTACTGGAAATTGAACGCGTCATTATTTGATAGCCAAGATTTCCAGCACCAGCTTTTACTAACACTAAAGCGGGAACTGACGGGGGCTGTGGTTGGGAATAAGTGGTGGGACACTCTAAAATCAAAACTTAGGTCGTTTGCTGCCGACTATAGTCGTCGGCTCAACTTAGCTAATTTAGCGGCGCAAACGGCAGTAGAAAAGAAAGTTGATCGGGCAGTTAAATCCCGTAATAGTGGGGACGTAGCCTTAGCTAGGGCCGAGCTGGCCTCCTTGCTTATCAAGAAGGATCAAGCTCTGGTAGTTAGGGCTAGGTTAAAAAGAATGTCTTCTGAGGCAACGAATATGGCCGCAGAATTGCGTGCAGAAGAAGCTAGGCGAGCAGTCAATCGGCATATCAAGGACATCACATTGCCGGATGGACGTACCGTGACTACAGACGTGGGTATATGTGGGGCTTTTCGGGATTACTTCCAGGATCTTTTCACCAGGGAGCCCGGTCTGAGTTCGGCTCAGTTCGATACCTATTTGGCTGACTTTCCCCGCCTCTCGGCGGCTGAAGTGGCTAGGTGCGAGGGGCCCATAACAGAGTCGGAAATCTGGGATGCGCTGAAATTGGTTGGCCGGGACAAAACTCCAGGATTGGATGGTCTTCCCTACGAACTGTACTTGAGGCAGTCGTCCGTTTTTGTTCCTCTGCTGGCTCTTGTTTATAACAACTGGATGAAGCAGGGGTCTATACCTCGACGCTTCACCAGGGGTGTAATCAAGTTGCTTCGCAAGAGCAAGGACGGTGGGGGTGGCATAGATAATTATCGGCCTTTAACGATGTTAAATACTGACTTAAAGATTTTTGCCAAGATCTTGGCCGGCCGTTTGCAGGCTGTCCTATCTAGTCTGATTGGCCCCGAGCAGACTTGTGCTGTGAAGGGCAGGACTATTCAGGACAACCTTCATTTGGTACGCCTGATCATCGAGAAAACCGACACTGAAGCCGCGCTGATCAATTTGGATCAGTCCAAGGCGTTCGATAGGGTTGACCATCGCTTCTTGGAATCTGTCCTTTCCGCCGCCGGTTTCGGGCCGTACTTTCGCACCTGGATCCGACTGCTGTATGAGTCCCCCGGTGCGCTGGTGGAAGTGAATGTGGTAAGATCGAAGCCCTTCACATTATCTCGCTCCATTCGTCAAGGTTGTCCACTTTCGCCTTTGCTTTACGTTCTTGCGTTGGAGCCTTTCCTTCGCAAGTTAAAGGCGAATCCGGTCCTTCGCGGAATTTCCCTACCTGGTGCTACCACCTCGGCCAGGTACTCCGCCTATGCTGACGACGTTTCGGTTTTTGTGTCGAGCAAAGCCGAGATTGACGAAGTTAGCAAAGAAATCAGATGCTATGAGACGGTGACAGGGGCCAAGATCAATCGCGATAAGTCTGTTGGCTTGCGATTGGGTGCGTGGAAGGGAGTTTCTCTTCCCGGACCTTTCCTCTGGACGGACGGGCCGATCAAGATTCTCGGCGTCTTTTTCGGTCCTGATCTCCAGTTGGAAATGAATTGGTCGGAGGTTCGAGAGAAGGCCGAGGGCGCAGTTCATCTGTGGACTCGGAGGAATCTTTCCTTAAAGGGGAGGGCGGAAGTATGTGCCTCGCACATCTACCCGATTCTCCTTTACCGACTCTCCGTACTTCCTCTCCCGTGTGCCATTCGTTTGGGATTGATTCAGCTCTTGTTCTCTTTCCTTTGGCGAGAAGGCAAGGCTCCCAAGTTGCGTCGCGAGATCTGTTACCTTCATCCATCTGAAGGCGGTCTGGGCATGCCTAGCGTTGAGATTCGTCAACATACGCTTCGCATTAGATTCCTGGATCGAATGTGTATGCTAGCGGATGAGAAAGGCGCCCTCGTTAAAGAGGACGTCCATAAAAACTTTCCATCCTTGAGAAGTGTGCATTTGTCGGAGGAAGAGGCCGGCCGTATTCCTCGTGGCGAATGCTCCTTCTATAAAGAATGTCGTTTGGCTCTCCAGTTTCTCTTGCGGGCTACGGATGGCCTCTCCAACGCCCAATCGTTGTCTCTTAGGGCATTATATCGGGTGTTAGTTAGGGGGGCCGTTCAAGATGAACTGATTGGCGAGCTCGGGCTTACGAAGCAGGAGGCTCGCTCCATATGGCCTTGGGCGCCTGGGTTGAAATGTCTCACTAACGATGAGGCATCACTCACCTGGCTGATGATTCGAAAGGCTCTCTGGGTAGGCAAGAAACTTCATGTAGCGGGCCTAACACCGAAATCAACCTGCGTGCGTTGTGGGCTGTCGGCGGAATCCGTCGATCATGCCTTCTTCCACTGCAGTGTTGTTGCGCCGCTATGTAAGTTCCTTGAAGATCTCATGGTCCGTATGCTGCGTGGAAAGTTCTTTGTCCTTGAGGCTAGTTCTGTTTGTAGCAATGTCGTACCTCCGTTATCTAGGGCTGAGCACTATGTGCTCTTTTGCTTACTAGGTGTTATGCGAATCGTGATTTGGACGACGCGACAGAAGGAATTCTATGGTGATGAGAAGTTTACCTCTTCCCAACTGATCTTGTTCTTTAAGCATCAGCTTAAAGTCAAGATCAGGACGGAAAGGAAACGACTCACTCCATCTGAATTTGGCAAAAGGTGGGTGAGTCTTGCGCGTCTCTGTCGAGTGAAAGGTGCTGACCTGGAGTGGTTGTTTGATGCTGGTTAGGCATCAGGATATTGGGTGTGCTGGGCACAACATGTGCACCCCTTCCCTGTTAGTTTAGAGTAGGAAGTATTTGATTTTCTGTTTTCTCTCTTTAAAGGTAACTTAGCTAGGTTATGATTGCTCATTGGCCCCACTTTTTCTTTTTGGCCCCAGTTTTCTTTTAGTTTAATCCCCCACCCCCTTTCCCACCTTAGGTGTTCAACAATGTTAGTTCTCCGGTGGATGCGTGGCGTCTTTCGTTATTTTTCAAGTGTGTTTTTCGTTTTTGTTATGGTGTTTAAATGTGTGAGTGATTGTGTGAGTGTTTGCTGATCGGATAAGTGGTATTATGATATTTCTAAAGCCACGCATTATATTTCGTCCGGGGAAGTGATTTTGCTGTCACAATATTAGAAGTAGTGGGGGGCTTTTATTACTAATACGATTTTATTTAGTTTCTTGTATATATCGTTCTTTCATTGTATAAAACCATTGGGGATATTTTAATGTTGTTATTTTCTGCCCATGCCCTCCACTGAATATTGTAAATATGGGAGTTAAGTAGGACAACATAGAGCAGCCGAGGTATTATGGTGAACGTGGTAAGAATGGTAAGTAAAAATGTGGTATTATGGTGTAAGGATTATTATAAGTATGTCAGGGTCGACGAAAGTGAATAGCTAAGTTAAAGTAGGACAGATGATGACCAGCTTTCCCCATCCCCAATTTCGGCCTTGTGCCACATTTTTTGTATTCTTACAAAAATAAATAAAACTTAAGTCACTGATTGACGTGTTTTGTCATTTCCTGACTTGCTTTGGCGAGCGTCAGACTTTTTGTTTGCAATAACCCATTTGGACTAAATTTATTTCACAGAAAAGACCCCTCTTTGGTTTAGCTAAGTTTATTTTTTATTTATCTTTTCGTTTTTTTTGCTTTGTTTTTTAATTTTATTTTCTAGCTTTTTGTATTTTAGTTTCGTAATTTTTGGCGGCCATATTTGTTTTTGTTTAGGTCGGCCGTCTTGAATTTATTTTTTGTTTCTCTTTTTTTCAGTACCCGTTTGGCCTAAAGTGCCATATTTATTTTTGTTTAAAAAAAAACTTTTTTTTTAATAGTAACTTTCATTTGAATTTTTGACCAAAAAAACCGTTTAATTAATTTTTTTTTCCACTTTTCTTTTTAACCCCTCCCCATATTTCATTTACGGAGGTTGCCTTAGGCGACTCTTCGCTTTTTGTTTGACTTTCGTATTTATTTTCCTTGTGTAGTTTGTTTTATTTTTGTAAAGTTTATTCGTTGTACAAATTTAATTCGTTGATTCCTTTTTTGTAAACTTTATTTAATCCCAGCAAAGTTTATTTTTTAGCCCCTCCTCCTATTAACGAGAGTAGCCTTTTTAGGCAGCTCCTTTTTTCTGTTTGTTTTATTTCTTTTTATTGTAACTTGTAAAGTTTATTCGTTTATTTTGGTAAACCTCTCTAGAGGCTTATCTTTTGCCGTTTTAAGGCAATTTCTTAGTGTAATATTGGCCGCTAAAGGCTAGTATTTTGGCCGTTACTGGCTGAACTTAATCTGTATTTATTTTAAAATCCTTCGGGGAGGTTTGTTGTTGTTATTTTAAAACCGTTTTCTTGTCTTTCTTTGTTGCTTGTTTAGTTTGTGTTTTTTATTTATTTTCCTTATATATATTTTTTTCCCCATTTTTTCTCCCGCCTTTTCCCACCCCTTCATTTAAGTTTGATTGGTGGAAAAACAAAAAAAATTTTTGAGTGGAGTGACGAAACTTAAAAATGGCCGACACTAGTCGGTCTATAAAGAAAAAATTGGATTTCGACCCCCCTTGGAAGGGCCCACCGGAAAAAACCGATGAGGCATTTCCACCTCTTCCGGGAGAAGAGCATGGCAAAGAAAAAGACAAAGATAATGTTATGAAAGCAGCAATGGCCGAGAATGGCCAGAAAAATGTTGAAGAGAAAAACAAGACAATGAAAGATGCTTTGGCCGGGGAATCGCCCTGTGGCTGGAAGTCCCCTCCGAAATGCACGATCAATCTGGCGGAGTTCTTGGAGAGAGCTAAGAGCTACGCACATCATGTCGTAGAAGGTGGGCTCTTGGAGGATCCCCAAGAATTAAAGAGGATTGGAAAAAAAATAGTGTCAGTCTTCGTGGTGGACAAGCGTACGCGCAAAATTTGTCGCAGCACGAAAGACATGGTGTTGAAAACACTACAGTCAAAGGGGTATAAGCCCTTAAGAATAGTTAAAGGTGCGGGCTTCTTCATGTGGGACATACTGCTACCCACGCCAGAAGATTGCCTAAAATTGGCAACTGAAGAAATTATTACAAAAGATCATATTTTTAGAACGGAGTATGATGGCAAAAGAAGGACCAAGCAGCAGTGTATGAGGTTCCTCCTCAGGTCATCGGGGAGCATCTGGCTGCGTACTTTTCGCAGTTTGGCCAAATTTTAGATGCCTCCTGCGAGGACCTGACCGGGGGATGGTCTTTTGATATTATGATCAGCCGTGAAGACTTCGAGACTATCCCCAACTGTCTTGACGTAGGGGGCCTGAGCCTACCGGTAATAGTTACCGGTCGCAAACCGAAATGCTGGAGGTGCGGAGAGATTGGTCACCTCTCCTCCTCCTGCCCAGAGAAGAAGTCCTCTGGAAGCCAGGCCCCAGTCGACCAAAATCCCCCTCTGGCCGCTTCTGTTACATCCGTCTCGCCCGTAGTGGGCATGCCAATACCCAGGACCGGTACGGCAGTTACCCCGGTTGGGAACAAAAAAGTTCCCTCACCCTCCGAAAAACCATCACCAGCTGCAAGTGCAGCCACGGAGAAGGATAAGGGGGGGTGGCTGGTTGCTGGCAGGGCCAGGGGGAAGCGCCAAGCTGCGGAACCTCTGTCCCCGGAGACCCCAAAGACTAAAGGCACTTACAGCCCCACTCCCTCTACCAGCAAGAAGGGCGATGCCTCGGCTTGGTCAGCCCCGAAACTGGAGGAATTGAAAAAGGCATACGATCCTGGATACGAAAAAACCCTAAAAATTAAGGAGCTGAAGAAACAGCTAGAAAAACGTTCTTTTCGGCCATCAGAAGAGCGCATAAAACAACTGGAAAAACGTCGCTCGTGCCCCTCGGCCTCTGCCCCGTCCTCCCCTCAGAAGAAAAAGACGGAGAGACCGAAGAAAGTGCATTCTTCTCAGCCCACGCCCAGGAAACCTTCCCCTCGCAGTCGAGATCCCAGCCCAATTATTAACTACTTCAGAGTCTCTCCCTGCCTCTCTCCCTGTCCCTCTCCCCAGAAACAGATGCCTCCACCAGCCAAAAGACAAAGAAGTCCCTCAGCTGAAGATAAGGAGGCCAGAAAGAAACCGGCCAAAGTTCCATACAGGCAAGGGGAGGACATCTGCTGCATTTCCCCGGCCCAGGCTGAACGCGCCAAGAACTTCGGGAATAGGATAAAACAATTGAAGGCGCTTTTAGCCATGAAAAAATGTGGCGAGAAAGACATAGAAATCCCGAAAAACTTTCCCAGCGCTCAGAGGCTGCTGACAGTGATCCGCACTGGGCCGGGTGCGCGGCAGACTTGGGGCATGGTCGAGGAGGCCGCAAGATCAATTCCCATGGATCCTCCCATAATATCCACAAAGACGGAGAAGCTCAATAATCTGGAAAAATTTTGTTCAGGACGGGTCCCGGTTTTAGTTCACCCCTCCCTCTATAGGGCTCTAAAACTAACCTTTCCCTGGGATGTTGGCGGCGTCTCCTCTGACGGCACCATCAAGAATGAGATGGGCCATGGGTCCATGGGAGAGGCTGTCGGCATCATTTCCCCGACCATGTTCTGTCCAGGACCCCAACCCTAATTACGTATCACAATGGCTTTATGGTTAGCAAGTATAAATGCCCGGGGGCTGAGGTCCGAGTCTCGGAGGGTGAGACTCACTCATGATCTCCAGCGCCTCGGGGTGGATGTTTGTTGTGTACAGGAGACCCGGTTTTCAGTTGGCGACTATGAGAGCATACTGTCTAGGGATTACGATCTCTATTCAGCATGTTTTGATGGTCGTTCCAGAGGTGTCTCCTGGCTAGTGAGCAAGTCATTGAATGCGGTGTGTACGCTTGTCTTCGCGGATCCAGCGGGCAGGATTTGTGTGCTGGATATTACCATAAAGGAGAAGTCTTTTCGCCTCATTGGGGTTTATGCGCCCAATGTCCATGCGGAGCGTCCTGCTTTGTTTCGGCAGCTCGAGTCGTTCTTTGGAACATCGAGGCGGGTAATTTTAGCGGGGGATTGGAATGCCGTCCTTGACCCTGAGAAAGATCGGATAGGAGAAAGATCGGGTACTAACAACCCGGATGTGAAACCATTTCGGGAATTTATCGACAGGAATGATCTTGTCGATAAATACCGAAATGAACACCCCCGGGAGGTAGTGTGGACTTGGACTAATAGGGGCAGCTCGGTTTCGAAGGTAAGCGCCAGCTACCTCGACCGAGTCCTAGTTAAGAGAGACGACGTAGGGCTCTTAGGTTGTCCAAGTTTCCATTCGATAGTTTACACGGATCATAGGCTCGTCCGGGTTCGTGTAAACTTAGATAAGCCTAAGGTTAAGTTGGCTGGTTACTGGAAATTGAACGCGTCATTATTTGATAGCCAAGATTTCCAGCACCAGCTTTTACTAACACTAAAGCGGGAACTGACGGGGGCTGTGGTTGGGAATAAGTGGTGGGACACACTAAAATCGAAACTTAGGTCGTTTGCTGCCGACTATAGCCGTCGGCTCAACTTAGCTAATTTAGCGGCGCAAACGGCAGTAGAAAAGAAAGTTGATCGGGCAGTTAAATCCCGTAATAGTGGGGACGTAGCCTTAGCTAGGGCCGAGCTGGCCTCCTTGCTTATCAAGAAGGATCAAGCTCTGGTAGTTAGGGCTAGGTTAAAAAGAATGTCTTCTGAGGCAACGAATATGGCCGCAGAATTGCGTGCAGAAGAAGCTAGGCGTGCAGTCAATCGGCATATCAAGGACATCACATTGCCGGATGGACGTACCGTGACTACAGACTTGGGTATATGTGGGGCTTTTCGGGATTACTTCCAGGATCTTTTCACCAGGGAGCCCGGTCTGAGTTCGGCTCAGTTCGACACCTATTTGGCTGACTTTCCCCGCCTCTCGGCGGCTGAAGTGGCTAGGTGCGAGGGGCCCATAACAGAGTCGGAAATCTGGGATGCGCTGAAATTGGTTGGCCGGGACAAAACTCCAGGATTGGATGGTCTTCCCTACGAACTGTACTTGAGGCAGTCGTCCGTTTTTGTTCCTCTGCTGGCTCTTGTTTATAACAACTGGATGAAGCAGGGGTCTATACCTCGACGCTTCACCAGGGGTGTAATCAAGTTGCTTCGCAAGAGCAAGCAGGGTGGGGGTGGCATAGATAATTATCGGCCTTTAACGATGTTAAATACTGACTTAAAGATTTTTGCCAAGATCTTGGCCGGCCGTTTGCAGGCTGTCCTCTCTAGTCTGATTGGCCCCGAGCAGACTTGTGCTGTGAAGGGCAGGACTATCCAGGACAACCTTCATTTGGTACGCCTGATCATCGAGAAAACCGACACGGAAGCCGCGCTGATCAATTTGGATCAGTCCAAGGCATTCGATAGGGTTGACCATCGCTTCTTGGAATCTGTCCTTTCCGCCGCCGGTTTCGGGCCGTACTTTCGCACCTGGATCCGACTGCTGTATGAGTCCCCCGGTGCGCTGGTGGAAGTGAATGGGGTAAGATCGAAGCCCTTCACTTTATCTCGCTCCATTCGTCAAGGTTGTCCACTTTCGCCTTTGCTTTACGTTCTTGCGTTGGAGCCTTTCCTTCGCAAGTTAAAGGCGAATCCGGTCCTTCGCGGAATTTCCCTACCTGGTGCTACCACCTCGGCCAGGTACTCCGCCTATGCTGACGACGTTTCGGTTTTTGTGTCGAGCAGAGCCGAGATTGACGAAGTTAGCAAAGAAATCAGATGCTATGAGACGGTGACAGGGGCCAAGATCAATCGCGATAAGTCTGTTGGCTTGCGATTGGGTGCGTGGAAGGGAGTTTCTCTTCCCGGACCTTTCCTCTGGACGGACGGGCCGATCAAGATTCTCGGCGTCTTTTTCGGTCCTGATCTCCAGTTGGAAATGAATTGGTCGGAGGTTCGAGAGAAGGCCGAGGGCGCAGTTCGTCTGTGGACTCGGAGGAATCTTTCCTTAAAGGGGAGGGCGGAAGTATGTGCCTCGCACATCTACCCGATTCTCCTTTACCGACTCTCCGTACTTCCTCTCCCGTGTGCCATTCGTTTGGGATTGATTCAGCTCTTGTTCTCCTTCCTTTGGCGGGAAGGCAAGGCTCCCAAGTTGCGTCGCGAGATCTGTTACCTTCATCCATCTGAGGGCGGTCTGGGCATGCCTAGCGTTGAGATTCGTCAACACACGCTTCGCATTAGATTCCTGGATCGAATGTGTATGCTGGCGGATGAGAACGGCGGCCTCGTTCAAGAGGACGTCCATAAAAACTTTCCATCCTTGAGAAGTGTGCATTTGTCGGAGGAAGAGGCCGGCCGTATTCCTCGTGGCGAGTGCTCCTTCTATAAAGAATGTCGTTTGGCTCTCCAGTTTTTCTTGCGGGCTACGGATGGCCTCTCCAACGCCCAAGCGTTGTTTCTTAGGGCATTATATCGGGTGTTAGTTAGGGGGGCCGTTCAAGATGAACTGATTGGCGAGCTCGGGCTTACGAAGCAGGAGGCTCGCTCCATATGGCCTTGGGCGCCTGGGTTGAAATGTCTCACTAACGATGAGGCATCACTCACCTGGCTGATGATCCGAAAGGCTCTCTGGGTAGGCAAGAAACTTCATGTAGCGGGCCTAACACCGAAATCAACCTGCGTGCGTTGTGGGCTGTCGGCGGAATCCGTCGAGCATGCCTTCTTCCACTGCAGTGTTGTTGCGCCGCTATGTAAGTTCCTTGAAGATCTCATGGTCCGTATGCTGCGTGGAAAGTTCTTTGTCCTTGAGGCTAGTTCTGTTTGTAGCAATGTCGTACCTCCGTTATCTAGGGCTGAGCACCATGTGCTCTTTTGCTTACTAGGTGTTATGCGAGTCGTGATTTGGACGACGCGACAGAAGGAATTCTATGGTGATGAGAAGTTTACCTCTTCCCAACTGATCTTGTTCTTTAAGCATCAGCTTAAAGTCAAGATCAGGACGGAAAGGAAACGACTCACTCCATCTGAATTTGGCAAAAGGTGGGTGAGTCTTGCGCGTCTCTGTCGAGTGAAAGGTGCTGACCTGGAGTGGTTGTTTGATGCTGGTTAGGCATCAGGATATTGGGTGTGCTGGGCACAACGTGTGCACCCCTTCCCTATTAGTTTAGAGTAGGAAGTATTTGATTTTCTGTTTTCTCTCTTTAAAGGTTAACTTAGCTAGGTTATGATTGCTCATTGGCCCCACTTTTTCTTTTTGGCCTCAGTTTTCTTTTAGTTTAATCACCCACCCCTTCCCACCTTAGGTGTTCAACAATGTTAGTTCTCCGGTGGATGCGTGGCGTCTTTCGTGATTTTTCAAGTGTGCTTTTCGTTTTTGTTATGGTGTTTAAATGTGTGAGTGATTGTGTGAGTGATTGCTGATCGGATAAGTGGTATTATGATATTCCTAAAGCCACGCATTATATTTCGTCCGGGGAAGTGATTTTGCCGTCACAATATTAGAGTAGTGGGGGGCTTTTACTACTAATACGATTTTATTTAGTTTCTTGTATATATCGTTCTTTCATTGTATAAAACCATTGGGGATATTTTAATGTTGTTATTTTCTGCCCATGCCCTCCACTGAATATTGTAAATATGGAAGTTAAGTAGGACAACATAGAGCAGCCGAGGTATTATGGTGAACGTGGTAAGAATGGTAAGTAAAAATGTGGTATTATGGTGTAAGGATTATTATAAGTATGTCAGGGTCGACGAAAGTGAATAGCTAAGTTAAAGTAGGACAGATGATGACCAGCCTTCCCCATCCCCAATTTCGGCCTTGTGCAACATTTTTTGTATTCGTACAAAAATAAATACAACTTAAGTCACTGATGCCTCCTCAACAGGTGTTTACTAGTGCAACCAGACTGGCAACTGGGTCCCACCCATTCACAGTCAGGTTAGCCAAATGCAGACGACAATTCTACTCCTGCAGCTTCTTTTCTCGCACTTCCCGCCTGTGGAACTCGCTCCCGTATTCTTGCTTTCCTGGCGGCTACAACCTCCAGAAATTTAAATGCAAAGTCAACACTCATCTACTAACCACTGGACTCTAGCTCTCTCCCCACCCCTGTATAACCTTCCCTTTCTCTCCACCTATGTCTCTGTCATCGCACCTACTTTCTCAGCTTTCTATTGTTCCTTTCTAACTAGGTTGTACTCCTCACTCTTTTCTAATTAATCTTTTAACATTTATGTAGCCCCCTGCACATCAGTGGCGTTTCCGCCTTGCTCGGGGTGAAATGATTAAAAAAAGAAAGAAAAAAATAACGTGACTTTCAAATATTTTCTGTAAAACCTTAGTAAACCATTTATTTCGGATATATTTCGTTTCTCTTCAAGCCACAGTATCATATTCTGCGTTCAGCCATCTTCCACTGTCTGATGAGTAAATATAAAAAAACACTACTTTTTCTTAACTGGATTCCTGCAGGAGATGATAAACGAATAATATAAATTAAGCAGGACTTATTACAATGTCAATCAGAAAAGTATGATTTATTCTCCATCTTTTGGACTGTGCAAAAGCATAATCTGCGATTAAATTTTGGATGCTAGAGAAGCCAGCATCACATACTGGGGAAGGTAGTACCGCAGATTTTAACTGCAAACAATTTTTTTAAGAATTACAACAGAAATATCAGGCTTCGGTAACCATAATGTCTGCCATTTTCGGTTATTAAAATACAAGACAATACCACAAAAAAAGTCCCTGCAAAAATTGTTAGGCTTGGAAATTTGGTTTCATTATCTTCACTCATAAGATCCGTATATTTCTGATTAGCATGTTTTAAACGGTGAGATTGTCGAGTAAAAAAAGAAACTCATACAAGTGATCTACGAAAAAAGGCCTTAACTATTGAATTCATAGAAAGTTACAACAGAACTCAACCTTGTCTCACTCTCTGAAGGGGAGAGGAACGCAGACGAGGCTATACAGAAAGGCAAAGTCTCGTCTGGTGAAAATTAGACAAGAGCCTGACTCTGCCTTATGAATATCTACGGGAAAATTTCGCCCGAGCTTAAGGGCTCGGAATTCCCACGTTAAAAACATACCTTATGTCACATCCGGCCTCAGAGGGGAAGCTTCTAGTAAATACTCAGTTCTGATAGAGTATTCGTTAGAATACCGTTTGGAGTCTGTCGCGACTTGATATAACACTTAGTAGTGGCAACGAAGAATCAAAATTTATATCGAGTATAAAAAAAACAAGAAAACGTTTTACTTCGGCGGATATAACAGTGACAACGAGTAATTAGACCCACGTTGGTGTCATTCTTTTCTTTTCTTTTTTTTTTGGTGTGCGTAAAGAAATAAATGCAATATTCTTAAATATAAAAGAATTATAAGACCAAGTGCTAAAACACATCAACAATTGCCAGACCAACAGCAGTTATTGGAACTCCAGAAACAACAACAGCAAAAGTCAATTGAAATTATACAGAAATAAACAAAACATTCTCCCAATTTTTTGACCTCCACCATAGCTGAATTCACATTTAATTCACATAGAATTACTTTTCTGATTATTTTAGAAGATACGTGCAAATTTCCATAGAACAAAGCAGCGACTGGGAAGACGAGAAAAAAAACTTTTGTTATGAAAGATAGCGCCAGTAGAACATGAAAAACTTTGTAATTTTGTACTAACGAGAAAAATAAGGGAAATCTACTTTGAAGTAACGATAAATATCCTGACTAAAACTTTTAGCAAAAAATGTTAATCTAACGAAAACAGAAGACGGATATATTATCACATATGCAGGAATCATTAAAAAAAAGTGTGAAAGATTCAAATCGAACGAACTGACTCCGGATATGTTAGAAGGATTAATTTTGTTCAAGATTTAACAGTGATATAATCCTAACTGAACTAGAACAGAATCAAAAACTACTACACGAAATGTCAGAGAAACCCAACTCTGAGGCGCGATACGGAAGAAAATGAAGAAAAATGTGCATATATACAATCTAACGGCATGTGGAAAAAGAAAAAATAATGATGTGTAAGTAAATGGCATTCTCTATAAAGATTTAAAGTGCTACAGATGTAAAAAGACACACTGTAAAACTAAAGCGAGGAAAAGTTGTCACATAAAAATATTCGTACACAGCGTTGCTATAGAAAAATAATTGCAAAAACAATGAAAATTTGTGTATGTGAAAATAAATAATGTGGATGTAAAATGCAGTTAGATACTGGTAGTGATATCACAATAATCAAAGAAGCCACATGGAAAGATTATATTAAAAAGAACTTCAAAAATCGCGCGTGGTGTGCCGGGTGATAAATTATTTATTGGTGAAAGGACTTGCAATGTTTCATTTTAAACCAGTTGTGTAAAAGCTAAGGCTTATGTACTACGAAACACTACAAAGTTATTCGGTACTGGCTGGATAAGATTATTTATGTTATAGATTTACCTATAAATATTTATTGCAAAAATGTAAGTGGACAAGCGAACATTTTTTTCAATGTGAAAATTTAAAAGACGAATTGAAAAAAATGTTTCCTGGACGTTTTGTCGGATGAGTTTGGTCGGTGTTCTAATGTCAAAACAAAATTTCAAGGGGAAGAAACTTCGACGCTTGTATTCAGACCAAAATATAATGTAACGTTCGCAGCCTTAGATCAAGTTAACAAAGAATTAGACAGACTTGTAATTTGTGCAATTGATAAAAAGGTGTAATTGTAAAGAAAAATCGTCTGGGTTAAACAAATAATCAGAATTACATAACTACTAATCACTAAGTTCAGATGGAAATTTTGCAAAATTAAACGGTGGAAAATTTGTTTCAAAGATGGTTTATTCTGAGGCGTATTTGTAATGTAAAGGAGAATGGAAAGAAAGAAAGAAAGAAAGAAAGAAAAATATGGAAGGAAAGAAAAAAAATAGAAACTTATGAACCTCCAAAAATAAAGAAATGTAAAAAAATGGTGACAATAAAGAAGGATCATTACAAAAATTCTATAGTGTAACATCAGATAACGCAGAATTTCATTACACCGATAGGCATATGATCGGGAGTTTTGATGTTCGCGAAACAGATAAAATTGGTGTTCGCCATGTTGTTAACTGGTTAGAAAAAGAAACGGTACGGATAACAAAAAGACACAAATGTTTTTTTTAATTGGTAAAATAGTGTTTTTCAAGTGATAAAAAAGTGTTCAAGAAATGCGAGTAGACGGCTTAATCAGGTTACGAATTAAAAAAATATATGATAAAAGGGGAAACGCAAAATGTCATGGAAACAGTTAAAGCAAAGCTTTACTTGAGAAAGTTCGCAAGAAAAGAACTTATGCAAGTACTGTATAATATCTTTGACGGAACTAAACTACAAGAATAAGTTGAAGGTACAAGTATGACTACCAGAAAAGGGAAACCTATGACAAAGCTATTGGTTGACTCAAAACTAAACAAATATAATGTCTTCAGAAAGAGGAGAGTGAATATTAAAAAATAAAGTAAAATATTTAAGAAAATAAAAATCTAAACTGTGGAGATATTGTGGTGTAAATAAAACACCACGGTAACGGAAATAAACTAGACAAGTTGCCTCGAAGATAATTCAGAGTCAGAGTTCAACTAAAACACAAAACTGTCGGTTGAGGTCTCTGCTTCTGTGAGAGAATGACTCAGCGGAAAAAGATAGAAATGCTATCGGTCTTTGAGTAGTGTTCGACTCAGTCAAAGATCGCTCAACGGCAGATCCTCGGTTGAGAAAAAAAAAGAAAGGCTTAGTTTTCGATCTCGCGTATGCGAGGTCTGGGCTAATTTTGAACCTTGATCCGAGAATGTCCGAGCTCTGGTTCTCTAAGTAAAGCTCGAACTTGTGTCTCATCTTGTCTCAGTGGGTGACTCAGGGTAAATACTCAGAATTCCGCACGAACTCTAAGTTGTCAAACAAGCAATCTGTCTTCGGGTAGAGTTCAACTCAGTCGAGGCTCTGTCTACGGATAGAGACTCGGCTGAGAAAAAAGACAGGCTAAGTGCTCGATCCAGCGTATACGGGGCCTGGGCAAATTTTGATTATTTGCATAAGGGTACGCACTTACGGTAAATGTCTCGCCTGGGGAAACGTAGCAAAGAATCCGAAGCAGCTTATGCGGGGTCAACGTAATTTTTGTTCTGGGCGTACACGTGTTAACAACTGGCACTGTGTTGCTTCAGAGATTCCCCCGAACGTGAGCTCACCGGACGGACTCTCTGTCTTTGAGTGAAGAAGACTCAGACAAGGCTGTGTATACAGGCAGCGTCTCGGCTGGGAATAATAAACAAGAACGTATGCGAATACTGGTGAATTTTTGCGCGAATGCACACCCTCGAAAACATCACGTTTAACCCGACCTTACGCCACAACACTTTACTCCAAGCGATCGTTTTCTAGCCACGCACCTGACGCATTTTTGTCGCTAACCGATTAGAACTCATATTTTTGTGTTCGAAGAATTGTTATTTACGTTAAGTGTATCTCATATTCTTTTTTTTTTTTTTTTTGCTGTTAATTTTTTGAAATTTTCTTTTCCATTCATTCCAATTTTTTAACATGGTTTTACTAGTCTATTGATTTACTTTTCGTGTATATTGTTTTTCAGTTTCTTTTACAGGGAGCGTCTTGGTTGGGAAAAAATAAATAAGAACGTGATTCCACGTATGCAGATACTGGTGAAATTTTGCGCGAATGTACACGCTCGAAAACATCACGTTAAACCCGACCTTACGTCACAACACTTTACTGAAACTGATCCTAGCCTAACCACGTGCACGACGTATTTTTGTCGCTAGCCGATTAGAACTCATACTTTTGTGTTCGAAGAATTGTTATATTTTACATTAAGTTTACCTCATATATTTTCCTTTTTTACTGATTCTTTTGCTGTTAAAATTTTTTAAACTTTCTTTTTCACCAATTCCTGTTGTTTTAACTTATTTTTACTAGTCTATTGATTTGCTTTTTGTGTATATTGTTTTTTAATTTTCAGTTTCTTTTATTTTTCAGACCTCGTCCGTCTACATTTCATAGATCTTCTTTCTTCTGAGTTTTATTTTTTACGTGTTATTTCTTTTTTGTTTTTGAAAGTTGATCTCTACTCGTCCCCGTCTTGCTGAAAGCCAATTTTATAATTAGTGATAGTTTTTCTTTCCATTTATTTATTGTTTAACGTTTGTTTTTATTTTATTTTCGTGTTCCGTGGGCAATTATTTTTTAATTGGTAAAAAATTGAATTTTTTAACACATATCTCTTATTCATTGTTTTTTTGTAGAGTTTACTTAAAAATTTGTTAATTTTCTTGGTTTTAATTTTAAAATATGGAAATCTTTAGTTAATTTCGTTGTAAATTTATTTTTATTTTTTACGCCAACCGTTTTCTTTTTCCGGGTGTCTTTTTGTTTGCTTTCCTTCTTTTCTAGAAGGCCTTTGTATTAATTTGTGTAAACTTTACGTGAAAAACTGTTATTTAAACCAGTTTTGGCCGGTTTATTTATTTTACTGCCTTCGTAAATTTTTTTCACAGTGTTCTGTATCTGTTTAAGTTTTTCGTTGTTTATTTAATTTTTGTTTAAAATTGAAAAGGAAAAAAAAATCTATAGAAAAATAAAGTACGCAAAAATGACCGATAATCGTTGATCATTTAAAATTAACTATTTATGATTAAAAATAAAGACGTTCCTGATAAAAACACTTAGCCCTGAGAGACAACTAAGAACGTTGACATTAACAGCCAGGAAGATTCAAGAAAAATATGGCGGTTAAAAACCCTGGTCGGTATGCCATTGCAAACATCTTATGACAGCCGGGAAGCACAACGACCGAAATATTGTGATAACAAGAAAGTTATGTACAATAGTACAGGTATAATACAGGTATACCGTAACTTAGTGGGTAATTTATCCCAGGAAAAGCGACTTAAATCAAAAACGATTTAAATCGAATTTGCTTGTCTCAGGATTTACTTGTCACTTTATTAAACCAGAAATATCTATTCCCAGTTCAGTATTTTATTTATAAATGCATTTTAATATGTGGTTAATAAGAATCTATTTTAAGCTTACGAACAAAAAAATTAGTTTTTATATACTACAGAAAAAAATGTAATTAAAATTTACGAATACATGTACGTACATACTTGTAAATGTAGACATTTACAATTTGAAGATTTTTACAGTATATCGCGGACTCTTTATTTGTGAATGAGATTTACTCTCAGCCATTATAAAATAAAATAATTTTGTAAAGTTAAATAACAAATACAATTGTTAAAGATTATTTTGTGAGAGGAGAAAATATACTAATTTATGTTAAATTTAGCAATATTTGCATTAGGTGTGTTTATTTACATCACCGGCGTAGATGGATGTGGATCGTCAGAAACAGCAGCTGATTTTGACTGTTGTTATTATTCGATACACTCTTTAATAAGGAACTGATCGAGAGTTCTATCAACTGTGTTTTTTTTTCTTCTTCTGTCTTATTTTTCCATATATTCTTCTTTGAGAAACGATGTATAATAGAGAACGACTTAACTCGAAACGATGTAACCCGGAACATACCTGTAATGATAATTCCACATCTTAGACATTCATACAGAAATTATCGTCATCAATTTATATAATTTTTGAGGCATATACGTCTGCCATTTTTCCCAATCGTGAGGTTATATTTAAGCACACAAATAAATAACGCTGACGCTACTATGAGGCCTAACCAACTTTAAGGGAAAACCTAGGTTTTCTAGATTGAGAACAAAATATTTCCAATGCAATTCCTAGCAGAGACATGGAATATGAAAAAAGAGGGTGTAAAAGAAAAATATGCGAAGCATTAATTTAACAAAACAATTTCAACGATTTGGGATTCAACTGCTTAATTTTCCAGTTTTTCCTTATAAATGACCATCTGACACAGTGAAATACACAAATATGTATAAGACTAAACGAAAACATGTAGAAGCTTGACATCGAGTAAAAGCACATAGCAATAATAACATGAACGTTGCAAGAAAAATATCGAGCATCAGGCAATTTCCATGAATTCTCTGTGGAATAACAAGCATTTCAAAAATTGGATTCGGAGTTCATAAAAAAGAAGAAAAATAAATTGAATCCTGGACAACTTTTCACTAACGAGAGTAACTTTTAACGGTTACTCGATACTGGGGAAAAATTCTTAGCGTTTCTCCATTGGTGGAATTTGTGATTTTTCTTTCACTCATGGCTGAAATTTACAACATTTTTAAAGTAATCTTGAACCTCTACAATGCCCAAGATCCACTCAGAAGCAGAGAGTTGGAGATTAAAAAGAACAGTTTATGCGGATATGTGGGGCAGATAAAGATTAGCAGGGGAATTCTATTCTATCAGCTTCTTTCCTCGCGCTTCCCGCCAGTGGAACTCCCAACCATATACTTGCTTTCCTGACGGCTACATCCTCCAGGAATTTAAATGCAAAGTCAATTCCTATTTCTTAAATACTTGACTCCAGTCCTTTCTACATCACCCCCATTTTCTACATCTTGTTATTTTTCTTTCTCTTTACTTTCGCAACTGTTTTCACTCCTGTGTTCACATCCTTCTCTTGCCTTTTCTCTTTCACCCACTGTAACTAGTTCGTCTTTCTCTTCACTCTCCTCCTGCTTAATAGTTCAACTCTCTTATGTAACCCCCTGTACATCAGTGGTGTTAACTATTTGCTTGTGATGAAATGAAAAAAAAAAAGAAGCTTGAACAGATTAAAATCGTAGTTATCGGGAAAACATCCTATTTTGAGTCAAACCGAAACTTAAACCTGAATAATAGAATACAAAATGAGTGAGGATGATTCGCAACAATGTGTGTAACATGGCGGGTCTTAACACTGAAGAATAGAAATGGTGAAAATAAGAAAACGTTTTTATGGAAATAGCTATAGAGCATGGAGTTGCTTACGACGTTTCGACTGTGAGAAATTGGTTGTAGTGTGGAAAATAATTCAATATCCGGAGATGCGTAGACGCTTTTATTCTCTAAGGAAACAGAAAAGTGACGAATCTGCAACTCCTGGCCATATACTACAGTAATACTCAATCTTAGTCCTGATTTGACTCCTGTAAAGGTAGAATATAACATGAGGAGTCGGATGTTTACAGGAATCTTAGAGTGAACCGTTCCATTTTTTTCTAGCCTTTTCTAACTTCTTTAGCAATGGATCGTACGGAAGAGTTTCATTTGAGATCTAGAGTGAGTTTAAGGCCAAATAGGATATATATATATATCACACCCCAATTGAGCACTATAGAGGAATGTTTGGCTTTAAAAACCAGTAGCTACCCACGCATCTACACATAGTTTATTCAGTAATAAATTTGAATACTCTCGGCTACTGGCGTGTGTTTACATTGTATATAACACGCCAAAGTCTGCCTTCCTCTACCGAGTGCCCATAGCTTAGAGATAGAATCACCGACCGATGACAATTCCGGTTTCAATCCTGGCTAGAAGCAATTTAATGTCTAACCGTATTGACGAACTGCGATAAAGCGAACAGATCTGTCTGCGGACGACTATATATCTATATATTTCTATCCTATCGTGCATTGAATATTGCTATCGTATCTGGTTGGGCGCCCCTGCCAGTTATCTCAGGGTTCTCGACAGACGCTAAAGGAAAATCGTTCCGACTTGGATGTCAAATCAGATAGTTTTTAATTCAGGCTGGAAACAATCGGATGTCTAACCGTAATGGTTTCGGTGTGATACAGCAAAACAGGACGGTCTGAAGGTTATATATATATATATATATTGAAACGGTGATAGTTCATGCTTTTATTTCTGAAAACAAGAATTGCAGTACAAAACATATAAGTTCTATTTTTGATAGTAAGCAAATAACAGGGAATACAGTTCATGAAAATTCGCTTGTAACATTTTCAAGATAGAACGTTCCGGCTCGTCTTCAGTCAAATCGTTGATTAAAGATAATCTAGATCATAAGTCACTCGCCGCCGCAGAGATACTCCACATATTTAATATGAGCATTGTAAGATATTAGAAAAAACTTGAAAATGTGAATCACTACGACGTTTAGATACAAGATTTATTGAAAAAATGCAATGAACGGCCTTTCCATCTGTGATCCTCTGCTCAAACGCAACAAATCCAGTCTGTTTTTGAAAAGAACAATCAAAGCAAGGTAAAATGGATAGTTTCTAATAATACGGAGCAAAAGGAACCCTGGGAAAAGTTATATAAACCGCTGATAACGACCCCAAAAGATGGTCTATTTCCGATGAAGGTAATTGTGTATATCTTGTGGAATTAGAATGGAATTTTACAGTATAATCTACTTCCATATAATAAGATATTGGATTGAGATAAGTACAGTTCGCAGTTTAACAAATGAAAGGTTGTTGAAAAGTTTCTAAACTGCTCAATCGGAAGGATATTGTCTTTTACGATGACAATACTAGACCTAAAATCTGCTTACAAATCTGGTAGAAATTAGTACAGCTTGATTATCGTGTTCTACTACATCCCCAGGTTACTACATTTCAACTATTACAAGATCATGTGAATGAGATGTATCTAAATTCTCTGGAAGCCTATAAAAAACAGTTTTATCAGTTTATAGCAGAATAAGCGTGTGAAAAGCGAAGAAATAAACATTCTTCAAACACAGCTCTACAAATTTGAATACATTTTATTATTGAGTATTCGTTTACGTTCACGTTGAAAGAAACTAATTACAGACATTCTCGCTAAAAAATAAATAAAATTAATGGTCATAGAATGTCAATTTATTTTTAAAAATAGCGTAATTTGAAAGATAGAAAATGTGGTATGACTAATACCTGATAATGTTTTAGAGACTAAGAAATCAAATTATTATAAAATTTTATTGAAATCAACTAATTACAAGGCCTTATTGAAATATTCGGCAATTATTCTTCAGCAATAAATATAATTATTCTTTATATAACGTTATTCTTTACTTTCTGTAATATCTGTATTCAAATTAAAATATTCAGGTGCAACCATACATATATTCAGAGTGTGAATGAAATTTAAACTGAACATATGCGTCGCAAGGAAAAGAAGCGAGACCCCTCTGAAGATCTTTTTTAAACAACTTCTGTATTTAAGCTAAATATATATTATAATAAATGTTGTATTTTAAATAAACAAACAAGTTAGGGTTTATAAGCAGACACAGAAAGAAAACTATAAGACCTCCCACAGAAGGTAGCTGAAAAGAGTGACAAGAAAGGACTACAAATAAACTGCAAGAAAACCGAATGCATAGTCATCAGCAAAAAGGACAGCCCAAAAAGGCAATTACAGGTGAGAGACTTTAAATCAAGCAGGTACAAAAATTTAAATACCTGGGAAGTGTTCTGACAGAAGACGGAAAGTGCGACACTGAGATCTGAAGGCAAATTAGCATGGCGAGAAAGCATTGCAGATGTTGAAGTATTAAGAAACAGGACAATTTCGCGAGAAACAAAGAAGAGAGTACTGGATTGCTATGTGATGTCAGTTCTTCAATATGGCAGTGAATGTTGGACAAAATCTTCCAAGATGAAGGAAAAACTTAAAGCAGCTGAAATGTGGTTCTACAGAAGGATGCTGCGGATATCATGAATCGAGCATGTGAGCAATGACGAGGTTTTGGAAAGGATGGAGACGAAAAGAAAATTAATACTGAGCATCAGGAAAAGACAACTAAAGGTCCTGGAACATGCAATGAGGAAGGAGGGCTTGAAGAACCTGATACTAACAGGCCAGATAGAAGGTAAAAGAGATAGAGAAAAGTAGTGAAGCAACATATGTGAAGGGCCTGAGCAGCTGGAACGTGGGTTGCATGGTGCAACAGGAGAAAGTATGCTAAGAGGCACCCGGGCTAGGGAGACGTGGAAGGCCATGATCACTTACATACTGAAAAGACATGGCACATAAAAGAAGAAGAATTTTGACGTCCAGGGAGTAACGAGCTGATTTGATTTATGTCATTTTTTATGAGTTATCACACCTTTTTGATTATTCAACAAAGAAAAATATACGCATTCCGGATTGTGGAAGATCGTTCGAAGCAACGATTAGCGAATTAGTCATCCTAAGAAAATATAATTAAATATTTTTTTAAATAATTTCAACCCAAGCAATAGAGCCCCTTAAACGCAAGGAAGTACTGGGTATGAGAGAATATTAGAATAAACTAAAGAGAACAATAAAAGAATAACAATTAAGAAGACAGCAGATAACGATTGAGATTGCATTTAAATATTCGAATATCAAAGTTTACTGGAAACAAGTAGCCGGAAAACCTTTGCGATAGAATAAAATTGTTAGCACAGAAGTTACGGTTACATCTAACAATTTCAACTGTAAAATGATGGCACCTTGCTGAAAATCTAGTCAGCAAGTTAAATGCTACATGTGATATACTCTTAAGCAATCATGTCTCGAAAAGGACTGCTTCCTGCAGTAGGTTGACATTACTTTCTACCGTAAATTTTAAGTTTACTTTAGTAAATATCTGTCTCCTAAAATTTGATTAGTGCGTTAGTGTAAAACATTCTTCAATCACACGTCATTCAATAAATCTCGGGCCTGATATGCAGATAGCACTAATAAAAAATCCATATATTTTTTATGAAATACTAACCTTCAAATGGCACCTGACAAAATTTGGGCCCAGTTGGATTATTAGTTTACAAATTAGAGTTATTTAAATTAAGCTACTGTTGCAAATTTTCAAAACAATGGAAAAATCTGAATTCCTTGTGTGAATAAAGCATTGCTTTCTGATGAGAAAAATACTGTGTAAGCAAAGCAATGGGTTGATAAGTGTTATTCGGAATCTTCACCGTCGGAAACAACGGTTAAGAGGTGGTATGCTGACTTTAATCGCGGTCGTACAGACACAAATACTGAACGCTCATGACGCCCAAAATCGCCAGTTGTCTCGGACAAATCCAAAAAATCAACACACTCGTTTTGGCCAATCGTAAACTGAAGTTGCGTAAGATAGCAGAAGAGTTAAACATAGCATAAGGCGGTGTATTCACCATTTTGCATGAACATTTGTCAAAGAGAAATCTGTGTTTAAAGTGGGTACCGCGTTTGCTCGAAATCGATAAAAAAAATAACAGCGCGTCCACAATTCAGAGCGTTGTTTGCAACTGTTTTAATCCCACAAGAAGGGGTTTTACGTAAATATTTGACAATGGATGAAACATGGATCCACCACTTCACTCCGGAGTGAAATCGGCAGTCAGCTGAGAAGACAGCAACAGGTAGAATCTGATAAAATCTGAAAATATCAGTAGGGAAGGATTTAACCTCCGTTGTTTAGGAAGCGCAGTGTATTTTGTTCATCGATTACCTGAAGAAAGAAAAAATATCATTAGCGAATATTATCTTTACTGGCAGCAAACCGCTTGTATACGGACAAGTAACGAATTCAACAGATATACAAAGATAGAAAGAGACGTAAGACAAGGTTGTGTTTTTTCACCATATCTGTTCAACTTGTACAGCGAA
The DNA here is from genome assembly GCA_037127315.1 of Ascarosepion bandense. Taxonomy (NCBI): domain Eukaryota; kingdom Metazoa; phylum Mollusca; class Cephalopoda; order Sepiida; family Sepiidae; genus Ascarosepion; species Ascarosepion bandense. Next base: position 3,605,943 of record JBBBDQ010001657.1, on the reverse strand, counting down.
AATATTTTGCGGACCCTAAAAGATATGCATGGATTCGTCATCGGAGACCACAATTTAAACAACCTAAGGTACACAAAAGATACAGTGCTGATAGCAGGCACAAGACGGAAACTGCAAAACCTTCTACAGAAGATAGCTGAAGAGAGTAACACGAAAGGACTACAAATAAACTGCTGTAACACCCCAGCAGACCCGTCCGAACATTTTTCTCCGGCGGCCGTTCTCCACGCTGTGATGTTTGCCGGGAGTTTGTTGAAAATGACGGAGCCTCAAGCTGGGGGTACAAGATTAAACTATAAGGACACAGTTCCACAACTTGGATGAGTTGAAAGGATGCTTTATTTTGTTTAGAGTTAGCCTTTTCGGTTGGGGCAGGCAAATGTGACACACAGTTCTAACTCTAATGAATGGAGATCAACAAATCCGAACTGACCGAAACAAGACGAACGGAGATTCTTACTTCAAGCACGCGCCCGGCTGAACTCACTTTAAACTCACTAACTAACTTCTATTTATTTAAAATGAATCCGGAAATCCGGAAATCCGGAAATGCTTTAGACCACCGGTGATAAACATTGGCGACTGTAAGTCTGTAATTTCAGTTATCTTTTTTTTTTATCATAATAAAACTTCCGCCGGAAAATTCTTAATGTGTGGTCAAGATACAGTAAAAGACAGCCTTTGACCTGGTCATTCGAAAACCAACCTCCTGAACTTATATCCTGAACATATATCTTTATCACATTAAATCACTGAGTCAAGAGTCAAATATTTAGATGAAGAGCGGTAGGATTTAAAATAGTAATCGGATACCCTTGTCTCTTCCACAATTTTCCTCATAAAAGAAAAAGCGTTTATTTATTTATTTTTTCCTCTTCTTTTTCACTTTTGTTAAATATGTTTTTAAACTATTTTCTATTCTTAACCATTTTCTATTTTAATCTATCATAATAAAATACATATATGCCTAGTTATCGTGTCACACTGCAAGAAAACCGAATGCATGGTCATCAGTAAAAAGCGCAGCCCAATATGCCAAATGCAGGTCAGGGATACTAAAATCAAGCAATTGAAATGCGGTTCTACAGAAGGATGCTACGAATATCATGGATCGAGCATGTGAGCAATGATGAGGTTTTGGAAATGATGGAAACGAAAAGGATATTATTACTTAGCATCAGGAAGAGACAGCTGAAGTTCCTGGAATATGCAATGAGGAAAGATGGCTTGGTGAACCAGATACAGGCTACATGCAGGAAAAAGAGACAGGGGAAAGCAGCGGATAACATATTTGAAGGGCCTGGTCAGGTGGATGACAGAACGTGGGTTGTGTGGTATAACAGGAGAAGGCGTGAAAAGATATAATCGCCTACGTCCTGAAAGGACAGGGCACATAGAAGATGATATAGCATTATTGGTGCGTTTAAAATTTACCTCAAAACGGCCACAAATGAAGAAAACAACACACCGTATCACAAGTCCATCGTAACGATGCCAAAACTACATAAATTGCACTTAAAATTGCTTCAGCGTGCACCCTATTCTCCAGAGATGGCCCTCCGCGATTGCCGACTGTTTGAAACCCCAAAAGAATGCTCAAATGAAAAGATTTTGCTCCGATGAAGACGTTTTATTGGAAACTGAGGCGTATTTTGAGGCCAAAGGCAAATCCTTCTACAAAAAAGTCATGGAATTGTTAGAAAAGCTTTGGAATCAGTGTGTCACACTAGAAAGAGTCTATGTTGATGAATAAAGTTAAATTTTGCCTAAAAGTTGTTTTATTACTTAAGCTCAGGATTTATTGAGCGATGTGTTATAACTATAGTTATTAAAAGGTTATTTTCATATTAAGCGTTTATTTTAAAATTTTCTAAAATTTTAAATGGAAAATAGGGTTGGTTAAGTATTATGTTACCGAAGTAATTGCTGTAGTATTAAAAATGGCCGGTTTTAAAATAGATAAATTTTATAATATAAGCCGATAACAAAAACTTTATAATATTAGTCAAGAACAAAAAATTATTATATAAAACATATATTTAAACCATTTTCTTTATTGCTTTATTTTTCATTTTTATTTTTATTTTGAAAGTTTTAAAAGGAGATTTCTGATTTTTAGTTTAAAAAATGAACGATTTCATCAGATACAGAAATTTGCATTCACTAAAAAATATTTAAATATAAAAGATGCATAGATTTGCTATGAAAATATTATGAATAAGTTTAGATTAAAATATTAATGATTATATGTTTCGAAAATAAGAAGTGGTAACTTTTCAGTACAGCGAATTATATGAAGAACAAGAATGCCATGCAGAAATCCACTAAGTTTTTCTTAAAAGATAAGATTAATATTATTAATTATTAATTCATAGCATTTTTATTGTATCTTCTTATATGTAACTATATTTTAAGTGGATTTGCGTTGTGGTGAAGGATGTTCACTGTGCTTCAGTGGATATCCGCTCGGAACGAGAAACTGGGGAGCCGAGTTCGAATTTCAGTTGAGTTACTTGCATTTACTTACGGCCAAATATCCTTGGAAACGGTATTAATATATCTCTTCCTTCTATAGTCTTCGTTGGCAACGAGTCTAACGCGGAAAGTAATAGCAACCTACTGTGGGATAATCTTCTGCTTTCGGAACATGATCGCCCAAGAGTATATCATATATGGCACTTAACTGACTGACCGATATTTTATTTAAAATGAGACTAAAATGTATGGTGAATATTACCTTATTTTCTATAATTGATTATATTCGATTAATGTGTTTCCGATTAGTGTGTATCTTTTAATGGACACACAATGATAACTCCTGCGTTTTTTCTTGTTTGGTCGCCGAACGGAAACTGCGATACTGAGATCCGAAAGTGTATTGGCATGGCCAAAGACGAATTCTAAAAGCTAAGCGGAGTATTGAGAATGAGAGGAAAATTTTGTTGGAAACAAAGAAAAGAGTACTAGACTCTTATATGATGTCTGTACTTCTATACGGCAGCGAATTCTGGAAAATCTTATCAAATATGAAAGAAAGACTTGGAGCAATCGAAATGGGGGTTTAAAGAAGGATGCTGTAGATACCATGAAACGAATATATGAGTAACGCCAAAGTTTTGAAAACGAAAAGGAAAACCATACTTAACACCAGGGAGAGACAGCTGAAGTTTCTTAGATACGTAAAAAGAAAGGAAGGCTTAGAGAATCTGATACTCAAAGGAAAAAGAGACGTATAGCCTTATTTGGTGGGTTTAAGCGAGGGGATGAAAGAGCAGGTTTTGGGACAAAAATCAAGAGTAAAGGTGTTAGAAGCTACTGTGGAGGATAAGAAATTAAGAATTAAAAGCAACTTTTTTCTTTGCTTTTACAAAAACTCAAAATGACGTGTGAAATTTTGGTTTTGCCGAATAGAAAAAGTAGAAACCGGATTTCGGGGGTAGATG